>BSQZ01000013.1:3654781-3764781 GCA_033239005.1 Lamellibrachia satsuma | reverse complement strand
TGGAATTAAATGCCTCAATTTTAACGGGCCAGTCGGGCCCCCGGACTTGGAACTATTAGGAGCCCGGCAGTGAATCTAGACTAGGGACCAGCGGGCCCTGAGTCTCCGCTAAATTCGAGCCCTGGTAGTCATAGAAATGTTCCATGTCATCACATAATGTTGTTACCAACTTGATTAGTCATGGATAAACGTACAAAAACACATTTTATCATCAGCGATGTATTTGCCGTTTCACACGAATGTAAACATAGCCGGCAGAGATGTCTCTAACCTGATACTTCTACTTTCTCCCTTTCCATTTTATTTGTTCACATTTAAATGTGTACATTTGTTGTAGTGCTCTATTTTTATTTGGATAGAAAGAAGTTTACAAACAAATGAAACTGATATTGAGCGAGATGTTAATGAAGCATAGTTTCAGCGTGCAGCAGAATTGATGGACCGAGACGTAACTATATGAGTAGTTATAGAGCTGATCTGAAGGATTAAATCCGATGACCACGTGCACAAGTTACTTCCGGTTCCGGTGTGCATTGAGAGAGTATAGGGAAATTGATGTAATATCGTTCAGAGGATATCACCGCCCCTGTCGGATGTAGTACTTCAAGAGGGACGTGAGCAGCGCTCCCTAGCGACGAAAGGACTGGTCAAGGAGTGGTCAAGGAGTCCTGTAATCGGGTCAGAGGTCATCTGACGTAAGGCGGCGGCGGCATTCATTAACGGGGTTCAAAGGGCCTGACAGCATCGTTTATAAGAAGGTCATTAACAAGTATCAAAGGGCCTAACGAGGAAACGAGAAACCAACACAACACGGTATAGCACGAGTGCACACGTATTTTATTGAACAACACAAGCATGATTATTCAACAAGGGTAGCATGTAATACCACTACGACTAAAATTATGACGAGTACGATGATGACGTGACTTGTGAGTGTTGACCACTACGCCAGAGATCGTGAGCGTACGGGTGTCTGCACCTCGCCAGATGATCAATGGTGATGTGCAGATGACATTACCTTTACGATGCCTGTAGAAAAAAGATTATTTCGCAACTGCAACTCCAAGTCTTTTAAAATGTTGAACCTCCGAGATCCGCACGGCATCACCGTTGGCGTAATTCAAAAAAAAAATCAAAGAACAACCCCAATGGGCCCGCTAGCACGCCTAAAGATATCAGTCCATGCAAAAAAAACTGAAAGAAATATGCATCCACAAGCAAACATACATACATTCAGATAGAGATCAAGCTCTGTTTTATAATATAGATACTCAGTGGTTCCCTGCCCAAGGACATAGGCACTGGCTTTGCCCAGGTCACCGGGTGGGCCTTTAAGGACGTCGTGCACCCCGTCATCGCCGCCTGGTTCGGGAAGCACTTCGATGAGCAAGGCTGGACCCCAACACACCTCCTCTCGTACCTCACAGAGTCCAGTCCCCTAACGCACCTCCACACCCGGGAGGTCATCACATCCTTTGAAGCACAGAAGGAGATATGGCTTCCTGAAGACCGAGACCAGGGTTGTATCATCATTGGGAAGTTCACCAAGGGGGCAAAAGCAGAAGGCAAGCGTCTCACTTGCTGTCAGACCAAGGTGAATTGGACTACTTGGTGAGAGACATCCGCCAGAGTGGCACCCTTGTCGGTGCCCCGGAGAGGTGCCCCTTGGGCCATATATTGACCTACTACGATGCATCTCAGCCCCAATACACCCACTTATGAGCCGGCATGCTCGCCTATGCCCACATCAACCTCCTCAGTATGCTTCAACGTGCGGTGGGAGGCCGGTGGGAGGTGCCCTGGGGCCCAGGGCGGCTCCAGGAGGTGGAACGCTCAGTATTCCTGCTGCTTATAGTAATTAGTGACATGTCCAAGATTGTGTATGTACTTTCGTTGTTATTGTAATGTACTTACTGGCTGTGTACTCTGCTATACGTACATATGTTTAAGTCAATGTTCTGATAGTCAACGGAAATAAATTGGGCAGATTGCCCATTTTTCAATCTACATGGCAGTTGTGTTTCTCACACAAACAGAGAAATGACTACACTGGAACACAAACACTGTAAACAAGATTATACGATATTGGTGCAGAAACGACAACATGAAATATATTATGGGACTAGACTGTTATCACATAGGCAAACCAAAGAACAACACAACACAATCAGTCAAAAGAAAGCGCATATAGCATGACAAACTGTTGAAAATCGTCTTAGAAAACGTGGAGTGCGGCTTACAAATTGATAGACGAATGGGGTTACAAACCCACCCAGGCCTCCCGCCTTGAATGAAGGTTGTGTCTCCTCGAAAGGCTTCACGGCAACACTTGGTGGATAAAGTAAAGTAAAGTAATTGTCATAAAGACATGTGTCTACAAATTGCGACAGCCAATGTCGTTTAACCGACCTGCATATTTTCAGACAGCGCAGAGTGTCCCCATCTAGCGGGTCATGTAGACACAACAACGGGCGGCGAAACATCAGCAACACAACAACATCTTCCACAGCAGCTGCGGTGTACTGATGTTGCTTAGTTCAAATGCAGCAAAATACTAAAATGTAATCAGTATCGGCATCATTTTCAACATCATTTTCAGCAGCAGCAGCAGCAGCAGCAGCAGCAGCAGCAGCAGCAGCAGCAGCAGCAGCAGCAGCAGCAGCAGCAGCAGCAGCAGCAGCAGCAGCAGCAGCAGCAGCAGCAGCAGCAGCAGCAGCAGCAGCAGCAGCAGCAGCAGCAGCAGCAGCAGCAGCAGCAGCAGCAGCAGCAGCAGCAGCAGCAGCAGCAGCAGCAGCAGCAGCAGCAGCAGCAGCGTCCTTCCGTGATGAAAGCGTCCTTCCGTGATGACATAGACGATTGGGTTCATGCAAGAATGAAGATGAAGGAACACGATCGTTCAACTGAGAACGTTTGAGGAAACTTGACTTAGTCTGAACACCACCTGGAATGAGATTATCCAGACTGGCAGCCAGCAGGTGAGAAACAAGATGGTGACTACAGCGCATGACACGTCTGTGGCGCCAGGCCTTCTGCACTTTCTGCATTGCCGACTGGACGGAGGCGCTGCCGCCGGCTGGACCAGGACCGCGTTCTCCTTTCGCTGGTGGTGGACGATGCTGCCGTAGAGTGTGAGCAGCCAGACGGTGGGAAGTAATGTTGCCTTCAGGAACATGTAGAAATAGACACCTTTATTGTAGAACACCGAGAAGAATTGGAAAAGTCTTCCAAACGAAAGGCCCTTCGGTAAAATACAAAGAACACATGTTTTGGAACTACGCACTTCATTAAAGCATAAAGTCTTTGAAAAGCCCCAGCTCCGCCTTGATATGTACATGATATTTGTATGTATATGATAATTAATTCGTTGTAATTAATGCAAATCCATAACCCAGTACACGTTTAGTTCAGCTATTGGTGTATGCAATGATATTATTTTACTGTTTTGCTACACAATATGGCTAAGCACAGTACATTTCATAACAATATGTGTAAATGTATTATCGCGAGTTTCATACGATATCGCCGCCTAAATGTTATGCAATACTTTCATGAGAAATCATAGAGTTTACATTTTACCTGTGCTACCCCGTAATTAATCGTAATTCACATTAACAACGACTGCTGGAACTATGAGTTCAACGAAGGTGAGCAGCCAGACAAACGTCAGTTGAAGCTTCACCATGCCCGGGGCGACGAATGCAGAGAAGCGCGTCGGAAGGACGATTGCGAAACATCGTTCGACGGTTACAAGCATGATGGAGTTGATGCCGAGGTAGAGCGGCAGGTAGTGGACGATCACGTAGACACGACAGTCAGTAGCTGACCAAATGTCGATGTGTAACCCTTCGATGATCCGCACCAATACGAAGCAGCTCATGAGGATGTCGCCTGTAAACAAGACAATTCCGATAATCATATTGTAAATAGTAAAGAGCCCTTACATTCCAGCATGAACATCACCTACCTTAGTTACACATTAATTTTTACACATAGTGACACTTCAGTAGGTTATTCAAATTTGTGTGTATCCCAACCAGCCTGCAAAAACGTTGTGAAGAGGCCCCACTAAAATTATTTTGATGACGCCCAAGGATAACTGCTCAATCTGCCCTGTTCTACGCCAGTCATCGAATAAGCATGTGTCAGAACGGTTACACTCCATAAAGCATTAAATCCTAAATTAAGTTCATATTTAAAAAGGACGGACACAAAATAAATCATCGCCGTGACAGTTATAGTCTGATCTGCAAAAAGTGGAACATGTGATGCTTACTCAGTAACTGACAAAATGTTGATTTGTAAACTTGTGATGATCCGCACCAATACGAAGCAGCCAATGAGGATGTCGCCTGTGAACAAGACAGTCCCGATACCCATAGTGTAAATAGTAAAGAGCACTTACATTACATCACGAAAATCACATTAGTTTCTCTACATTGTGACACTTCAGCAGTTTTTTTCAGGTAATTGTTTTATCCCAAACAGGCTCCAAAAAGTTTGTGAGTAGGCCCCCATAAAATTATTTCGAGGACGTCCGTGGATAATTCTTCAAGATTCCTTGATCTAAACCAGGCATCGCTTAGGCATATGTCAAAAAGGTTACATGGCAACTTACATCAAGACTGACACACTAAATAACGCTCATATATAAAAAGGACGGACACAAAATAAACCAACGCCGTGACATGTAGCAGTATCAGACCAAACGTCGATCTGTAATCTTGCGGTGATCCGCTCTGATCCGCTCGGAACCGTAGCACACAGTGGAACACGTGATGCTTAGTCACGCATGAACACACATCAGGCACAACTCGTAATAATCAAGAGCAACATGGATCCAGGATCAGGCAATAATGCTAAACCCAATCAGTGAAGCACTGCACGACCAGTTGTCCTCCGTGAACAGCCGTCACTAGGTGGACGTAATCTGGTTTGATTTTATCTTGGGGCCGAATTCCAAAATACAGACGCTTTACCAAACTTCTGTTCTGTGGTATCCCCGGGCAAACTTTGCAATGGATGTAGATCCTTTCTATCCTTATTCCAGCTGATTGTGGTACTTTAATATATTTTTAACTTAAGTTTAATTCATCCTTTCAGAACATGAACCGTACCATTGATAAAATATATCGTTTTACCTTCAAGCCAAACAAATGTCATTGTACATTTGCCATTAAAAGGATAAACATTAGTTAAAACGACATTGATGTCTTTAACAGTTTCATTTGATATCACCGTATCATACAATATCAAAACTACGACACCTGGAGACGTATATATTTTAAATATTATTATTATCATTAGTATTAGAATGTAGACGGAAAAGGAGAGATTTCAAATTGGAAATTATGTTTAAAACCACAATGATCATTATTAGGACGACTAAGCTTATTAAAACAAATATGAGATTCGGCAGATGCAGATAATATAAAAAAAATGAAAAACAGGGAAATTAGTGTTGTAAAATTGTCTAAGCACGCTATTAAGTCTGGGGACATGCACACGACGACATTGGATGTCAAACAAAATATAACATACGTACACAGTACTAGGAAAATATGTCAATGAATGAGGCTGTGCAGTATCAAACAGCTAGTAGCGCGTTACTACGGCTTTAGCGTTACGGTTTCGTTTTAATCTGGACAATATATTAAGAAAAATAACAGTTACGCCTAATTTTTAATAACTATAGTAAAATATAGAAAGGTGACAACATAATCCGAAAGGAATGCATATAAGAATAAATAAATCGAAACCCGAACTCAGATATCATAACTAAGACTAATTAAATACATAACTAAATGAATAATATATGTTGGTTTGACAAAACCAGATACCAATGTGTAGACGTTTTGAATAATCCCATGTATTTATTTGACTTTCCGTAGATATACATGTGAAATGTATTGGTACCCCGATGCGACAGGTAGTCGCACATCTGGAGTTTTCATCTTTCTAATCTCCCCCACCATCTTGGGATCTGCTGGTATTCCTTCTGGGTTCCACACATACCCAAATAACGATATATTTATTATGTTGAAGACACACCGTTCTCTGTTGAGCGTGAGGAGTTTGCCTTCACTCTTTCAACTACTTGACGCAAGTTTTCATTGTGTGCAGCCTGAGTGCAATCAAGCGCCAGTACATCGTTGCTGATGTTGACTGTTTTCTGAGTTCTTTGTAGCGTTGTGTGCATACACTTTTGGAACACTTCGGCAGCTGAGCTCAGTCCGGTATTTGATAGTCTCCTTTGTTCAAGCTTCGAGCTTTGTGAAATACGATGACCGATTCAGGTAAAAAATGACGTCATCAATTGTCGGTGTAACATGACGCTAGCGTATGATAGTTGTGATGGCTTCTCTTATATCGAAACATAACATTACACGAAGGTTGTATGGTTTCTCTGGCTACACAATGCGCGGATGCTTTGCCCGGAAACTGTCGCGTTTCCCCTCTAAGTTGTTCCTGGTTAGTCTGCATAGTATGTGTTCTTTGCATTTAATTTATGTAATCCTCGAAAACGGCTCTCCAACTCTCTACCTGAGTAACCATTACAGCGCCGCGCCATGATTATTTAGGTGTGCGTTGACTCCCCTCCAAATTAGTACAAAGTTGACAATTTTGAACTGAAGTAGCTCACATAAACGTGTTTTGTATGACAATCGTTTATTAGTGAGTTAAGTATGCATACCACTGACTCTTGAGTGATATTAAACTAGTCACCGAGGGCGTACCAGATGGTTATATTTGAAGTGAGTTCCATATTAATGATACTATTAAACATTATGTGTTCTTTATTCGCCAATCATTCGCCCACGATAAACACTACTTCATATGGATTCTACATAAATCATAATCACGTAATATAGTGCAACCTGTTTCGTGTTTGAAATAGGTAAAACTTAATTGTCAGTGTCGTGTGCGTGTGTGTTGTGTGTGTGTGTGTGTGTGTGTGTGTGTGTGTGTGTGTTTTGCGTGTTTAAAAACTGTAGTGGTACTCCAAGATCATTTACATTAAACAACACTGTACATGGATTCTACGTAAATAATAATCACATCATTTGGTGCAAATTGGTTCATGTTTGAAATATATCAAAAATAAGTGTCAATGTCGAATTAGCAACGACGACTAAACGATCGTATGTGTGTATGTGTGTGTGTGTGTGTGTGTGTGTGTGTGTGTGTGTGTGTGTGTGTGTGTGTGGGTGGGTGCGTGCGTGCGTGCGTGCGTGCGTTCTTATGTGTGCGTGTGTGTTGCGTGTGCACAAAAGCTCTCTGATAATCCACTATCGTTTAAGTGTGTCCGTAGGAGATACCAAACACACAAAAGGGTAAAGATGGTGATCGACGGTTTGTTTGTCGGAAATTACTGTATTAGGAACCGACACACACACATACATGCATCATAAATCATTGATTAAATACTATTATTCTGTGCAAAGCAGCCGACAGTGCTGTGCCGAATGCATCCTCTTTCATCTATTTTAGACTATTGATAACACTACCAATGACTATTACAATTTGATGGTTGTCGGAAATCAGTGACGATGGCATAATTTCATGTACCATGAATTCAGATCACGATCGACATTGTTCGCCGCCTCGTTGGCCCAGTTCAATGTTATTATCATCTAGAACTTTTATGCGTGCATGTATGAAAGTATCTATGAACGTATGTATGCATGCATGTGTGTAAGTAAATATGCATGTATGTATGCATGGATGTTTTTATGTATGTATGTATGTATATATGTATGTATGTATGCATGTAAATATATATATATATATATATATATATATATATATATATATATATATATATATATATATATATATATATATATATATATATATATATATATATATATATATATATATCTATATATATATATATATATATCATATATAAATATATATATCCTCTAAAAATACTATATATATATATATATATATATATATATATATATATATATATATATATATATATATATATATATATATATATATATATATATATATATATATATATACATATATGTTGCTAACTGTTTGTACATTTATAAACTGTCTGAGCTGCATCAATTAATTAGGATAGAGATAATGAGGACTCACTGATGGCGATGTTGATGAGAAAGCGGTTGGCTGCTAACTTCCTGTTCTCCTTCTTGAACAATACGGCCAGCACGGCGACATTCGACAAGACGCCGGCTATGTCGATGGTCGTCAGGGCAGTGATGATGTAGAAGTTGGGCGACGGCATTCCACGGCCTAATGATGTTGTATTGTCAACGTCGGTGGTGTTTGCATTCTGGTAGCTTGCATTTCGGAATTTCCACCACGAAAATCATCTATCTTAGTTACACATTACTTTCTCGACATAGTGACACTTCAGCAGTTTATTCAGGTATTTATTTATTCCAACTAGCCTACAAACACGTTGTGAAAACAAATCATAAAATGATTTTGAAAACCTGCCCTTACCTAAACCAGGAATCGAATAAGCAAATGTCAGAAAGGTTGCACGGCAACTTTCATAAAGCCTGAAATCCTGAATAATGTTCATATATAAAAAGGACGGCCACAAAAGAAATCATCGTCGTGGCTTATATCGTCTGTAAAACAGTGGTAAACGTGATGCTTAGTCCCGTATATACACACATCAAACACAACACGTAATAATAAAGAGCAACATGGACTCTGGATCAAGCAACTAGCGAAGCAATGCACGGCCGGACGTCCTCCGTGAACAGGAAACAGGAAATATTTATTCGTCCCAAAGACAACAAAACAGAGTATTCAAAACAAAAACCATACAATATATTGCATATATGTCAACTTGAACAGCCGTCGCGAATTCCACATTACAGAAGCTTTGCCAAACGTTCGTTATATGGCATCCCCAGGCAAACTGTGCAATGGATGTAGTTCCTTTTGATCCGTACTCCAGCTGATTATATAAAGGGAACGATGTCTACCGTATAACAGTAACTCCGTTTCTAGTCTTCGTCTTCGCCTTCGCCTTCGTAAGCCATTTCGCAAAGATACTTTAATACAGTTTAAGTTAAGTGTAATTCATCCTTTCAGATCACGAAAGCAATGACTAAAATGTGCAAGGGTTTACTCTCCTTTCTCAGATCCAGTGGAATTATGCACTGGGTTACTCTTGTTTATCAGATCTAGTGGCAATTCAGACGGTTGATCAAACTTGTTAAAAGGTTTAAACTAAATCACCCCCAATGTACTTCACCAGTGACTTAAGCATGGGTATTCCTTATACAGAATGGATATGTGTAGAAAATGTACGGAAATGATGGAAGATGGAAACATAAATTATATGCGGCAGGATAAAATAATGCCTCGTATCATTGATTAAATATATCGTTTTATCGTCAAGCCAAACTGTCAAAAGAGAGTTTATCGTTACAAATGTCATTGTATATTTGTCATTAAAATGTTAAACAATAATTAAAACGACAGTTATGCCTTTCACACGTTCATTTGACGTCACCGTATCATACAATATCAAAACGAGGACACCTGTAGACACATGTGTTGTATATATTATTATTATTATTATCATTATTATCGTTACAATGACGGAAAGGAGTAGCAGCAGATGGAGAGGTTTCAAACTGGAAATTAAGTTTAATACCATAATGATCATTATTATGACAAATTTCCTTGTTAAAATAAATAGATGATTCGGTAGATACATATATGTTTAAAAGGCGACATGTTTTTGAAAATTGGTTAAGCAAGTCTGGGAACATGCACAGGACGACATTCTGGACGTGAATACAGGTGACATTTTTGGTGCATCTCCTCCTAGGTTCGGTGATGGTCGCAAAATGTGGGATCATGCGAAATACGTAATCATAGAATCCTAGTAACGACCTAATTTCCTCTGCAATCTCTGGCGCTTTCATCTTTCTGATGGTTTCCATCGTGTTGGGATCCGCTGATATTCGTTTTGGGCTCCAGACATCCCCAAAGAACCATATATTTATTTTGTTGAAGACACACTCTTCTCTGTTGAGCATAAGGAGTTTGCCTTCACACGTTCAACTACTTGACGCAAGTTGTCATCGTGTTCAGCCTGAGTGCAACCGTGCACCAGAATATCGTTGTTGGTGTTGATTTTTTTCTGAATTCCTTGTAGCGTTGCTTGGATACCACTTTGGAACTCTTTGGCAGCTGAATTAAGTCCGATACTTCCAGTATGATGTCAAGTTGCGCAGGTTTTTTTCAATTCTCACTGGAAGTTCTCTCTAATGTGGTAGGAAATTATTCGGCGTCGGTCCTGAACTGACTGAAAAGTTTCGTCGAATGAAGTTTAATCTGTACACATTTCAATTTATCAATGCCTTGAAATATGTCGTTATACTCTTCACAGAGTTTCGTGTAAAGATCAGTTGTTTTCACACACACACACACACACACACACACACACACACACACACACACACACACACACACACACACACACACACACACACACACACACACACACACACACACACACACACACACACACACACACACACACACACACATACACGCACACACACACTGTGTTCCTGACTCTGTCGCCTGATTTCATTCGATCTCCTCGTTGAATTTTATAAGAATTTTCATCGTGTTCCTTGGTTTCTTGGTGGGTGGTGGAATCGTCGATTGTGGTAGTCACATGTGGCATAGGGACAACAGGAACAGACCATCACCCTCGTCAGTATGAGTGTGGTTAATCTCACCAACCAATTTCAACGAATTCTCACCAGTACGTTTTGCACGAATGTGTAAAAGCTGACAATTCTGAGCTGCTCCTAAATAGCACACATAAACGTGTTTTGTTTGATAATCATGTATGAGTGAGCTTTGTATGCGTACAGCTGACTCTCGGGTGCGACTAAACTAGTCACCGAGTTATATGGTTATATGATACGCCTTAAAATATGTCTTGCCTCTAGAAATATTTTGTTTTATATATATATAACTCACTAATACTATCACATATAAACTATTGTATTATGACATGGGGATACAAAGGAAACATATTAATGAAAACTCAGATAAAATATGTTCGTATAATAATTTTAAGAGGTTATAATTCACATACTGAGCCACATTTTAAGTAACTTAATTTGTTAAAAACAGAGGATCAATTAAAGTTACAAGAATTAAATTTTTAATTTATCTACATCCATAGACACTTACCTGTTTATTTATTAAACTGGCAGATTACTCCAAATGTTAATACACTGTGACAATGTGTATATTTTACATTTATGTTATGACAGTTGTTGTGACAGTTTATATATTGTACATTTATTTTGTGGTTGTGTTGCAGTCGTGGTAAAGTACATTATCTTACGTAACAAGGTTTATATAGTTATTGTCGAGCCAGGCTAGGCAGTAGTCCTAGAAATGGGCATTATGTTAGGTAATAGGACGGTAATGTTTCCTGAAACGTATCGTTGACTGGTAGACTATATATATATATATACGTTGGGGACTGTTCTAACCGGGGTCGATCGATTGTAGTTCGCGAGGAGGCGGCTGCAATAGTTAAAGAGACGGTCGATCGATTGTAGTTTTCGAGGAGGCGGCTGCTATAGTTAGAGACGGTCGATCGATTGTAGTTCGCAAGAAGGCGGCTGTAAATGTTAAGAGACGGCCAGAGATACGTTGTGAGAAGTCAACTATTCTGCAATACTGAAATTATGGGTCAGTAAAAGCTGCATGACGCAACACAATTTGAACAATGCCAGAAGCGAGTGAGGGCGTGGTCGGTTCAGCGACAGGAAACGATGGACTGTCTGGGAACCAGTGATACAAGTAGTGTGTGGACGATATTCAAGTGATAAGTGAATCGTTATCAAAAGATAGGTGAACTGCGTTCGAGCGATAATGTGAATTGTATTCATTGTTATTTAATTTTTCTTTAAGTTATACTCGCAGTGTAGCGAGGCGTTGGTTATTATATCATTGGTTATTATATCATTGGTATATATATATATATATATATATATATATATATATATATATATATATATATATATATATATATATATATATATATATATATATATATATATATATATATATATATATATACAAATGTTAATATACATTCCATGACACTTCGAAATCGAAAAATATACATACTGCCAGAAGTAAACATGAATTAGCAAAAAAATATCTTAACTATAATTTGCCATTCGTTATAAACAACACTCCTAATTTAGTGAAAGAAAATATATATACTCATAGCCTGCCAGGGCTCATAGCCTGTGATGACTCATAGCATGTGTGGACTCATAGCCTGCAAGGCTTTACAATTTGTTCTGCAAAAATATAAAGACTCATGTACACTTCCAAAACTGTTATTCATGTCATTAAAATCAGCAATGCTGATTGTTCATAAATTGATGGAAACTCTAGTATTCAAATACATACACACACTTGATTATATTAACAGGTATAAAGAGATACTTACTGCCAGATTAAATCCATATGCTTATATAATTGAGATAGACATGTCATTAAAAAGGCAAAAAAAATATTAGTCATAACTGGAATGGCTCCTATGATAGCGACATAATGTCTTAATGGGAGCCACTGATCCCTACTTATTTTAACATTAACAGGTTTTTGTGTTAATTAATTATGGTTATCTATTGTATTACAATGAAAACTCTGACAAGCATTACAACGTGTACAAAATTGCTTGACAAGGGTGGTTACCCGGTCTCTTTATTTCTCTCACTCGGAACCATTTCTTAAATCATTGTATTGGCTCCCTGTCCGATATCGCAATATATCTGCGCAGTTACCTATCAAGCACTTTCATCCAAGCAACTAGAATGTTTACATTCACAGCTCACTCTTCCAGACAACCCAGACAACTTCAATCATCTAATTATCATCTACATTTTGTTCCCAGTGTTAAGACGTCGGAACTTGAGTTTTGTCTGTTGCTTCACCGACTCTGTGGATCTCAATCGCTGTCAGTGTTAAATATGTAGGAAATATAACAACAGTTTGCCGTAAAAGTAAAAACCCACATGTGTAAACTTGCTAAACTCACCAGCGTACCAATCCAACTGTTTACAACACGAACTGCTTATCGATTAACCCCGTTTGTTTTGGTGCGCTGCCTAGCTTGGGTCTTCTGAGGATTTCAGCGCATTATACTTATTTTACAGATGAAATATTATTATTAGATTCGCCTATATTCTCTCACGTTTCCATTGTTATGACGGTAGTTCTACTGTTTGGTGTTTGCCTGCTAGGTGCTAATAGGTATATCTCGCGTAAACCCGGCTGTCGTGCTGACGTTATAACTGTACTCCGGTCCTTAATCACGCCAATGTTTGCCTAATGCTCAAAAAACATATTCTATCCACGCTAATTGTCACAGTGGAGAGTAGCTCGTTGCACTGCTAACGTTCAGTATTCTGGTTTGGTCGTGTTGCAGTTATGTTGGTCAGCCCACTTTCTTTCTTTATTTTCCACATTTTCTGCACATGTTCCATCTTCATCTACCGGGTAATGAATCCATCCTCAGCCGGTTGTTCGTGTTCATTTTCTTGTTTTATCTAACTGTCTGTTCGTGTTTTAACCATGGGTTTATTTATTTGATCCGTTCATATGATTGTAATGGAATGGACTGGATGCTCGTTTTTTAATGTCTACACGAGACACTTGCCAGATATTACATGTATTGTTCATTATCCACGCATTGTGTAATCTTCGTGACATATCGATCCAACTCTTGCTAATGTGGTGAAGATTGGGTGGAGTGATGACCACTTTCGTGCATTTGTTATTACAAGAACGACGTACTCTGATATATAATTATATCGTAGACGTCAGCGAAACACAGGGATGTCGACGTATGAAGAAGAGTAAACACCTTGACGCATCATTGCTCGCTAGCAGGACGCGGTACTTCAGCTCTAGTGACGTCGTAAGTCGGACATCAAAATGCTGTTCAAGTCTGTGATTATTTGTAATCAAATGGAACGTTCAATAATTATTGCCACTTATTGTATCTTCACACAAATAAGCCAATTAGAAAGGCGATCATAACAACATACCGTACTCTAGTTAATAACGTGTAGATTGTGGGTTGTCGCCTCCACTCCCGTGACATGCCAGTAGTGTTATATGATTACACGATCAGGTTTTGCAGAACGCCGCACACTGCTACATAATCATGGTTGTCAGTGATCGGCGTCTCGGTTGTCCAGCGACGTCGACGTACGGAAACAAGTAAACACCTTAACGCCCCGTACGTCAGCTCTATAGACTTATTCGTAAGTCGGACAAAAATAAGCTGTTCAATTATATGAGTGTTTGTCAAACATAGTTATCGAATGGCACTTTCCATACAAAAGTATTGTATCTTCACAAAAATAAGCCAATTAGATCATAACAACATATCCTACTCTTGTTAATTAAATGCAGATTGCGGGCTATCACTGCCACTCTCGCGACGTGTGAGTAGCGGTTATATGATTGCACGATCAGGTTTTGTAGACCGCCGCACGCTGCTATATATCCGAGGAAATCAGCGAGACGCAGTGATCTGTGTTTCGACAACTCAGCGCAGAAGACTGTCATCGATGTATGACGACGAGTGAGTGGTCTAGAGGCTTGTTCGCAAGTCGAGCATCAGTTTTATTCCACACTGCATTGAATAGTTGAGTAACTTAAACTCTTGGACAATTAGCATGTTGTCATTATGTAACAACTCAGTTGAAAGTAGTTTGATCCGGATCGCGTATTTTTCACATAATTTATTTGAATGGAATCGCAGTGATACGGACAAATAAACGGATATCAGCATTACGTGGACTTCCAATGTTATTCAACTGCTGCTACATAATAACTGTACGGATTGTGTTTGCCGTTTGCCAGGTGAGACGACGTACACGACGACATACACGATGACAACCTCATCCTCTTATATTGATGTGGACTTCACTACTCTCCCGACTACATTCCAAAATACAAGCATCCCGACTGATGAGACCAGAATCGTTGGCAATGCTACTTCACTAGGCCGTGGGATGTCGCCGCCCCAATACGGCATCATCGCAATCCTGACGATCATCGGCGTGTTTGGCGTCTTGTCGAACGTCTCCGTGTTGGCAGTACTGCTCCAGAAGGGGAAACGAAAGTTAGCAACCAACCGCTACCTCACCAACGTCGCCATCAGTAAGTCAGCATATAATTTTATCGCAACTAATTCACGTAGCGCCAACATATAATGTCGATTCAGGCAAGTTGTGTAAGGGTTCGTATATGTAAACCACGAAGTCTCCGTGATATTGTAACATAAGTGTTCTGTTGTGAATATGTTAAACAATTTGAAATGTTCAACATAATGTTCCACTAGCTTGATAATGCCTGTTGTTAGCAAATCACCTCCTGGTAACTTTCTGTTGTTCGTAATTACCCTTTGCGCTCTTGACTTCCTCTTCTCTTGTTGAAGACGTAAGTTGTCTCCTCAGTGCTTCTGGTGTGAATATGTTAAACAATTGGAAGTGTTCAACATAATGTGAATGTAAATGTACTGCTAACGTGAAATCAAGGCAGCTCTTCTGAAGCGTGTTTGTCGTATTTAAGTTATTTCTCGCTTAAAACGTTGGCACAGGTAGCGACGGCGACTACTTCACACACATTTGTACAAATAATTCACACTGAAATAAATAATGCTTCTATTTGTTATATTTATATAATTAAATTGTTTAATTTATGTGCAAGTGGCGCTGCTGTGAATTATGTCACAATGTGTCGTTTTAAGAAAGACAGCCCAACAAAATGAGTTAAACTCCAAACAGCACTACCGATATATATGTTGCATGTCTCTACAAATCGTATTGATTGAACTGGTATTCCTCTACTGTTCTATTAGGTAGATGGTGTGTAGGTAGCCATCCATTCAGACCACAGGCAAACAACACGATGCTTGACTCTTCTCGAAGTGTCATCCAAGAATCATTTCTTGCTAGCTGGACTCTAGTAAATATTTTATATCAATGTGACAGAATGCATTTTAGTCTTTAGTTTTGAAATCATTTGTTTGAAGATTAATATGAGTTTCGCTAGACTTCATGGATTGTCTGCATCATAATGTTTGTTCAGCAATACCGCCATTGTGGTGATTGGTTTTTACTTCAACTAGCTCGATAATGCCTCTTGTTAGATAATCACCCCTGACCAATTTCCGTTGTTCATAATATTATGCGCTGCGCTCTTGACGTCCTCGAAAGTAAGTTGTCTCCTCATTTTATGTTTATATTGTTGGTTTCGAGGCTGTGTATTTCTAAATCATCTCTCGTATCATCTGTGTTCTGTGTCGTGATTTATTTGTTTAATTTTAAATGCCAAAACTGTTTTAATTTAATTATTTGTGTGCAAGACTATGCAATAAAAACAACACGCCATTTAGGATATGTTACAAATTTATTTGATCTTCGGTGGCAATTCAAATATGTGAATCTGTTTATGCCAACAACTCGCCACACTCCCAACTCCGTACGACACTTTCAAATTCAACGAACGTTATTTCATTCCTATTCAAGTTTTCAATGTAAACACTATCCATAATTGCATGCAACGGAATTGAGAGATTTTTCGACGAAACAGTTTACCAAATTAAATAATAGTGTGCATAATATTCTCATCAAGTTGTGGCAGTGGTAAAATGTTGAAATGGTGAGTGGCGTCACTGGTACAGAGTTCTTAACACTATGACCATCGGCTCTGTTACAGGCGACGTCCTCATGAGCTGCTTCGTGTCGCTGCGGGTCTTGGGAAAGTTTCATGTCTACGTCTGGTCAGCTGCCAACTGCGGTCTCTTCGTGATCGTCCGCTACCTGCCCCTCTACCTCGGCATCAACTCCATCATACTTGTAGCCGTCGAACGATTTGTCGCTATTGTTCTTCCGACGCGCTTCCGTGCCTTCGTCGCCCCGGGCATGGTGAAGCTTCAACTGACGTTTGTCTGGCTGCTCACCTTCGTAGAACTCATACTCCCAGCAGTAGTTGTGAAGGTGAGATTTGATTCATAATTGGGTAGCACCATACGATCGAGTTGCATACAAACAAATGTACGATCGTGGTTTAACAAGGAAAGCGGTTTCCTAAGAAACGCACCATAGTACATTTAAATATATTGTTACGCATCTGAAACGTCCTGTTTTTAGCCATATCGTGAAGCAAAACAGTTAAATAATACCATTGTATACAACAATGGTTGAACTAAATGTGCACAGCTTTATGCATTTGTATTAACTGTAACAAACTGATTAACTACACATATCAAGGCGTATGTGGGATTTCGGTTGTATGCTTTAACGAAGTGTGTAATTTCTGAACATGTGCTATTTGTATTTTACCGAAGGGCTTTTCGATTGGTAGACGCCACTACTGCTCGGTGTACTACAACAAGGGTACCTATCTCTACATGCTCCTGACGGCGATAGTACTTCCCGCCGTCGTGCTGGTCACACTCTACGGCAGCATCGTCGGCGTCACCGTCCACCGTCAGCGAAAGGAGAAAGCGAGCGTCGCTCCTGATCCAGCCGGCGGCAGCGCCTCCGTCCAGTCGACAACGCAGAAAGCGCAGGCGGCCCGGCGCCAGAGACGCGCCATTCGTGTAGCGGCTACATGCGCTGTAGTCACCATCCTGTTTCTCGCCTGCTGGCTGCCCGTCTGGATAACCTCATTCCAGATCGTGTTCAGACTAAGTCAAGTCGGCTCAAACGTTCTCAGTTGGACGATCGTGTTCCTTTATCTTCATTCTTGCATGAACCCAGTCGTTTACTTCGTCGCTGACGACCGTTTTCGCTCTTCCTTTCTGCGTGTCATTTGCCGCAGGAAGGACATCGACGTTGACCCTTCTACAGCGATGTCAGGCAGTGCCAATGTCACGGCTCCGTGACATTCACGTAAAAATTCCACCAGTTTGTAGCAAATTGGACATAGAACATGAAGAGTAAATAAACAGTTTAGAACTTTGCTACATTTGAACAAAGTTATATTAGTACATCGTTGTTCCTGCCGCTGCTGCTGCCAATTCCGCTGCTGTGATGCTGCTGCTCCTGCTGCTGCTGCTGCTGCTGCCGTAGCTGCTGATGTTGCTGATGCTGCTGATGTTGCTGTGGCTGCTGCTGCTACTGATGCTACTGCTGATGCTGCTAATACTGCTGCTGATGCTGCTGATGCTGCTGATGTTGTTGATGCTGCTGCTGCTGCTGCTGCTGCTGCTGCTGCTGCTGCTGCTGCTGCTGCTGCTGCTGCTGCTGCTGCTGCTGCTGCTGCTGCTGCTGCTGCTGCTGCTGCTGCTGCTGCTGCTGCTGCTGCTGCTGCTGCTGCTGCTGCTGCTGCTGCTGCTGCTGCTGCTGCTGCTGCTGCTGCTGCTGCTGCCGCTGCAATTACTTACTGCCACTGCAATTACTTACTTTACTTTACTTTATTTCACTTCACTTCACTTCACTTTACTTTATCCAATCGGTGTTGCCGTGAATCGTTTCAGATGCAACCTTCATTCAAGGCGCTAGGCCAGTGCGAACATGATGTAATTTTTTAGTGTATATGTAACACCATTTGTCCATTATTTTGTAAGCCGCACTCCACGTTTTCTAATCCTATTTTGTATTGATATGTTTTCACGCTATATGTGCTCACAGTTGGGTGATTTTGTTGCTCACTGTCTTGTCTATGTGATCAAATACTTGTCACTTCAAATATATTAAGTTGTCGTTTCTTAACCAGTCTCTTGTGATCTTTTTCACAATTTTCCTCACATGCCTCATTTCACCCGCGGTTGTCTTCCGTTCAGTGCTCTTGCTCATGGTCCTGGTCCACATTGGTAACATGGTCCTGGTCCACATTGGTAACACGGAGGTGTAACAAACATTGTGTTTATTGCGTGTTTCGCTTGAGCGTTGTTTCCGTTGTGCTAATTGCTAAAATAGCACTTGCATTTTTACCACATAGTTCATATCCATGTTACCCAGGCTTTTCATTAAGGACTGCAGTCACGTTACCAGTCAAAAGCCTGATATATAAGGTTCAGGCATGTGTGAATGTGAGCACTACCAACTGACATTAGTGCATTTGAGCAGGGGCATTGCCAGGTTTGCTGAGATGATTGTAATAGGCAAAAGGATAATTGGGATTGTTGGCAAATAGATACGTGTACGCCGTAATTCGTACCAATGTTGGTAAACATTGACCGATATCGCACATACAGGCACATTACATAGCCAGAAATGTATAATGTTAACAAAACTCGACCAGCATGTCAATGGGATGAAGACAGCGACAGGGAAAAGGTTTTAGACGGTTTGATGGTCACGTCATACTCACGCAAAACGTTAACGTGGTACCAATGGGAAATATAACTGTATTATCATGGCCACCAATGGGAAATATAACTGTAGGCTGAACGCATTGTTGTGCATGTCCATCTGTTCACAGAACAGGTAGATATAGGTTGTATATAGTCGAAGGAAATACAAGAGGAAAATAACATAGCTTCAGTTTGGGTGCTTTTTAGTTTGCATTCGTGAATAAAAGGCAAGTCAGGTCTAGTGGTTCATAAAATAAATAGTTTATAAAGAGGATACCTACTGCTTTAGTATACCGCACTACATAAATATCAACTTGGTGCATATAAGTGATGTATGCAGTTTGTATTAATGGTGTGGTAAATCCTCAGCCACAACTTCACAATCCTTTCAGATAAAATACTGTTCAGCACTGATTGCGTAATATGATATTCCTCCGATGTGACAACTTAAGTACTATCATCAATGGATATGAACGTTGTATTATCGTGATAGTAACATGTACGAACTTGTGTGTGATTTTCAGAACTGTTACGTATAGGCAACAGCAATTAGTGTATATTATTTCAATGGTGACAAGTGTTTCGGCTTACAAAACAAAACAGTTATATATGAATCAAACGTTTAATTCTACCAACACATACATATTAAAAATTGAAATTTTTTGAGCATTCTACTTACACTTACCTACATTTATCATGCAAATTGCTATCTTTTGGAATTGGATTATTATGTTCCCTCTTCATCAGAGTGTAGTTGAAATGTAGCAATATTAAGGAGTTACATTGTATAATGTTGATATGCATGTGCACAAAATAGTATTAAGTATAATACTAGTTGTAAGTACACCTAGTTGTTTAGAGCATTTGTTTGAAATGTTGTTCAACATATTGCTACCAATTTAGATTTTAGATTTATTCGATATAAAGCCTAAACAATTTAATGTGTCCAATATTTGTATATAGTAAAATGGCATTTATAATGCATTGTGTACTGTATTACACATCGGATATGTTGATTTGATAAGAGGACAAGGAGCCTTTGACTTATAAGGATTCAACAATTCGTCACCTTTGTGTAAGCCGCACTTCTGCGGTAGATTTCAATGTAGTCTCTAAATATATTCACGCTGTTAGCATTTACACAGTATGTGCACACTGTATTCCTATCATTTACACAATATGTGCACACTGTATGCCTATCATTTACACAATATGTGCACACTGTATACCTATCATTTACACAATATGTGCACATTGTGTGCCTATCATTTATTGTGCCCTTTGTGAATGAGTAATTTCTTAAATATAATCTACTGTGTTCTTTACCAACGTTGATTCGTGTCCTCTAGTTCCATATATTCCATAAGTATGACAAACTATTTCTATCAATATGATTACACCCATTCAATATCATCAATAAACTTCAGTTTGATATTTGTCCCTAGGTTTGTTAAATCCCAGTATTAAAGATGTTTGTTAACCATTTACTCCCTGTGACCTCACATACAAGTACTGCCTTTGGTATTATTCCATTTCTTACACCTTCTTTATGTGTTGATGGTTCTGTAAGATCAATATACCATGAAGTGAATGTTTCGTGTTTTAGCATGGAAAATAAAACAATGAAAATTCCTCTGAAGAGTTAACTTGTTGACCAAATACACCCTGGTTGCTAGGGAACAGAACGATTCCTGTTTTCGGAAATTACCAATGAAAATTTGTTCCTGAACAACCCAAAACATATCCAGCCCTATTTCAAGATGATGCGGACCATGCCACTGTCAACTGCTCATGAGAGTTCATCCCCAAATACTGCTGCACTGCATGTTCGTACGTACGTACGTACGTACGTACGTACGTACACATATATACGTCAACAATACTGAATTTCGTAGGGTATATTTTACGTAGAGCATCGCAGGCCACTTTGACATATTGCCATTCGCTGTGTGAATGACATAGTATCATGTTAAGTTATATGCAGTTCAAAGAGGACAAAATACTCAATGCGTGGTACTGCAATAAAACACCAATTTCGATCCGTCTTGCTTCAATCAAAGGAGGCTCCCTTAGGGCAAACTTTAATGCAATGCTGACTGTTTTTTATTATTTAGAAGGTTTAAAGAGTGCACAAGCCATGACAGGTCTCACCTAAAAGCCTTATGTATATTCATTATTAGGATGACAACTATGAGTTTCGTAGGGTATCGTTTTCATGCAGTGTTAGACAAAAATCTTAACCGATTGGATAATCACAGCAGGCGCACTAAATATGAACCGAGTATGCCGCTGTATCAACAAAGAGTGCACTAAGCTCGGCAAACAAGCGCCGTGTAATGACAATGTCTGCCGATTGGCTCACACATACACATGATCAAGACCGAGAGAGCAGGCGGCAATGGTTATACAAAACAACAACGCAAACGCACTATGCAAATCGCAATCCTGATTAATAAAGAATTACACTTGTTTTAATTCCCACATTTATAATGCTAGCTAACAAATAAACCAGCTCACTAAAACAAGCTGTTTCTGGAATAACTAAATTAACAATAAACAAATACACAAATAGGGTGGTGGGTGAACATGAAGATCAACAAGTATTTATTGTTATGTAACACGTTGTAGAGTTAGGATGCGTATTATGAGTACCACACATAAAATGCTATTTGCCAAACACACCCAAACCCTGGTAGAAAGTAGTTAGTAGGCTCTTGTTCTTAGCAACACATATATTCATCGAGTAGTTAACATGTATTGATGTTGCTGCCCAACGTTGCAGCCAGGTGTTTACGCATCGCCAATGACGGATTTATGTAACTCTCGTAAGCATTGCTAGCCAAGTCACTTGTGCTTTAATGACTTATGGGGAAGACCTCATTCAAGCCCGCCCGCCCGCCCGCCCGCCCGCCCGCCCGCCCGCCCGCCCGCCCGCCCGCCCGCCCGCCCGCCCGCCCGCCCGCCCGCCCGCCCGCCCGCCCGCCCGCCCGCCCGCCCGCCCGCCCGCCCGCCCGCCCGCCCGCACACCACCATAAAGGGGCATCACATGACCAGATACCCTTTGCAGCCAGACTTGAAAATACTCATCTGTGCAATACATCTAGTGGCAGTGATACAACCGATATACAACTGTTCTGTCCATATTTGCTACACAATGATACCAGTGCACTGGGCCACATAACAAATATCACAAATGACTGTTCTTCTACAAAATAGCTACCTGCTCCTTCATAAACTGGCCAAATTTCCATTTTGACATTCACTCTGTACCGTGCTATTCGAGATTGTTACTGCTGTCTGCCTTTTTCCAAGCAAACTGTTCACTTTTCTTATCAACCTGTGCCTATGGGAATGGTGATATCTTCTGTAAACCACTTCAGGGTTAGGGTTAGCTAGAGATGGGGTTAGCCAAGGATGGGGCTAGCTACGGTTTGGGTTGCACACCTTCATTTCCTTGTGCCCAGGCACTTATAAAAGACCTGCAGACAATATGAAATGTGTATCGAGGCGTGGTGAATAGACATTTATGAAACGCAACGATTATTTTCTATAAAAAAAATTCAACTTTAACAGATGGAAAATGAAGAAAAAAGTGTTTATAAACAATGAAATATCTTATTAAACATCAAATTGCATAACATATCAGCTGATGCACATCAAACACTATTGCACAACATTAAAGTGTATATTTATTTGACATTTTTGCTGTGTAGTAGGTCAGTTATAAGACACTTCCTAAAGGAGACGGTTAAACATTTAAATAATAGCGGCGCTTAATAAAAAATTATCTTGTTGACTAGATGTAATCAATAAAGTGTATCTAATAATATAATATTAACTAGCATGACACTGATGATTGTTTATGTCAAACACACACAACATGGGGCAGGTTAGCAGCCATTTTTATTTATTGATGTTCAAAAATTATCGGAATTGAAAACCATAAAAATTCTAAGAAATGTGTTATAACAAACTAATAATTTCATCCAAATTACCTGCAATATCCACAATTAAGCTAACAACAACGACCAAAACATAAGCATATCAACATTTTATAACCGTGCTGTGACCATGACGTCAGTTTACTTGAGATCAGCCTACAGTTACATTTCCCATTGGTGACCATGTTAACGTTTTGGATGATTATAAGTAAACGGGACCATCAAAAATTCTGAAACTTCTTACCTGCCGTTGTCCTCATCTCAGTGACATGCTTCATCTCAATGACATGCTTCATCTCAATGACATGCTTCATCTCAATGACATGCTTGTCGAGTCTTGTCAAAATCACATATTTCTAACTCTTAAAATGGCTGAACATGCCATACCTGTCACTGTTGACCAATTTCTGCATGAATTACTTAATTAAAAAAATTCAATAATTTTTCCGCTTATTAAAATTATCTAAAAATCCAGTTACACTGTCAACAGCAAACATGGCAAAGTCCCTGCTCAAAGGTACTTATGTCAGATGATATGATTTTTTTAAAGCGTCCTATATCCAAACTTACTATGCCCTACATTCTTGTGTAACACACCAGGAAGTCTAACTGAGGCATGATCCCTTGCATGAAAAACATGGCGCGTGTGTAATTTGTGCATTAGCGACGTCTCTGTGCCATCAGAACCATGTAGGTGATGTTTGTGCGTATTGAGCATACAATTACGCTTCTAAAAAATGAAGAGGAAAAAATAGAGAAAATGTTTTCAAGCGAAAGAATTCTAGAAAAAAATTAAAATATTCTCCGCAGTTTTCATGTTAAATGCAACATTTGTAGAGCATATACAGTCACTTCTAATGTAATATTTCATATTTAATGAAATATTAGATGTTATTATTAAATGTTATGCGCATGCGCAGCTACAAGGGTAAATCTAATTGTATGTCATTGTTAATATTATAATTCAATTTAAAAGAATACATGGGTTAAATTATATGTAATTTGGTGAACAAAGGCTATTGTTTTTGTAATTAAAAATTGTACTGATGATATCAGTATAATTATGTCACGCGCAACATTAAAGGGATAACTCGTTGCATATCATTGTTAATATAATTAAATTAAAAAGAATGCATGGGTTAAATTATCTGTCGTTTGGCGAACAAAGGTAAGACAATATCGAACAACGTTAGTCTAAGTATATGTGTTATTTACTAAATAACCATGGCTAGTGGTGCACTAAAATGCTCCCTATGCCAAAATTCACTATACAGGAGGTCTGCAAATTTAACAAAAAAATCAACTTTCGGCAAAAACTAAATATTCTTTCTATATATATTGTGAAGCATGTATCAATGTTTTTCCATATAGTAGTATCAGCAATGATGAATTTAAATTTATTAACTGACCTGAATGTTAATGCAAATCTATACAATATATATATGAACAATGTTCAATCTTCAACTTTAAATCGTTTAACACTTCTAATTTCAACTGTGATTTTGAAAATGACATTGACCCTAACAACAATTTCTTTAACAGTATTTCTACACGCAGTGACTATTACACAGTAGAACAATTTGTTTAACAGTAGTTCTACACGCTGTGACTATTACACAGTAGAACAATTTGTTCAGAGCAAAACAATTCAGAATGGTTTGTCCTTCATTCATTTCAACCTCAGGTCAAAGTTTGATCAAAATAGAGATCATGTAAATGAACTAAAAATCCCATTTGATATTATTATTACTATATCCGAAACGTGGTTAGATTCAGAAGATTGTGCTGATATATTGTTGAATGGGTATGACTTGATTCACAGAAATAGAAAAAATAAGAAAGGTGGTGGAGTGGCTATTTATGTTAATGTATCAATTGAATTCAAGGTATTACAGACTATGTCTGTGGTAATTGATGATATACTAGCATGTATTACAGTAGAATTAAGTATAAGTAATAGAACAAATATTATCGTTAGTTGTATATATAGAGCCCCAAGAACTAGTGTTGATATTTTTACTGACAAACTTGAATTGTTGATAACAACAGTTAAGAACACTAGTAAAACAATATTTTTATGTGGTGATTTCAATACAGATCTTCTAAAATATAGTAATAATAATAAGGGTACTCAACATTTTGTAGATATGTTGTTCAGTCTAGGTATATATCTCTTAATTGATAAGCCAAGCCGAATTACAGATAGTAGTGCAACTTTAATAGATAACATTTTCAAAAATGAATTAAACAGTAATATTACTACCGGGTTACTTATAAATGATATTAGTGATCACTTACCTATATTTTGTGTGTGCAGTTATTCAGATATGGATATAAATAGAATTTCCGATAAAAAATATAGATTCATCAGAAAATTTAATGAAGGTTGTATAAAATTATTTAACAATGCAGAAACCGATGCAGATACAGCCTACACTAACTTTATCGACATATTCACTCGACTGTATGATAAGAACTGTCCAATTAAGAAAATATGTAATAACAAACCCATTTTTAAGAACAAACCCTGGTTCACCGGAGGTTTGTGAAATGCTTGTAAAAAGAAAAATAATATGTACAGTTTTTGCTGAATAGAACAGAAGAATCTGAATGTAAATATAAAAGTTACAAAAATAAACTAACCTCTATTCTTAGATTTTGTGAAAAAGAGTACTACAATAAATTATTGGTCAAAGAAAAAAACAATACAAAGGGTACATGGAAAATTTTAAATTCAATTATAAAAATGTCAACAGCACTCAAGTTACCCAAATTCCTTTACTACTAATGTTAGGTTAACTAGAAACAAAACAGATATTGTTAATGGTTTCAGTGATTTTTTCGTAAATGTAGGGCCGAATCTTGCAAGAAATATTAGGGTACCTAATGGAAATATAAGTGTGCTTGATTATTTACAAGGCACTAATTCCAGCACCATGTTCTTAGCTGGGGTTGAAGAAAATGAAGTAACTAATATTGTCAGAAGTTGCAAAAATAAAAAGTCTACAGGTTATGACAATGTTGATATGTAATTGTGAAAAAGGTAATTTCTAACATTGTAGTACCAATTCAGGGCTGGGTCCAATTATGTAATTGTAATTGATTACAGCAAAAATGTGTAATTGTAACTGATTATGGTTTCAAATTTGTGTTGTAATTGTTATATTTTGTATAATTGAAAATTTATTTCAATTACAGTACGTTTCATATCACAAACTACCTGAACAAACTGTCAATAAAATATAATTTAAGTCTCATACAGGTTCAGGGTTGTTTGATTTAAATCATTTTATTTAAATCATTGATTTAAATCACTCCAAAAAAATCATTGATTTATGATTTTTTTTAACTCCGATTTTTGTAATCGCTAATTTATATGAATTTAGCACAAATAATTGTTTACAAGCATTGAGATCAACAGAGTTTTGTATGTCTTTTAATACAAAAGCACAAAGTGTGCATACTTGTGTAGCTGTATTGACACCAGATAGCCTGACAGTCAAATATTTTATGACATTGTGTATGTCTGAGCTATTCCCTTTTTGAATGCAGTGAAGCTACACAAAGTTGTCTTCCAGAGGAAGTATCTTTTCAAGTCAGAAGCCCTGAGTTAAAGTCCACTTAGAGCTTGTGCTAGTTGTTACCAATTCAGTATGTTGACTCAAGTGAGACAGTCTGGGCTACCATTGTTTAATACTGTACCAGTTTGCAATCTGGTTAGAGACCCTTAGAGTACACAGGGCCCTATATACATTAATTTATTAATGTATATATACCAGATTTAAAATATATATTTATATAATAAAAATATGTTTAAACGGATGTCTTTTTATTTAGTACAATTAAAAATTCAAGCCACAATTCTTCAACAATTTACAATCATTACCGTTATATTTGTTTATCAATTGTGTATAAAATATTGAAATTCAGCAAAAGTGCAAAACTATAGTTAACAAATGCTGAATATATTTGGTTCAGCATAATGTAATTGTAATTGAAATTGAAACAGTGTAATTGTAATTGAATTTATATAATTATGTGTAATTGAACCCACCCCTGAGTACCATTTACTCATATATGTAACAAATCCTTCAGTAGTGAAAAAATATTTAATGTTAGACTAGATATATTTATTGAAAAGTATGACATTTTAAGTAGTAGTCAATATGGGTTTAGGTCAAGTATGTCCACATCAATGGCTTTGTTAGAACTAACTGAAAACATTACTACTGCCTTGGACCAAAAAAATGCACTATTGGTGTTTTTATTGATTTAAAAAAAGCATTTGATACAATTGATCATCATTTATTACTCAGAAAATTAGAAGATTATGGAATTAGAGGAATGGCCAATGAGTGGCTAAAAGTTATTTGCATAATAGACTACAGTATGTTAGCATTGAGGATAACAATTCGGATTTATTAAATGTGATATGTGGGGTGCCATGATGTTCTATTCTGGGCCCAAAACTAGTTATACTATATATAAATGATCTTTGTAATATTTCTACATTACTAAAATTCATTCTTTTCGCTGATGATACTAATATATTTTGTTCGGGGAAAGATCAAACCCAGCTCAGCAAAACTATCAATACTGAACGACGAAAGTTACATATCTGGTTTTCAGTAAATAGATTATCCTTAAACATAGGCATAGCTATGACAAACTATATGTTGTTTGGCAACTATTGTAAAAAAACAAATATTGACATAAAAGTCGACAATACAATTTTAGATAGAGTATATGTTACTAAGTTTTTAGGAATCTTAATAGATGATCAGCTCAATTGGAAAGAACATATTGGTATGATCAAATCTAAATTATCAAAAACTATTGCAGTTATATATAGGACGAAATACTTACTAGATAAAAATTCGCTTTTTATACTATATTGTTCGCTATTTCTCCCTTATATATCATACTGCTGTGAAGTATGAGGCAATACGTATAAAACATATATTAATGGTGTTTATATATTACAAAAAAGGTAGTCAGACTCATTTGCAATGAGAATTCATTATGTCATTCTAATAAACTATTTTGTGATCTAGGCATTCTTAAGCTCTTTGATCTAATAAAATTAAGAATTTCTATGATAATGTTTAAAGCCAACAATGAATTGTTGCCTGATAACCTTCAAAAATTCTTCAATGTAAAATATACCATGTTGCATGTAACACGCCAAAGTAATAAATTAAAACATGTGTATGCACGAACAACTTTAAAAGCTAAGTGTACATCTGTGTACGGTGTTAAACTAAGTGTACATCTGTGTACGGTGTTAAACTCTGGAACTCTTGAGATGAGTCAATAAGAAGTTCAGTTACTATCCAGAATCTTAAAAAACGATATAAAATGTATTTCCTTGAAGAGTATAAATTACTTAAATAAATTGCTGTGCGGTATAAAACAGTTGGAAGTATACAAGTGTAAATGGGTTTCAGTTATTTGTTATTTACTAACAATATACTACACATTTATATTTACTATTAATATGTACATGTTACTTTGATACAGGGGGAAAGTGATTAATAAGTAATACCCTTCAACTTTCTCCCTTTCCATTTGAATTACAGACATTTGATGTGTTTGTGTATATGTTGTAAAGTTCTATTTTCATTTGGAAATAAATTGATTTGATTTTAAAATTATAGTGATGATGTTGCATGTCATGCGCATGCGCAACTTTAAGGAGACAACGCACGTATGGGTTTCATGGAAATTTCTTTCTTTAAGGAGGGGTTGAGAGGGAGGAGTGAATGGACGGAAGGAGATCAGGTTCGGGTATATATGAATGGGAAGCATTGCCAATTGAGGGGGAAGGCCATTCATGAATATAATTGGAAATATATTTATCTTATTTTTATTTTCAATGTAACAACAAACTTGATTGTTCATGTTAAATAACATTAATTACTTTCTCATAATACATGTGAAATATCAGCATCCTTTCATTGAGCATACACACATTCAACAAATACATAACATTAATTAATGTATTAGTAATTAATTAATTGACATGCTACACTATTGTAACAGCTAGTGTGATTTTGATGTGTAATAAATAAAACACAGTTTACAGGTATTTAGCTTTCATAAAGTGATGGAGTCATCATAGAGTATTCAGTATCCTTGCCACAATAATTACATTAAAAAGAAATGTATTATTATCATTATGTGAGTACACAACTGTTCATTATCATTACAAGCTATCATTGTTAGTTTCATTATCATTACCATCAATGGCCACTGCTGCTGCTTTGTGGGTTTATTGATACAGATGTTAAAGACAGTCAGCTTACCACTGGTCCACTGCTGGAAGTCTGGAACCCATATCAGTTAAGTTATCACCAAAGAATAAATGGCTTCAGTGGAAAGCATGTGCATCCTGTCCCCATCAGGAGGCTAGTGTGAAAAGGACAGTTGGGTGGGGACTCTCAATAAGCTAATGGTGTCCTTGTCCATTTGCCATCTGGGCCAACATAATTTTTCTGCAACTTGTTTTTTTTTTAAATTCAGTCACGTACATATTGACACTTCATATGTATTGAATATGAGAAATACCAATGATGTAGCTAATTGTGTATAACGTGATCTTTACACTTGCTATATATAAAATCAGTAGACCTAGCATCACATCACAACATACATTTGTTTTGTCTGGCAGTGGTAATGTTGGTATACAGACACACTTTCCCAGCATATAATGCCACCACCTAAATGCAACTAGGACTAAAAAACCTCCTCACATAACTACATAAAAACACAACACTCGATATATGTAATAACCTTTATTTGCTCTTAATTTTTTTTACACAACTTTATTGTGGGTGGGGTGAGTGCACCGAGAACACCACTTGTACCATGGCTAATCCAGCACAGATTGTATACAATGTCAATGTTCCTGTTATTGTTGTTCCGTTTAACGCTGCATATATACCCCTATGTAAGCACATGCATAACTAAGGTAAATTTCTGTAGGAAATCCTTGCTCAAGCCTAAATAATAAAAATATTTAGTAAGTATTTACATTGTATAGCTTTCTTCCGTGCACCGAGGGCCTCGATACGAGGCAGTTGCACAAGAAATTGTGTAGCATTTGCACAAACTGCTGTGACAGGCGTATGACCATCGAATACACATTGAATGCATCGCATTTTTGTGATTATAAGAAACTGGACCATCAAACATTCTGGATATTTTTCACACCAACTGCCATCATTTGACTGACTCCAGGCATGGAATCGTTATGGAATCTTCATTACCATAATCATTGCATAAAATAACTATTAAACATAATTACCTCTCAAGAAACTTGGTATTCGATCTGAATATTTTGACCGCATACCGCGGTCTTCTTCAGCAGACTGAAGTTATGGATAAAATTACTGTTTTATTATAATTATCAATGCATGACTACATAAATTGTCATTACCATTATCAATACAATCCATCATTAACATTTTCATTACCATCAATGACCACTGATATGTAACAACTAAAGTAGAAGTTTCATACTTTGCAGCAGACATGACTGGTTAACACAAGATTACAAAGTAACAATGATGCTTGAAAGAAAGTTGTCTGCTGGTGTAACGTGGTCGGATTATCCCATACGGCTCTGCTGGTGTAACACGGTTGGATTATCCTATACTGCTCTGCTAGTGTAACACGGTCGGATTATCCCATACTGCTGGTGTAACACGGTCGGATCATCCCATACGGCTCTGCTGCTGCTTCATTGATTATCTGGTGCTTAAGGACAATTACATCAGGTAGTTAGAGCTTATAGTGTACAGCCTATAAGAAAACTGGTATAAGCTGCTGTAGTTTGTTCAGAGGTCAGACCACAATGCAAAATTGCATTGGTGGCCATGTTAAAATTTTTTCTGATTATAAGAAAACATGACCCCTAAAAATTCTTAAAATTGTTCACAGCAACTGCCATCACCTCTTTGACATGCAAACCAAGTTTTGTCAAAATCGCCTACCACCAGCTCTTTTAAAATACCCCCATGTGTGATGCCCGTCAATATTTACAAAGATAGCCATGTATCCATGCACCCACGTGGCCCATAACAGAAATCCCATAAATCCCTCCATCAGATAAATTCTCACAAATATGCACTATATGTCACATCATATGAATCGTTTAATTTCACATATCACAATACGCCCTACATTCATGTGAAACAATACAAAGGAAGATTAATTGGTTTTCCCCCTTCAGACATTGCTCAGCATGGCAGAGCAGGGAGCTGCAATGGTTAGTTTAGTGATGCAAATGTGAAAGGGTGAAACTCATTGAGGGCCATGATTCACTGTAGGTGATCATAAAGTCTGGAGAAACTAGTGTAATTTGCTATTTCCATTTAAATTGTGCCAACTTAATTAAATAACCTGAGAGCATAAATGATATTATTTTTCAATACAGGGGTTCATTATCGTTTTCATTACATGAATTTAACATTGATCATTTTCATCATCATAATCTAATGAACACCTTCATTGTCATTTCATCATCATTATAATGACTCCAACCCTGATTGACATGCTCATCAAGTTTCATCAAAATCACATACCTCCAGCTGTGGTTAAGCACCCTCAAGTGCCTTGCCTGTCAATGTTTACAAAAATATTCATGTGGCCCATACCAGAACAATTTCCATCAATCCTTCCACCATTAAACTCTCAACAAAATGCACTATTTCACAGCCAGTAGCTTCTACAAACAAACCTGTAAATATGCCTGCCAATTTGCATTAATGTCATGTAATATGAATTTCCTAATTTCACATTTCGCAGTTTTATCCACCCTACATTCATGTGAAACAGTCAACAGGAGTTCACTGTGGTCTAATTTCAAATAGAACTGGTCATTGTGGAGGAGAAAACAAATTTAATTTAAACTGTTGGTTAAGGTAAATGTATATTGTGCATTCATGCAAAGCAATGATGTCCCATCTATTTCTTGGACTTCAAGTCTTGTTTACATACACAACCTGTGCTGGGCAGAACACAGACAGATTAACTACTTCAGCATAAGAGAATGTCATCCAGTACAACCCTTGAAAACACTCACTTTATCAGTATCTACTCTGTTAAACAAATCAGTCAGCTCACTAAGCCATATCAGATAACAGCTGAGTCTGTCCAGGATTTTCTCAACTCCCAACATGGACTTGGGGAAAGGTGACTGGGTCTAATTAACTGAAATCAACAAAAGTTGACTGCTAAGTAGTTATATTATAATTTGACTTACTCCACTTTGATGTAACTTACCAGATGTAGGCTGCACCAGTGTGAACCTCTCCCCACCCCACCACTTCAACCCACCCCACCCCACCACCCCCACCTGCAGAAAGCAGGCCAGGCAGGAACAAAAGTCTACAGGGATGACTTGATTAGTGCCTTGACCTAACAGACACATATCTTTAAGCAGAAGCACATACTAAATGCAGTTTCTGAAATGCAAACAACACAGGAAGTTAAACTGTGGTCTGGCCTCTTGACGATGTTGATTTGAAAGTCATCAAATAATGATATACAGGCTGTATGTACACGTTCATAAAAAAGTGCAATCAATCGTAAATTGATTCCAAAGCAGAGTTGATTTATTTAACATTAGAGACCTATCTACACGTCAACTTGTGAACACTGTTTATTCCTGTCCAATTAAATAACTTCCATGTTTTATTAATAATAGTAATAACAATAATTTTTTTAATTTTCAATCGGCAGAATTCAGATAGAATAAAAGTAAAATATGTACAAAATATGTTAATAATGTTTGATAGCGCTTGTTTTTGTTTTTAAAATATCAATAACAGAAATTACAATGTCTGCATGCATGAAAACTATCAACAATAATGGAGTGTGAGAGATTTATGTATGCATCATTGACTCCTGGTTAAATCTTGCCTGCCTTGTCTACCATTTAGTGCGTGCCTTTTAGGCGGCCCTCTGTTGACTTTGATTGAACTAATGTCAAATAACAGAACTAACAAGCTATATGATGTTCATTAGCACTATTTCTTCTAATGTGTTGATTTTAGTGTTTTATAGATTGATAAATTGTTGCAAACGTTATGTAACTAGCTAACAAAAAATATGTTGTTTCAGATGACAGTCCCATCATCTGTAACTTGTGACAGTGTCACTCACTTTGCCTCTACTTATATGTTGTTTCCGATGACAATACCATCATCTATAGCTTTGTTTGATTGTTATATAGGACAATCTCATCATCTGTGACTTGTGACAGTGTCATTCACTTTGCCTCTAGATACTTGTGTTGTTTCAGATGACAATCCCATCATTTGTACCTCGTGAAAGTGTCATTCACTCCATCTCTAGATAGTTGCTTCAGATGACACTGCTGTCATCTGTAACTTGTGACAGTGTCACCCACATTGCCTCTACTTTTATGTTGTTTCATATACATAACACTGACAGTCCCATCATCTGCGATTTGTGACAGTGTCACCCACATTGCCTCTACTTTTATGTTGTTTCATATAACACTAACAGTCCCATCATCTGTGACTTGTGACAGTGTCACCCACGTTGCCACTATTTTTATGTTATTTCATATACATAACACTGAGTGTAACAAATTATTAAAACTTCAGTAGCCAATTTTGTTAGTCCCATTGAAATGGGGATCAAACAGACACATTTTCAATACATGTTTTACTCTATAATTTGGCTATAAAAATTGCACTAAATATGCACATTAAAAATCCTGGCCACCTGTCAGTAGACTGGACTAGTGCTAAAGCTGGTGATGCTATGTTTGATACTGTCGTTAATTCTGTGTCTTTTAGTCACGATATTTATGTTGTTTCAGGTGACTGTGATGTCTGTGGACAGCTGTTTGTGTCACAAGTGTCTGCAATGAACGGATGAACCTGCAGTTTCACTCACGTTGACAATAACGAATGTCCACTTCTACTTGTTTCACTGGGGACAGTGACAACACTTTCCAACAGAAAGGGACAGTGCACCAACACAGTGTAGGACACCGAGCCAAGTCACACAATGTCCACATCTTTGCCTTGATGTACAAGAAAAACCTGTGACATCATCCTTTTTGATGGGAAACTATTCAGCTGTGACAAAGTTTTCACACAGTTGTACCATAAAAACTCATTTGCACTCCCAGACTGGTGCGAAACCCTTTCAAAGTGATACATGTGGGGAAAAACGTATTTTCAGAGTAGCTTTTTAAAATTACACATGCGCACTAACATTGGTGAAAAATCGATCAAATTCGTGCACTCACACTGGTGAGAAACCACGTCAATGTGAAATCTGTTAAAACAGTTATTTGGACAGTGGCGCCTTAAATATGCACGTTCTCACTCACACTGGTGAGATATTACAGAGTAATGGTATAAAAGTACATGTGCACAGATACACTGGTGATAAACTGTGTAAGTGTGATACCTGTGGAACACAGCTTAGTTCCAGTGGTGAAGACATACTAGAATATTTGTACTGTTGAAAAACACTTCAAATGTGATGAATGTGGGAACACGTTAGACACAGTAGTATTTAAATATGCACACTGATACCTTTGAGAAACGTTTCATGTGTGACACATGTGGACATAAGTTTTTATATAGTCATGGTTTAACAAAACATGTGCTCTCTCACACAGGCGAGAAACCCTTTCAATGTGATACCTGTGGGGCACAATTCTCACAAAGTACTCATTTGAAGACACATGTTCGTATCCATACTGGGAAGAAACCCTACAAATGTGATACATGTGGTGCACAATTTACACTTAGTGGTAATTTGAAGAGGCATGTCCGTATCCATACTGGGGAGAAACCCTACAAATGTGATACATGTGATGCACAGTTCTCAGTAAATGATCATTTGAAGACACATGTTCTTATCCACACTGGGGAGAAACCCTACAAATGCGATACCTGTGATGCACAATTCTCACAAAGTAGTCAATTGAAGACACATGTCCGTATCCATACTGGGGAAAAACCCTACAAATGTGATACATGTGGTGCACAATTTACACGTAGTGATAATTTGAAGAGTCATGTCCGTATCCATACTGGGGAGAAACCCTACAAATGTGATACATGTGGTGCACAATTCTCAGTAAATGGTCAATTGAAGACACATGTTCGTATCCACACTGGGGAGAAACCCTACAAATGTGATACCTGTGGTGCACAATTCTCACAAAGTGCTCGTTTGAAGATACATGTTCGTACCCACACTGGGGAGAAGCCCTACAAATGTGATACCTGTGGTGCACGATTCTCACAAAGTAGTTATTTGAAGAAACATGTTCGTATCCATACTGGGGAGAAACCCTACAAATGTGATACCTGTGGTGCACAATTTACACAAAGTGCTCATTTGAAGACACATGTCCGTATCCATACTGGGGGAAAACCTTACAAATGTGATACCTGTGGTGCACAATTCTCAATAAGTCATACTTTGAAGAAACATGTCCGTATCCATACTGGGGAGAAACCCTACAAATGTGACACCTGTGGTGCACAATTCTCAGTAAATTATGATTTTAAGAAACATGTTCGTATCCACACTGGGGAGAAACCCTACAAATGTGATACCTGTGGTGCACAATTCTCAGAAAGTAGTAATTTGAAGACGCATGTTCGTATCCATACTGGGGAAAAACCCTACAAATGTGATACCTGTGGTGCACAATTCTCATCAAGTCATACTTTGAAGACACATGTCCGTATCCATACTGGGGAGAAACCCTACAAATGTGATAAATGTGGTGAACTATTCTCACAAAGTGGTAATTTGAAGAGACATGTCCGTATCCATACTGGGGAGAAACCCTACAAATGTGACACCTGTGGTGCACAATTCTCAGCAAGTGGTGAGCTGAAGAAACATGTCCGTATCCATGAACATGTGTCAACTGGTGGGATTTGATATGCCCGTATCCATACTGGGGAGAAACCTTTGGAATGTGATACATATGGTGCACAGTTTACAGAAAGTGGGAACTTGAAGAGACATGTTCGAATCCATTAGCAGAGACGTTACAAATGTGGAGTTCACTGATTAATGAAAGGTAATGTGCAATCACATATTTGCACTCGCGGGAAACCTTCTAAATGTGATACATGCTGTTTGGAATTATCTGAGATTTGTCATTAACAGTCACATATGCCTACTCGCACATGCAAAAAATCCTTCGTGTGTGACACCTGTTGACATGGTTTATAAATAGAAGTACTTTAAATATGAATGTATGCACCGTTGGAAATTATTCAAATGTGACGCTTATGTAAATGTTTTGAAAGAGTGGAGGTTTAAGCTTTTAAAGGTACATGTGCTTTATGCCACTGGTGTGAAATTGAATTAAGAAGTTAAATTTCGACATTTCTGGAGCACAGTCCATATATGGTAGTAAGGTGAAGAACGGTGCGTTCCTATAGAGGGGAGAATACCTTTAAATGTTTTGCCTTAGAAGGCACTTCCCATAGAGTGGTTATTTATACTATCATTCGCAAACTCATGTTTTGTCGCCATTTTTGTTTTCTCTGTATACGGCAGATTGTAGATCTCGCGATGAATGTATGGTTGACAAATACGGCAACGCTAACGACACCGTACTGATAGGACAGATAACTGAAGACGACGAGCTTTGTTCGGTGGTGTGACCAGAACTATGTGGAATTGAACGTTGGAAAGACAAAAGAAATGCTGATGGAATTCAGAAAAAAAAAACAAAAGTGTGCCTGATTCCATTGTCATTAACAGAGTTGAGGTCGAGTGAGTGGAGACATACAAGTATCTGCGGTCGTAAGAGAAAGAGAAAGAGAACTCCAACGCCTTCGTCAAAAAAGCACACACTCGACTATACTGTTTGAGAAAGTTAAGATCGTTTGACATCAGTTCTCAGATCTTACAGATGTGTTTTACTGCTGCCATTTCTAGTGTACTTACTTTTTGCTGTGTCTGCGGGGGTGGACATGTCTCAAAGCAGGATAGGGTCAGACTGGATAAGATTATAAGGAAGGCGGAAATTTTCGTAGGAAAGAGACAGGACAGGTTTGACACATACTACCAGGGACGACTGACAAATAAACTGACATACATACTTCATGACGACACGCACCCGCTGAATGCGGACTTAGACTGTTTTTTAACATAGTCATTGACGTAGCGGAACTACAATATATGCTGGTTCGTTTGTGCCTTCGGAGATCAGCGTTTTTAATCAGAAGATATGAAGAACTGGGAAGGACAAAAATGAGTGTATGTGCGTATATGGGTCTTTTTAATGTTTTGTATCTATAATTGTGTGATAAATGTGGTATTTCTTCTTGCGTGTTTATGTTGGTAATTGTATGCGTTATACAGGCAGAAACGCTGCGATGATCAATAAAGTATTCTTTATCTGTCACATATGATGGGACAGTTAGTATTATATGAAGCAGGCAATATTAGTAACAGTCGCAAGTTGCAGATGATAGCACTGTCATCTGAAACAATATATAACTATCTAGAGGTGGAGTAAATGACACTTTCACAAGCCACTGATAATGGGATTGTCATCTAAAACAAAACATAAGTATCTAGAGGCAAAGTGCATGGCACTGTCACAAGGCACAGATGATGGGATTGTCGTATATAACATACAAACAAAGGTATATAAAATTACCCTGTCATCTGAAACAACACATAAGTAGAGGCAAAGTGAGTGACACTGTCACAAGTTACAGACGATGGGATTGTCATCTGAAACAACATGATATGTATTTTTGTTATCTAGTTACATAACATTCGCAACAATTTATCAATATATAAAACACCAAAATCAACACATTGGAAGCAATAGTACTAATGAACATCATATAGCTTAGTTCTGTTATTTGACATTAGTTCAGTTAAAGTCAACAGGGGGCCGCCTAAATGGCAGACAAGGCAAACAAAATTTACCCAGGAGTTGCATAAATAAATCTCTCACTCACTCACTCTCTGTTATTGTTAATACTTTTCATGAGTGCGGACATTGTGATTTCTTGTATCAACATTTAACATAATAATTGTTAAGCGCTATCAAATATTATTAATATATTTTGTACATATTTTACTTTTATTCTATCTGAATCTGATGATTGCAAATTAAATAAATTATCTATTATTAATAAAACACGGACGTTATTTTATTTGACAGGAAAAAACAATGTTCATAAGTATACATATATATAGGTCTCTAATGTTAAATCAATCAACTCTGCTTTGGAATCAATTTACGATTGATTGCACTTTTCACGAACGTGGTATGGCTGAACAAAATCATGATTTTATTTTAATCGGATTTTTTTAAATAAGATTTTTTTATTTATTTAATTTTTTTTTTTAATCTGGTATAGATGATTATATAGATGTTTATATTTATAAACTCTTTCAAACGTGTTCTTTTCAAATCGATTTGGGTACTTGTCCTAACAGAGGGTACATGCTTTTTGCTTAGATAAAGGTATATAATTATAACGTTTGATTTACAACAGCAACAAAACTAAACTGTCTTTTTAAAATACATGTAATGTTTAATTGTTCATGTCACTCATTGGGACGAATCCACCCATTAGACAATGTCCACAATGTCTCACCCCCATCTATATTGGAAAGGAAAGCATGCTGTGTCTCTGTGGCTGTAGCCCTCATAATTATTGTTTGCTGAGAGGGTGGATTAGCATATGTCCAGGGCTCTGTCTTCTCTAAGGGTCTCTAAGCCGACTACAAACTATTACAGTATTAGTATGTAGCCCAGACGGTTTCCCTTGAGTCAAAATAATGAATTGGTAACAATTAGCACAAGCTCTAAGTGGACTTTAAAGATTAATATATGAAGCTGTGAACACCTACGCTGTCATGCACACTGTGTATGAGATGCATAGGTATGTGTAATCCAATTAAAGTACTAACAGTGATATGTACGAGTGACACTTGTTTTGCGATCCACGCGTTCTTTGCTGTTACAACGTGCCCCGTACGATGTAGCAACTTGCTCGTCGTTACAGGCGACTGTTACAACGTGCCCCGTACGATGTAGCAACTTGCTCGTTGTTACAGTCGACTGTTACAACGTGCCCCGAACGATGTAGCAACTTGCTAGTTGTTATAGTGGACTGCACCTGGGAAACTTCACCTATCTACCTAACTACAATATGGAATATTAATGGAATGGTACATATTATTAACACGAATAATATATTTAATGTATATGTTGAAAAAATATTGCATCTAACATACGTTTCACCAAAAAGTGACTTTAACTAAAAAAATTAACAACTAGCCCCGTCTCTCCTACATTAGGTTTTCCAGACATATTACAATTAAAATTTCAGGAAACTCAGGTATCCTAACTAACATTATTATTAACTTATTCATGCGTTTTTAATTATGCATCTCTAATTAGAAACAACTATGCTTGTCCAGTTTGTCCAGTTTACAATATTGCCAGTTCCCTTTATAATTATAGATACTACTTCTATTGCGCTAAAATTCTTGGTAGACCCAAGCTTGGCAGCGCATCAAAACAAAATGGGTAAAGCAGTTCATAATCGATAAGCAGTTCCAGTTGTAAACAGTTGGATTGATACGCTGGGAGCTATGGAGGATAAGCACATTTTAAAAGGTGGGTTTTAGTTTACGGTGAAATGTTGCTATATTTCCCGTAGAATCGGTGGAGCAACTGAAAAAGCGCTATGTCCGACATTTGATTTAACACTGGGACCAAAAGTAGATTATAATTAGATGATCGAAGCTGTCTGGACTGTCTTGCAAGAATGAGCAGTGAATGTAAATATGCTGCATTGTTGCTTGGATTGCTGTGCTTGACATGTAAATGTACAGATCTTAAAAATAATGTGGTATCGCACATGGAGCAAATGCAATGTTTGAAGAAGTGGTAGTGAGTGAGAGAAATGAAGAAACCGGGTAACTACCCTTGCAAACAATATTGCAGACGTTGAAGTTGCAAGATGTCATTGAGAGCAATATTATGCTTAAATGGAACTGCAATAGTCAAGTCTACTGCTAACCAGAGCAGTTGCAATAGTTATACCGACAAATACGACAAAGGTCACGAAAATGATAAAAGCAGCAACGACAAGTTTGTGAAATATGCAGTCTAAAATAAAAACTATTATCGAAGGTGACTCCAAATTGTGGCTCAGCGTAGGTGTTTGGAAAAAACAATAAAGTTTAGCACACTGCTTTTGTGTACCAATAATAAGAAACTCTGTTTTATTTGCCTTTAACTTTAGTTTGCTGTTAGTCGTGCATAAGTTGCAGTTTAGTTGTGCAAAATACTACGTTTATACTATATTTATACCACGTTTCACTGAAATCCCAAAGTTGCCATACTGTTGTTGTTCGGTTGTAAAAAAAACTTGCAGTTTGGTCACAAACTTGGCGATGGAGAATTGGAAATGGAGAAATATTGAAGTTGTAGAAGAAGTAAAACATATTTCGGAATCACCATCTGTGAAAAAACTAAAACCTAAAACCTAAAACCAAGCACCCACGTCAAATATAACACAACTAAGGCAAATCAACACATAGGCCCAATTAAGCGATTCTTTGAAAGTAGCAAATATCTAGCAAAGTACTCAAATTTCCAGATGACACAAACATATTCAGAAAGGTTACTAATGATACAGATAAACAAAGTTGACAGGATGATCTATATAAATTAGTTAAATGGTCAGGTGGTCTCCCTCGTACCGTGGGAGGTGGGGGATCGAGTACCCCAGCCTTTCTGTTTGTACATGTATGTGTATGGGTAATCAACTTGGTAATTACGCCCCTACTATGGCACTTGTAACCAATTGTGATTGTCACTCCTATGTAGGGGCTCTTCGGCATTCCATGCCTATGATTACTGTATTAAATAAATGGATTGCCATTTTCTCACTCATACATATTTTCAGTTATGACTGATATATACAGAAACTAGCTCAGGCTCCACACCAGTTTTTGATATCATTAAGAACAGGCAGTCAGATTAAGTAGGGATATTAAATTCAGTGGCATAAGACGCAGGCATGCGAAATGTTATTAAATTTTGGGAATTATAAATGTACATAGGACATGGAAACGTGGACGAAGAATATAAAATGGGGGTTGCTGTACTAGATAGAACCACACAAGAAACGGACTTAGGAGTAACATTTAGTGCTAGAAGACTCCATAGACATTGCCTGGGCCACTCTACAAGAAATCTGGAAAGAAGCGTGCAAAAAAGTCCTAGGCAAAAGAGAGAAAAAACATAAGATCTGGCTATCAACACAGCAACATGGACGCTACTCAAAGAAAGGAAACAATGAAATAAATGGTCAATCGATGAAAGACAGTAGAAGAGAAATAAGAACACTAAGCGAAATACTGACAACTAAACAAAGCAGTAAAGACGATAACGTACCATCGATATGCTGCGATAGACAACTCCAACTTCACGAAAAATAACGTTTATTTATTTAAAATCCAAACCAAATGGATAAGTGACTAGCATAGTAATGTACTAACCTGTTAAAACTGTATCATAACTGCGGAATATCTGCTATATAACTAAAACCTACGACTCCCTAACCCACTACCTCTGACCACTGTGTACAGTCCAACAGCTAAACACAAACAGAAGCTTGTTCCTTCAAAAGTCAACCGATTACGCATTATATACGTACACACGTGCGAACAAGTTCTTTCAAATAATTAACTGATTATGCGCACCCACCTGCGCGAACGCGCTTTCACCTCGCTGTACGCGAATCTGTGGTTGGCGACGCACGTGTCGTTCCACAAGCCACCATTCCTAATCAAAATAATAATCAACTGGCGTTTATAGGTGTAACGTTTCGACGAGCGCCTACACTCACCTCTCGTTGTGTTGCCATCTGTTTAACAGTGCGCAACAAAACGAAAACACGCAAGTCTAATATAGTCTACTGCACAGCCGATCGAGGTTCGCGGAACGGATTCCTACGCCGACCCGCAGTGCACCGTCGAGACGGCCGTAAGTTACTTTCACAATGCCGATAGTTCTCCTGAGATGTTTCCGATGAAACGATGCTCGGTGGACTTGGTGCAGAGAGCTCGTCTCTGGGTGGAACAGATGGTAGTTCGTAACGTAACAACAACGGTGCGTCATCTATTGACTCCTCGGATGACTCATCGAGTGCTTTCTCCTGCCGAGTGTCCGGCACACGTGGCAGTTGTCGCCGCCGCATCCGTCCGAGTGGTGTTCCTGTTTATGACCCATTGCCATCAACACATGGCCTCAACAACGAACGGTTCACAATGTATCGCTCCCCGGGATGGTTCACAGAGTCGATGATGTAGACGTCATTGAGACCTTGACGCACTACCACTTGGTACACGGTTCCCTCCCAAGAATCGAGGATGTTGTTACGTCCTTGAAGCCCCCGCTCCCGTCGATATACCCGCTCACCATCTGCGAGAGGAAGGTCTTGCGCACGTCGATCGTAATACGCCTTACGCTGGTCGGCCTCCTTCTCCAACTGATTGCGAGCCAGTTCGAATGCTTCGTTCAAGCGATGGCGATGCTCAGATACCCAATCATACCGAATGTTGTCTGGTGCCCAATAAAATAGGTCAAATTGCTGCCTCCCATTCCTACCATACATCAGGTAGAATGGCGAGTAGCCGGCGCTGGCGTTGGGCGTTATATTATGTACCACTGCCCTGAAGTTGTTCGGCCCAGCGACGTTTCTCTTTGTCACCGAGTGTTCGCAGCAAATCGTGCAAAGTTCTGTTGAAACGTTCACATTGCAGGTTTCCAGCCGGGTGATACGGTGTGGTATTCCATCGTTTGATTCCATGTAACTTCGATAGTTGTTGTACAATCGAAGACTCGTAGTTTCGTCCATTACCGCTGTGAATCCGTTGAGGCACACCATACCGTGTCAACCACTCAGTCATGAGCACTTTCGCCACCGTCTTTGGTTTCTGATTGCGCGTGGCCACGGCAAGCGTGAATTTCGTAAAAACGTCAGTTATGACAAGGACATTTTCACGGCCATCCGGTGACGGTTCTAACACCGTGAAGTCAATCGCCACAACCTCCAACGTTTGTTTCGCCATGAGACGCCCCAACGGTGTGCGCAGTTTATGAGTCTGAATCTTACTGAGTGTACAACACTCACACTTCTGAATCCACGCTACTGTCAGAGTGCATTGTGGGCCAAAGGCAGCGGCCTCGAACCAGATGTTCGGTACGCTCTACTCTTTGGTGGCCAGCACAGTCATGTAAGCTCCAAGCACTTGTTCTTGCAGACTTGCAGCAGCTGGTCTACGGCCCCAAGCTTTGTATCTGCCACGCGCCAATACAGGACGCCATTCCTGTCAACGATGCGTCCCCACTGTCGCATTAACTTGAATACATTTGATGATTCTGCAGTCTTCTCTTGCATTGCGGGTTGTCTTCCCAATTTGCGATAATGTCGCTACCGACCGATCGCGGCGTCGTTTCTCTGCAGTTTTATCATGTCGGCATTTGAGATGCCAGGCAATGTCATAATTGCCATTTCGTCCAGGTGAACGCGTTGGCGACGAGCTCCCTCGCCGCAACTCGTAGGTCTAGCGGCATCACACAAGTTGCCGTCGTATCAGCCAGGATAGTGTCGTATTCTGCATCGTGAAATCCCATTCGCGTTCCCATTACAACGTCCGGGGCGATATTTAATGACAAAGTCAAACGGTGCAAACGCGGCGGCCCACCTTTGCACAACAGCGACAGTTTCGCTTTCTTATGAAAATACGTCAACGGGTTATTGTCCGTGTACACCGTAAAAGTCCCGCCAATAAGATAGTCCCGGAACTGTTCAGTTATGGCCCATTTAAAAGCAAGTGTTTCCAATTTCATATATGAGTAGTTTGAGTAGTGTTCAATGAACGGTTGTCTATACGCATGCGTAATGCCCCAGATGTCTTTCGTACAAGAACGATGGGACTTGCATGATCACTGTGACGCTGCATAATGCCACCCGTCCGTAGTAATTTCTCAAGATGTTCTTTTACTTCGTCCAGCTAAGTGGGAAGAACCCGTCGATACGGTTGTGACACTGGTCGGTCGTCAGTCGTTGTTATGCGGTGTTTGACAGCATCTGTGCATCCAAGATCACCGTCAGAAGAGGCAGATACCTTTATGTGCTTTGAGAATATTGCTCCTGCCTTGTCCATGTCTGTTTGTGTCTCTAATCCTGCCAAATCTAGACGCGCAAACACATCGGCAAAATGTTCCGGATCCTGACTATTATGTCGTGTAGATTCACATCTACCTTTACGGCATTGAGCAAGGTAGCCGACCGTATTAATCCAATTCGTGTTCCTGGTGTCAATGTTGTGCCTGTATTCGATCTGTTTATGATCTTTAGGAAGAAGGAATCTCCTGTTACAAGCGTGTTCATCAATAAAATATAACCTCAGAGCATTGTTGACGAAGGTTCTACTATAGCAGTCCCAGATCCACATTGTCCTCTAGCGGGAATGTTCATTGTAGACTGCGCCAGAACGAAAAGAGGGTGACAGCCTGCCACTCTCACCACGCGTGCTCTGTCTCTAGTAGTTGTGGAATCCGGAGCCGTCATCGACCGAAGTGCCTCCTTCATTACAGACACATGCGACAATACGTTAGTCCTAAGCAAGCCATGCACGTCAGAATGTTCGCTGTCTTTGATAATTAATATGCCTCGCTTTGGAACGACGACACCACACAAATAGAACGACGACACCACACAGGTAGAACGACGACACCACACAGGTAGAACGACGATACCACACAGGTAGAACGACGACACCACACAGGTAGAATGACGACACCACACAGGTAGAACGACGACACCACACAGGTAGAACGACGACACCACACAGGTAGAACGACGTCCCCACACAGGTAGAACGACGACACCACACAGGTAGAACGACGACACCACACAGGTAGAACGACGACACCACACAGGTAGATGTCCACCTCGACATAGCCGACGTATGGCACACTTAGTCCATTTGCCGCCCTGATGGTCAACCATTTATTCGGTGCATATCGTTACCTGCCTTGGCGAGGTGAGTTCGGTAGAACGACTCAGTGATGGTAGTGACCTGGCTGCCCGTATCTACCAAGAAACGAGTAACGATGCCTCCAACCTTCGCTTCTAGAGTAGGCGAGTTTCCTACCGATTGACAACATGACGTGGAGTCTTCCACTGGTATCACCTCAGCTCGACTCATAGTAGAAGAGTTCTTTAGTTTAAAACATTGGTTTGATTTCTGATCTTGTTCTTAGCCATGACATATGCTTGACACTCCTGCTGTACGTTTCCCTTTTGAGCACAGAAATCACACAAGGTCCACCAGACTGTCTTGACCGACTTTCTCGAGCGTAGTGACCTGGTCGACCATACTGAAAGCAGTTTCCCTTGGCGGAGTGGGTGGTCCTCTCAGTGTTCGATGGTGGCCCCGCCACTGCTCTGAGTGGGTGGTCCTCTCAGTGTTCTATGATGGCCCTGCCAGTGCTCGGAGTGGGTGGTCCTCTCAGTGTTCGGTGTTGGCCCCGCCACTGCTCTGAGTGGGTGGTCCTCTCATTTTTCGATGGTGGCCCCGCCAGTCGCCTTAGTGTTCGATGGTGGCCCCGCCAGTCCTCTTAGTGTTCGATGGTGGTCCCGCCAGTCTTCTTAGTGTTCGATGGTGGCCCCGCCTGTCTTCTTAGTGTTCGATGGTTGCCCCGCCAGTCTTCTTAGTGTTCGATGGTGGCCCCGCCAGTCTTCTTAGTGTTCGATGGTGGCCCCGCCAGTCTTCTTAGTGTTCGATGGTGGCCCCGCCTGTCCGCTTAGTTTTTGATGGTGGCCCGGCCAGTCCTCTTGGTGTTCGATGGTGGCCCCGCCAGTCTTCTTAGTGTTCGATAGTGGCCCCCCAGTCCTCTTAGTATTCGATGGTGGCCCCCGCCAGTCCTCTTGGTGTTCGATGGTAGCCCCGCCAATCCTCTTAGCGTTCGATGGCGGCCCCGCCAGTCCTCTTGGTGTTCGATGGTGGCCCCGCCAGTCCTATCAGTGTTCGATGGTGGCCCCGCCAGTCCTCTTAGTGTTCGATTGTGGCCCCGCCAGTCCTCTCAGTGTTCGATGGTGGCCCTGCCAGTCCTCTTAGTGTTCGATGGTGGCCCCGCCAACCCTTTTAGTGTTCGATGGTGGCCCCGCCAGTCCTCTTAGTGTTCGATGGTGGCCCCGCCAATCCTCTTAGTGTTCGATGGTGGCCCCGCCAGTCCTCTTAGTGTTCGATGGTGACCCCGCCAGTCCTCTTAGTGTTCGGTGGTGGCCTCGCCAGTCCTCTTAGTGTTCGATGGTGGCCCCGTCAGTCCTCTTACTGTTCGATGGTGGCCCCGCCAGTCCCCTTAGTGTTCGATGGTGGCCCCGCCAATCCTCTTATGTCCGATGGTGTCCCCGCCAGTCCTCTTAGTGTTCGATGGTGGCCCCGCCAGTCCTCTTAGTGTTCGATGGTGGCCCCGCCAATCTTCTTAGTGTTCGATGGTGGCCCCGCCAGTCGTCTTAGCGTTCGATGGTGGCCCCGCCAGTCCTCTTAGTGTTCGATGGTGGCCCCGCCAGTCCTCTTAATGTTCGATGGTGGCCCCGCCAGTACTCTTAGTGTTCGATGGTGGCCCCGCCAATCTTCTTAGTGTTCGATGGTGGCCCCGCCAGTCCTCTTAGTGTTCGATGGTGGCCCCGCCAGTCCTCTTAATGTTCGATGGTGGCCCCGCCAGTCCTCTTAGTGTTCGATGGTGGCCCCGCCAGTGCTCTGAGTTGTCGTTGCCACTCAGAAATGATCATGCGTATAGACAGATACCATCTTCTCGTGCCGTGCTGATTTTCTGAGAGGCAATACGTACACGTCTCCTTCTGCCCCCGTCTGGCTCCGTTGACCCCTTGATGGCCAGGTCACGAATGTCGATAAATGTAGCACTCGGATGCATGTCTGCCTGTTTTTTCAACTCCCAGCGAAGTAACGGTTCACGAACGTTCTCCACCAGTTGGTCCTAGAGCATGTGTCACGTGTCTCGGACTGACGTTCTTCAGCCTGTCAATGAGTGCCGCCAATTCGTGTGAATACTCATTTATTCTTTCCTCGTCTCGTTGTTAATCGACCGGTTAATCTTTAATCGACCGGAAATATAAAAAATGGACCAGTAATGTAAAATGTAATAAATTGACCGGTAATTTAATAAATCGACAGGTAAGGTAATAATCGACCGGTAATGTAATAAATCGACCGGTAAGGTAATAATCGACCGGTAATGTTATAATCGACCGGTAATGTAATAAATACGATGATGATGATGATGATGATGATGATATTAATAATAATAATGATGTAGAAGATGATGACGAGGGTGATAAACGATTATGATTATAATAATAATGATGATAACGACGGTGGTGATGAAGGTGACTAATGGTTATGATGATGATTAGGAAGAATATGATATTGATGATGATACTGATGATGATGACGAAAACGATGAAAATGAGGGTGGTCATTATTACGATTTTGAGGACGAAGACAATGACACCCTCAGCCTCATCATCCTGCTCCTCCTCCTCATCGCCATCATCATCCTCATGTTCAACCTTATAACTGTTAACCATGCTGACACCCACTCGACGTTCACAAACGTATGATTAACATAGGAATCTCAGAACGAGTGAGCCGCATGTTTTCTGGGAGGACATATGGAATGCCGTTCATATAATCTCCCAGCCTCAGGTAACGCACAGCAGTAACTACATGTTGCAAACAATAGGACCGAGTCAGACAGAGTGGTAAGGAAGAAGGGGGGGGTCATTAAGGGTTGATCTCAAACAATTATTTAAGGATCATTAAAAATGCTTAAAAAAGAAATTTGTTTAAAAATACTGTGTTTTTGCGCACTTGTAGTGCCCAAAACACCTCTAAAAACAATGTTGTTAATATGGCGATCATCCGAAATGTGCAGTAACAATGCCACGTTGGCATCAGAACCGGAAAGGCGATTTCACTGTCAAATAGTTCGTACCGCAATAAAAGAAAAGAAAAAAGTGCACTTTAATGTTACGAAAAACTCTAAAAATCGACAGTGTAATGTTAAAAAGCCCCCAAAAATCGAACCGGACATGTGATTTCACTGACACATATCTTGTACGCAGTCTAAGAACGAAAACAATATATTTCAATTTTATTTTGAAAATCCCCAAAATCCACCGACGCATAGCTACTGTGAAGTCCGTGCGGAGAGTCTGCTGTGCACGGACGTCAGAGTGCGTAAGGTTTGCTATGCACGGATGAAAATGCACACGATATCGCGTTCGGCACGCACACGTGTTTGCGAAGACCAAAAACGGTGCGCGGAAATGAGAAAATGTCACCGCGCTAATTCGGCGGGAGCTGTGTAGCGCGCGAAGCAACGAGAATATAAATTACGTCGGCGTTTTAATTTCAGGTATATTTATCGATTGCGATGCGCGAACCTTCAAGTGCGCGAGATAGAGAGCGAGATGCAGAGAGATTCGTCATTTCCACGATGGCCTTCGACCAGCGAAAGTTACGCAAATTTTGCTGCCGAATACGATTTTGACGGTTCAAGCGATGTCAGTGTTTTGTAAAATGTTACCTTGTAATACAATCTGCTGAGCGATAGTTACATCATATATTTACGTACCTATAGTAATAATCCGTAGTATACCTGAATATACTTGAGTTTCGAGGTTCAGGGATTTCAGGTGATCGCTGGGCGAAGTTAAATGCTAGTATGTAGATGTTCATGGGTATTGGTTGCGAATACACACACTAGCTGTGACGAGAGACGTCGTTGGCGGTTCCTGTGCTGCTGCATCCACAGGACCTCTTCCAGGTACGTGACGAACAGATGTCGCGCAGTGCCGAACTGTCTCCGGAGTTTCCTCTTTGCTCTATTTATCACTGAATTGTCTGATTTGGGCAAGCAAAACACTTGTTTATGAGACTTTATGAGTAAGATTTAAAGATATTTGCATGATCTGTGTTTTATATATATATATATATATATATATATATATATATATATATATATATATATATATATATATATATATATATATATATATATATATGTGTATTATGTTCTTTGCTTTTTTATATTATCTTATATTGTTTTCGAGATATTTGTCGATGGATTTTTGGGGATTTTAAATTGAACTCTATTTTTTTTTAGACTGCGTACAAGATATTTGTCAGTGAAATCACCTGTCCGATTCGATTTTTAGAGTTTTTCGTAACATTAAATTGCACCTTTTCTTCTATTTTTCGTATTTTCTTATACTGCGGTGCTAAATATTTGACAGTGAAACCGCCTTTCCGGTTCTGATGCCACCGTGATATTGATAGCGTTGTTTTTCGGCTCTAAGAGTGCACTCAAACGCAATATTTTTTTACAAATATACGTCCGTTTTGTACCTGATCCGATGGGGAGTGATTCAAAGAACACATTAGTATCGAAACAATTAGCTAAACATTTTCATATAATAGCGTTAATAATTTCGGCCATGTTAATGCACCTTTACCCTAAATGTTCATAGTGTGAACACTCCGGTAATTCCTATGGGCTAGCGAATTGATAATAACCACAGACATTATTATTTATAATGTTGTCTTCTAATAAATCGTCCTCGCATTAAATACTGTTCTGTCCGCGATGCCTTCGACGGCCCCAATATCACTCTTCTACGATAATGTAATTTTTATCGTATTGAGACATGCCGTGTTCAAACCTACTTTACTTGGGTGAACCTTCGACTTCGTTTACATTTCGCATGTGTTTAAGTGACACTACCACAAAAAAGGCTAACAAAACATAAAACTTCCGGTCTCGCTCCGGTCTGCATCTGTACACGCACGCACGCACGCACGCACGCACGCACGCACGCACGCACGCACGCACGCACGCACACACACACACACATATAAAATAGATCTATAGATATATATGTAATAATATCATGCATGTGTGTGTGTGTGTGTGTGTGCGTGCGTGCGTGCGTGCGTGCGTGCGTGCGTGCGTGCGTGCGTGCGTGCGTGCGTGCGTGCGTGCGTGCGTGCGTGCGTGCGTGCGTGCGTGCGTGCGTGCGTGCCATTCGCATATGGAATATGCCAACCAACAATTACCAGCATAAAAAAACAAAAATAATTTCAAGAAGCTGTCATGGAACTCCCTTTCACCACACCTCCTCACCTAAACTGCCTTTAAAACACAGTGCTCAGCGTAAACTTATCCATGGTATGGGTATGGAGAATGATTACGTGTGCAAGACAGCGGCAGTATCCATACACAGGGTCCGTACGGGGATTTGAAAACCTCGAATTTCACCAACTCAAAATCAAGGCCTTGAAATCCTTGAATTCCGGCATACAGCCTTAAAAAGCCTTGAATTTTTACAAGGCCAGAAGTAAAGATTAATGTATTTTTGGCACATTGCCGGATATGCAAACGTTCGTTTGATGTGAAAGCGATGGGAGAATCTGTCGTTGGAAGCCACAGCGCTGGCAAAAAACACGCTGATAATATGAAACTACAAAATACGAGCTGCACGGGAACCTCAATAGCGACATTATTCGGCAATACTAGACCACAGGAAACTACAGGTATGTATCTATGATACTTTATGATAATAATAAGACCTGTGTTTTATGAGATTACGGAGTGCATGTAACTGTCCGCGTAAATGGGCGATATTTCACTGCGATGCGTTTGTTGACGGACGTTACGTCGATGGCGCAGGTAAACATGTGGCGCCACCTAGCGAATGCCCCAATACATGCTTTACATGAATAGTTCCAGCTGTTTGCTAATGCGCGACAACGCCGGCTGGTGTCCATGATTGACAAGAAAACATAATTATCAGTTAGGATCATGTACATAATATGGACAGGATAGGTTGACAAATAATATTTTGTTGGACATGTCGTAACTATACTATTTATAGGTGTATACATATGTTAATATATATATATATATATATATATATATATATATATATATATATATATATATATATATATATATATATATATATATATATATATATATATATATATACATATATATATATATATATATATATATATATATATATATATATATATATATATATATATATATATATATATATATATATATATATATTATATATATATATACATATAAAATTATATCTATATATAATATTATATATAATTGATAATCATGTATATACTGTGTATAATATTATATTCAATGAGATAGCAAGTTGTCTAGTGTTTGTACTGTGTTGAAGAACCTACACCTTCTGGAAGTGCAACCACATCAATGCCTGTAACACCTGCGCGTCTTCAGTCATCGATGAACACCGCATCCATCGCAAGTCATGTGATAACCGACGATCACTGGCGTGCAGAAGGCAATGAAAGTCATGTCGTCTCACTACTCATACGTTAGCTGCATGAAAACAGACAGACTGTTTCAGCTTATGTTCCCAAATAGCGCCATCACAAAGTCGTTCAGCTGTGGTGAGAAGAAGAGCGCCTACATCATCTGCCATGGTCTAGCTCCATATTTCAGCCAGCAACTGAAGGACCAGGTGCGGTTGCTTGACAATTTTGTCATCCTCTTTGATGAGAGCTTCAACCGCTTCACTCAAAACAAACAGATGGACATACACATCAGGTTCTTTGATGATGGTAGAAACGCAGTGCATACCCGATATTTCACCAGTGCCTTTCTTGGCCATGTAACAGCTGCAAACATGGTTGATGTGTCTGTTGAGAAATGTGGTACAATGAACCTATCGAATATGATCCAGCTGTCCATGGATGGGCCAAATGTGAATTGGTCCTTCTACCAACAGCTGATGGCTGAGGTGTACGATGACCGCTCACGGAAACTGATTGACATCGGCAGTTGTGGCCTGCATGTGGTCCACAATGCATTCAGAACTGGTTTCGGAGCAACTGGATAGGATCTGAAGTCATTTCTCTGGGCACTGCACCGGATTTTCCACGAAACACCCGCCAGGCGAGAAGACTTCATCGCAATTACGGAGCACCGGTGGGGAGAAAATGCGCGAGTGGCATCCCGTGCGTTGTTGGTACTTGGTCATGCACGAAAGTACATCGATGCCATCACCAAGTACCCAAAGAAGTACAATGTCCTTGATGGATTCACGACCATGAAGTCAGGCTGTGCTGACTCACTGATGCATGCACACCTGATGTTTTTCGAGTCGGTTTCGAGGCAGTTTGACCAGTTTCTGGTCAGATACCAGACGGACAAGCCAATGGTCCCCTTCCTTTGTAGTGACCTTGGCGTGATTGTACGAGGATTATGCCAGTGATTCATGAAGCAGTCAGTCTTATACGAGGCCACCTCTACAGCACAGCTGGCAAGACTCAATATTGATGATGTTGATTCACATTTGCCTCACTCCAAAATTTACCCTGGATTCTGCTACATCTGTCAAGCAGAAGCTCAGTGAAAGAGAGAGACTGACATTTAGAATGGAGTGCAAGAAAGGGCTTTTCTGTGCCACACAGAAGCTCCTACAGAAATGCCCAATCACATACACCATAACGAGAAAATTGACGTGTCTCGACCATCAGTTGATGGCTGGCAGGAAGGACGACTGCATTGCGAAGTTTGGCAGAGTGTTGCACAAGTTGTCGGATCTGCACCAAATCCGAGATGCGGATTGTGATGCTATCCAGAAACAGTTCAGATCCTTTGTGAATGAGGTGGTTCCTGCCAACTCCACCACATTCAAGGATTTCAACCCAGCCAACGAGAGACTGGATACGATCCTTGCAGTCTACCTCAAATGCACACAGGATTAGAAGCTGTGGATGGTGACAGAGAAAGAAACTGCTCATCCTCTCTCATGGGCAAGCCACTGTCGAGCGTGGTTTCTCAATCAACAGTCACGTAGCAGTTGAGAATCTAGAGGAATCCCTTGTCGCACAGCGCATTGTGCACGACGCAATCACAACGTGCAGCTGGTGGTGTGTGCCAAATGCCAGTAACCAAATCAATGCTTTCCTGTGCACAGGGAGCACGACAAAGGTACATGGCGTACTTGGAGGCTGAGAAGGAAAAAGTTCTGAAACAGAACGTTGAGCAAAACTTCAATCGAAGCGAAAGCATGAGTGTGAGGAAGCAGAGAAAATGGAGGCCAAGAAGAGGCGGCTCAACCAGGACATAGCAGCAATGCTGAAGTCAGCTGATAAACTGGCAACCAGTGCTGAGTTGACAGGAGACTTGACACTCCTGGCAAAATCCAATGCCATGCGACAAACAAATCGCAAGCACTGAAAGACCTGCGGTGATTACTGTAACTGATGATAGATGTTGAACTGTACGTTGTCCGTTTCCAGAGTGCAGTTTGCAGTATTACATTTTTTTATCTTAAATGGTCTTGAAGTTTTCTTTCCTAAGACTTGAAGTAGCCTTGAAATAGCTTTGAATTTGGTTTCTACCATGGTGTACGGACACTGCATACACATTACCAACCTATTCAAAATTTTCATCTAACATCCTATACATGAAATAAATAAAACTATCAGATAAAAATCCTTTCAGCAACATTACAGATACTAGTCTTTTAGTTGTATGGTACCACACACAGCGCATGCGCACAGTCCACCACAAACTCCTGCGTTAGCCCAAGTGGGGTCATGCCTCAGTTACACTTCCTGGTGTGTTACGAATGTAGCGCATAGTAATTTTAGGTATGTGTTATTTTTTAAAAAATCATATCATCTGACATAACTGCATTTGAGCAGGCACATTGGCAGATTTGCTGGTGGAACATGTTGGCGGTGTAACTGTGGATTTTTAGATGATTTCAATAGGCGGAAGGATTTTTGGCAATTTTTTCGCCACAAGACACGTGTGCGTAGTAATTCATGCAGAAATTGGTAAACATTGACGGGTGTGGCACGTTCAGGCATTTTAAAAGAGTTAGAGTTACGAGACTTCGACTAAACTCGAACAGCAAGTCGTTGAGATGATGAAAACGGCAGGTAAGAAGTTTCAGAATTTTTGATGGTCCCATTTTCTTATAATCGTGCAAAACGTTAACATGGTCGACAATGGGAAATGTAACAGGAGTATTTGGGTGTTTGGAGTATAGCCTCTTGAGACTTGAGTGTATTGAAACGTCCTCGTGATTCTGATGCAACTGTAGTATTATTAATGCTCATTCTGTAAATGCGCCATGTTGGGAACTTATGAAAAAAAGGCTGATGCGGCTATTCGTAGCAATTCCGATGGCTAAAACTGCCCTAAACCACAATATTTGACAATCATATACGCCTTGTGCACCTGAGGTGGTGTAGTATGAACTAATGAACGTCTTGGGACAGATAAAGCGAGGTAAGAGTGAAACACACATTGTCATTCGTTTATTATTAGGGCTTTATGGCGACGGTTTTTTCTGCATGGTCTGATTGCGTTCCTTACATCATTCGGCATGTGTTCCAGTAAAGGATAAGGTATTCTTTTTTGGTATTACATAAATCTTCTTCAAAGGTATTAGTAATATGACTCCAGTCTCTGAGTACAAAATAGTTTAATTTTGTATATATTTATATACACAAAGTAAGGTTTTAATTCTAGCTTTGGAGCAGGTAATTAAGTAGTACATGTAAAAGCTATGCCGTTATTCAAACAAAAAGACTTGCTCAATGAAACATTGCTACAGCAGCAAGCCGATTACTAGGGCCTACACACATTCTTAACAGACATAAATCAAAGACAATTCGCATGAAAGGATCTACTCAATGAAACACTGCTAGAGCACCAAGCCGATTACTAGGACTTCCAAACATTCGTACTGCACACAAATCATCAAGAAAAATCGCACAAAAGGAACTGCTCAATGAAACAATGCTAGAGCACCAAGCCGATTACTAGGGCCTAATGTCTCTACCGGCTCCACACATTCTTACCACTCACACAAATAGTAAACTATATGCAGTAACTATATTTTGTTTTTTCATAGTTGAAACTGGTTTTGATTCTAATGCAATTTTAAATGCTTCCTATAAAATAAGTTCGAGTTAATTTACTAGAAGCAGAACTGAATTTAACAGAACACCTGTGCGACTAATTAACCTCAATCAAAGTAGATGGGCCAGGATCGACATGGTAGTAAAATGGGTAAACAAAACATCCGTGTAATATTTTATTTCTTCACATATATACATATTTCTTTACACATATATACCTAAAACAACTACATAATTCCCTATTAACAACTAAACAGGTGGGCCGAGATCGACGTAATTCCTACAGAGTAGTTACATTTGCCATTGGCATTGCCATTGCATTGGTGACCATGACATGTTAACATTTTGTATGATTATAAGAAAATGGAACCATCACAAATTGGCATGCTTGTCAACTTTTGTCAAAATCACGTTTCTAACTCTTAAAATGGCTGAACATGCCTCGCCCGTCAATGTTGACCAGTGTCTGCATGAATTACTTCATAATTCGTAATATTACATTCGTGCCTTGTGGCCAAAAAATAAATCTTCCGCCTATTAAAATTATCTAGAAATCCACAGTTACACTGTCAACAGCCACCAGCAAAAGGCACTTATGTCAGATATAATTTTTTTTTATTAAACGTCCTATATCTAAACTGTCTATGCCCTACATTCATGTGTAACACAATAGGATGTCTAACTGAGGCATGATCCTAAATAGGGAACCTTTTCTGAGAAAGTGTCAAATTTTATATCAAGTTGCAGCACAATGCATATGGCAGACATATTATGGAACACTTCAGCTTGTCACATCATTATTGCCAAATCAACACAATGCCCTGCCCATAATATTAGCTGAAACCAGTCACATAATTTAATTATAGGTGCATTTTAACTCTTGGTAAATCAGATTATATACACTAGATTTCAGGAGCACTGCAAACCAATGAAACCTGCCTACTGTGTCTTTAAATGTACCAATGAATTTATTTTCAAATTAATATGTATATAATTGCTTGATTTTTATCCAAACATGATGACAATTTGTCACATTTAACAAGATTTTGAGTGATTTCCAATGTGTCAGAATTGTTAAATGTTATTGTTTATGTGACTGCTTTCATGCTTCTAGTTTGTAAGATACAATACATACTGCTTGATTTCAATACACCACCATCAAGGGGTATCACATGACCAGATACTCTTTGCGGCCAGACTTGAAAATACTCATCTGTGCAATACTTCTAGTGGCAGTGACACAACCGATATACAACTATTCTGTCCATATTTGCTACACAATGATACCAGTGCACTGGGCCACATAACAAATATCACAAATGACTGTTCTTGTGCAACCTGCTCCTTCATAAACTGACCAAATTTCCATGTTGCCATTCTCTCTGTACCGTGCTATTCGTGATTGTTACTGCTGTCTGCCTTTTCCAAGCAAACTGTTCACTTTTCTTATCAACCTGTGCCTATGGGAATGGTGATATCTTCTGTAAACCACTTCAGGGTTAGGGTTAGCTAGAGATGGGGTTAGCCAAGGATGGGGCTACGGTTTGGGTTGCACACCTTCATTTCCTTGTGCCCAGGCACTTAAAAAAGACCTGCAGGCAACAGGGCTGGGTCCAATTACACAAAATTATATCAATTACAATTACAATTACATTTAAAAAAATTATTTCAATTACAATTACAATTACAGTAATAATTTTCCAAATCAATTACAATTACAATTACACTGTCTCAATTTCAATTACAATTACATTATGCGGAACCAAATATATTCAGCATTTGTTAATTATGTATTTTTGCGCATTTTGCTGAATTTCAATATTTTGTACACAATTGATAAACAAATCTAACGGTAATATTTGTACATTTTGTTGAATTGTGACTTTGAATTATACTAAATAAAAAGATAGCCGTTTAAAACATATTTTTATTATATAAAAATACAATGCAATATCCAGACATAATCCTACAGGACATATTCCAATGCAGACATTTATCCGTGCGCATTTCTTAAATTTTTCTTTGGAAAATACTAATAATAGGTTATGATGTGTTTACTTTGAGGTTGTAGCTCCTGCTCTAAGCTGACATTCTTAATTGGTCTGCCCTTTGCCTTGTGTGAGTTGGGAATGGGAAGAGAGGCCATGTAAATGGTCCTTGCCACCTGACCTGTCTCCTACCCACCACATCACAAGGGGTGTAATTGGCTTGCTAACTCTGCAATGTTTTACTGAGCTGACATTTTCTGAAGCAATATCAGGCTACAGGTCTTTCCATGTTGTTTGAATACCAGCTTAGCCTTTGTCTGACAATGTCTGTGCATTGTTTATTGCTTCCTGGCTGTTACCAACTTACTGAAAAGGCTAATTGCTAAGGCTACCCACCACTAGCACCACAGACCAGTAACCAGATTTAACCAGATTTGCCATCCAAGCCAAAGGCCCAGACGGCAAGTGGACAAGGAAGCCATTGGCTTATCGAGAGTCCAACAATGTTCACCTACTTATAACCCGCCCTCCTGATATATGTGTCAACCTTGTTTTTAAACATATTCACGCTGCTAGCAGTTACACAATCTGTAGACAATTTGTTCCATTCATTTATTGTCCTCTGTGAGAACGAGTGCTTCCTGATGTCCAATCTACATTGATCCTTTACTAATTTTCCCTCATGTCCTCTAGTTCTGCTATCCTTCTTGAGTGAGAAAAACATATTTCTATCAATATTTTCATACCCATTCAATATCTTAAAAACTTCAATCTGATCTCCTCTTAACCTCCTTGTCTCTAGAGTTGTTAAACCACATTCTTTCAGGCGTTCTTCATAACTAAGGTCTCTAAGTTCTGGAATCATTTTAGTTGCTCTCCTTTGTATGCGTTCAAGCGTATCTATATCCTTCTTATGATATGGTCTCCATGCTTGTATACAGTATTCTAAATGAGGTCTAACTATTGCTTTATAAAGAGGTATAATTAACTTTTTTCCCTTGTATGTTATGTTTCTTCTAATCAATCCAAGAATTTGATTACCCTTTGAAGCCGCAACACCACACTGCTCTGAAACTTTCATATCAGCACTTATTGTAACTCCTAAGTCCTTTTCTTTTACAGTAGTACCCAGAACAGTATCTCCCATTTTATAGTTTACATTCAAGTTCCCATGTCCTGTATGTAGGCATTTACATTTCCCAAAATTGAACAGCATCTGCCATTTCTCAGACCATTTCACTAATCTGTCTAGATCGTTTTGTAAATGTTGTTTATCACCATCAGTATTAACCTTTCTGAACAGTTTTGTTTCATCCGCAAATTTCAGTACGTTACTTGTTATACTGTCGTCCAAGTCATTGATATAAATTAAGAATAATATAGGCCCTAATACTGATCCTTGAGGTACCCCACTCAAAACCGATTTCCAATTTGAAACTTCTCCATCTACTACAACTCGTTGTCTTCTGTCAGTCAGCCATTGTTCTATCCAGTCAGTTATGCTATCCCCGATACCATGGGCTTTTAATTTAAGTAGCAATCTTTGATGTGGCACTTTGTCAAAAGCTTTCTGAAAATCTAAGTAGATAATATCTACTGGCGATCCCACGTCTATCCACTTAGTGATTTCTTCCAAAAAACATAACATATTTGTTAAGCATGATCTCGCTTTAAGGAATCCATGTTGAGATGAATTTAATAATTTATGCTTAACGAGGAAGTCCACCATATGGTCTTTAATCAACCTTTCTAATAATTTACAAATCACTGACGTTAAACTCACTGGTCTGTAATTCTCTGACTTATTTCTCGAACCCTTTTTAAATAATGGTATGATGTTTGCTTCTTTCCATTCAAACGGAACAACTCCCTCTCTTAATGACAAGTTGAATACTCTTGCAAGTGGTATACTGATTTGATCTACTGTTTCCATTAGTAATTTTGGAGGAATCCCATCCACTCCCGGTGATTTGTTATCCTTCATTGCCTTTATTTTCTTAGCTACCAATTCTGGAGTTACAACTAACGGTCCTAAATATTCAGATTTAGCCCCCTGAAATTTAGCATCAGCAACTGGTAATGAACTAATATCTTCTTTGGTAAACACTGAACTGAAGTAACCATTTAGGTCTTCCGCCATTAAAAACCCCTGTGATATTATATTTCCAGCACTGTCTTCTAGAGGTCCAACCTTGTCTTGTACGTTTTGTTTACTCCTGACATATGCATAAAAACTCTTGCTGTCATTTTTTATGTTACATGCCAGTTTTTGCTCATAGCTTCTTTTAGATTGTCTGATTTCAGTTGTAGCTGCATTAAGTGCCTCTTTGTATTTTGCATAGTCTTCTTCCTTTCTGGTACGCCTATAAACCCTCCACATAGTTTGTTTTAGGAATATTTTTCTAATAGCCTCTTTTGACAAGTGTTTCTTTCTACACCGTTTTCCTTGTTTTTGGAAGGGAACAAATTTATCGATGATACTTTCAATTTCATATTTTAGAATATTCCAACATTCAATTGCGGTCTTATTCATCAGCATGTTATTCCAATCTAGTTGTGTTAAGTATTTTCTCATATCTTTGTAGTTACCTTTGTGGAAGTTTCTCTTGTACGTTTTCTTATTTTTACCTTCTGATTTTACATTGATGTCAAAATGTATTTGATTATGGTCACTATTACCCAATGGTTCAAATATTTTTACATTGTCCACTAATTCTTTTTGTGATGACAAAACTATATCTAATACATTTTCTCCCCTGGTTGGTTCTAGCACGTGCTGAGTAAGAAAGCTATCCTGGATTAAACATAGAAATTGTTGATCCTCAATCCCTGTGCTCTCTAGAGAATTCCATTGTATGTGTCCATGGTTAAAATCACCCATTATAATACATTCCCCTTTACTAACTTCCTTTATAGCGTTTTTTATTTTTGTGTTGTCCTCTTCGTTTATGTTTGGACTTCGGTAAACTAATCCAATAGTTATTTTTGAATTTCCTGAAACAATTTTGCACCAAACAGCTTCATCGCAATCTGCTTCTCTTTCTAGTTTTATTTCATAAGCTTGAATAGATTCTTTAACATATAAAATAACTCCCCCGCCCCTTCTTCCTACACGATCTTTCCTAAACATTACGTATCCTGTCAGTCCTAATTCAGCATCAGTACCCACCAGACAGTGAATACTGAGACTTAAATATAAATATATAAGCAGGTGTTATTATTAGTCTTGATTTTCAACTCATGTGCGACTTAAATTATATTTTTATTGACAATTCATTCAGGTAGTTTGTGATATGAAATGTACTGTAATTGATTGTAATTGAAATAAATTTTCAATTATACAAAATATAACAATTACAATTACAGCAACATTTTGAAACCATAATCAATTACAATTACAATTACAAAATTTTGCTGTAATCAATTACAATTACATAATTGGACCCAGCCCTGGCAGGCAATATGAAATGTGTATTGAGGCGTGGTGAATAGACATTTATGAAACGCAATGATTATTTTCTATAAAAAAAATTCAACTTTAACAGATTGAAGATGAAAAAATTGTGTTTATAAACAATTAAATATCTTATTAAACATCAAATTGCATAACATATCAGCTGATGCACATCAAACACTATTGCACAACATTAAAATGTATATTTATTTGACATTTTTGCTGTGTAGTAGGTCAGTTATCGGACACTTCCTAAACATTGAAATAATAGCGGCGCTTAATAAAAAATTATCTTTTTGACTAGATGTAATCAATAAAGTGTATCTAATAATATAATATTAACTAGCATGACACTGATAATTGTTTATGTCAAACACACACAACATGGGGCAGGTTAGCAGCCATTTTTATTTATTGATGTTCAAAAATTATCGGAATTGAAAAACATAAAAATTCTAAGAAATGTGTTATAACAAACTAATAATTTCATCCAAATTACCTGCAATATCCACAATTAAGCTAACAACAACGACCAAAACATAAGCATATCGACATTTTATAACCGTGCTGTGACCATGACGTCAGTTTACTTGAGATCAGCCTACAGTTACATTTCCCATAGGTGACCATGTTAATGTTTTGGATGATTATAAGTAAACGGGACCATCAAAAATTCTGAAACTTCTTACCTGCCGTTGTCCTCATCTCAATGACATGCTTCATCTCAATGACATGCTTCATCTCAATGACGTGCTTCATCTCAATGACGTGCTTCATCTCAATGATGTGCTTCATCTCAATGACGTGCTTCATCTCAATGACATGCTTCATCTCAATGACATGTTTCATCTCAATGACATGCTTCATCTCAATGACATGCTTCATCTCAATGACATGCTTCATCTCAATGACATGTTTCATCTCAATGACATGCTTCATCTCAATGACATGCTTCATCTCAATGACATGCTTCATCTCAATGACATGCTTCATCTCAATGACATGTTTCATCTCAATGACATGCTTCATCTCAATGACATGCTTCATCTCAATGACATGCTTGTCGAGTCTTGTCAAAATCGCATATTTCTAACTCTTAAAATGGCTGAACATGCCATATCCGTAAATTTCTTCATGAATTACTAGGCGTTCGTGCCTTGTGGCCAAACATTTTTCAATAATTCTTCCGCTTATTAAAATCATCTAAAAATCTAGTTACACTGTCAACAGGTTCTACCAGCAAACATGGCAATGTCCCTGCTCAAAGGCACTTATGTCAGATGATATGATTTTTTTAAAACGTCCTCTATCCAAACTTACTATGCCCTAAATTCGTGTGTAACACACCAGGAAGTCTAATTGAGGCATGATCCCTTGCATGATAAACATGGCGCGTGTGCGATTTGTGCATTAGCCATGACTCAGTGTCATCAGAACCGTGCGTATTGAGCATACAATTACGCTTCGTAAAAAATGAAGAGGAAAAAATAGAGAAAATGTTTTCAAACGAAAGAATTCTAGAAAAAAAAATGTAATATTCTCCGCAGTTTTCATGTTAAATGCAACATTTGTAGAGCACATGCAGTCACTTCTAATGTAATATTTCATATTTAATGAAATATTAGATGTTATTATTAAATGTTATGCACATGCGCAGCTACAAGGGTACATCTAATTGCAGGTCATTGTTAATATTATAATTCAATTTAAAAGAATACATGGGTTAAATTATATGTAATTTGGTGAACAAATGCTATTGTTTTTGTAATTAAAAATTATACTGATGATATTGCATGTCATGCGCATGTGCAACTTTAAGGAGACAACGCATCTATGGGTGTCATGGAAATTTCTTTCTTAAGGGAGGGGTTGAGAGGTAGGAGTGAATGGACGGAAGGAGATCAGGTTCCGGTATCTATGAATGGGAAGCATTGTCAACTGAGGTGGGCAGGCCATTCATGAATACAATTGGAAATCTATTTATCTTATTTTCATTTTCAATGTAATAACGATGTAATTAAATTCGATGTAACAACTCTTGCCATAGCTTGGTTGGCTCTGAAAAGAGCCGTTTGGTTCGGAGTTGAAACAGTCGTCAGTAAATTCATTCTGCACCATTGTCATTCGGCATTCTGTAAAGGAAGGATCATAAAGTGATGGAGTCATCATAGAGTATTCAGTATCCTTGCCACAGTAATTACATAAAAAAAGAAATGTATTCTTATCATTATGTGAGTACACAACTGTTCATTATCATTACAAGCTATCATTGTTAGTTTCATTATCATTACCATCAATGGCCGCTGCTGCTGCTTTGTTGGTTTATTGATACAGATGTTAAAGACAGTCAGCTTACCACTGGTCCACTGCTGGAAGTCTGGAACCCATATCAGTTAAGTTATCACCAAAGAATAAATGGCTTCAGTGGAAATCATGTGGATCCTGTCCCCATCAGGAGGCTAGTGTGAAAAGGACAGTTGGGTGGGGACTCTCAATAAGCTAATGGTGTCCTTGTCCACTTACCATCTGGGCCAACATAATTTTTCTGCAACTTGTTTATTTAAAATAATTCAATCACGTACATATTGAAACTTCATATGTATTGAATAAGAAAAATACCAATGATGTAGCTAATTGTGTATAACGTGATCTTTACACTTGCTATATATAAAATCGGTAGACCTAGCATCACATCACAACATACATTTGTTTTGTCCGGCAGGGGTAATGTTGGTATACAGACACACTTTCCCAGCATATAATTCCAACACCTAAATGCAGTTAGGACTAAAAAACCTCCTCATATAACTACATAAAAATACAACACTCTATATATGTAATAACCTTTATTTGCTTTTGTTAACAAAAATTTACACATCTTTATTGTGGGTGGGGTGAGTGCACCGAGAACACCACTTGTACCATGGCTAATCCAGCACAGATTGTATACAATGTCATTGTTCCTGTTATTGTTGTTCCGTTTAACGCTGCACATATATACCCCTATGTAAGCACATGCATAACTAAGGTAAATTTCTGTAGGAAATCCTTGCTCAAGCCTAAATAATAGAAATATTTAGTAAGTATTTACATTGTATAGCTTTCTTCCATGCACCGAGGGCCTCGATCCGAGGCAGTTGCACAAGAAATTGTGTAGCATTTGCACAAACTGCTGTGACAGGCGCATAACCATCGAATACACATTGAATGCATCAGATAAGAAAACTGGATCATCAAACATTCTGGAAATTTTTCACAGCAACTGCCATCATTTGACTGATGCCAGGCTTGAAATCGTTATGGAATCTTCATTACCATAATCATTACATAAAATAACTATTAAACATAATTACCTCTCAAGAAACTTGGTATTCGATCTTTTAACAAGATTTAACAAGATTGCCATCCCAAACAACAAGTTCCAGATGGCAAAGTGGACAAGGAAGCCATTGGCTTATCGAGAGTCCAATAATTTTCTCATCTATTCTATTTGATCTCCTCTTAGTCTCCTGGTCTCTAGTGTTGTCAAACCACATTGTAATAAGCGACTTTCGTAACTAAGATCTGAATATTTCGACCGCATCCCGCGGTCTTCAGCAAACTGAAGTTATGGATAAAATTACTGTTTTATTATAATTATAATTACTTGACTACTTCACTGTGGTCTGACCTCAAATAGAAATGGTCATTGTGGAGGAGACAACATTTTTTATTTAACCTGTTGGTAAAGGTAAATGTATATTGTGCATTCAACAAAACAGTGATGTCCCACCTATTTCCTGGACTTGTTTACATACACAGCCTGTGATGGACAGAACACACACAGATTAACTACTTCAGCATAAGAGAATGTCATCCAGTACAACCCTTGAAAACACTCACTTTATCAGTTTGCAAGAATGCACTTCTAACATAATTGTCAGGTTAGTCCAACATGTGTTCTGAAATAGTCAGTTGTTATTCAATAAAAAATTTGATAATTTATTTACCAGGTGCTACAATATACATATGTAAACATACTAAAATATAACCTTCAAGTGTGGCTAGATGAAAAGTAAAATGTCTCAACGTATCAAATTGCATAATGTTACATAACCTATTTCTTGGAGTCCTCAGAAACAACTCACCTACTCTGTTAAACAAATCAGTCAGCTCACTAAGCCATATTAGATAACAGCTGTGTCTGTCCAGGATTTTCTCAACTCCCAACATGGACTTGGGGAAAGGTGACTGGGTTTAATTAACTGAAATCAACAAAAGTTGACTGCTAAGTAGTTATATTATAATGTGACTTACTCTGCTTTTATGTAACTTACCAGATGTAGGCTGCACTAGTATGAACCTCTCCACACCCCACCACTTCAACCCACCCCACCCCCACCTGCAGAAGGCTGGTCAGGCAGGAACAAAAGTCTACAGGGATGACTTGATTAGTGCCTTGACCTAACAGACACATATCTTTAAGCAGAAGCACATACTAAATGCAGTTTTTGAAATGCGAACTACACAGGAAGTTAAACTGTGGTCTTGCCTCTTGAGAATGTTGATTTGAAAGTCATCACATAATGATATACAGGCTGTATGTACACGTTCATAAAAAAGTGCAATCAATCGTGAATTGATTCTCAAGCAGAGTTGATTGATTTAACATTAGAGACCTATCTACACGTCAACTTGTGAACACTGTTTATTCCTGTCATATTAAATAACTTCTGTGTTTTATTAATAATAGTAATAACAATAATTTGTTTAATTTTCAATCATTAGAATTCAGATAGAATAAAAGTAAAATATGTACAAAACATGTTAATAATGTTTGATAGTGCTTGTTTTTTTAATATCTATAAAAGAAATTGCAATGTCTGCCTGCATGAAAAGTATCAACAATAACAGAGAGTGAGAGATTAATGTATGCATCATTGACTCCTGGTTAAATCTTGCCTGCCTTGTCTACCATTTAGTGCGTGCCTTTTAGGCGGCCTTCAATTGACTTTGATTGAACTAATGTAAAATGACAGAATTAACAAGCTATATGACGTTCATTAGCACTATTTCTTCTACTGTGTTGATTTTAGTGTTTTATAGATTGATAAATTGTTGCAAACGTTATGTAACTAGCTAACAAAAATACATATCATATTGTTTCAGATGACAGTCCCATCATCTGTGACTTGTGACAGTGTCATTCACTTTGCCTCTAGATACTTGTGTTGTTTCAGATGACAATCCCATAATCTGTACCTCGTGAAAGTGTCATTTCACTCCATCTCTAGATAGTTATATGTTGCTTCAGATGACACTGCTGTCATCTGTAACTTGTGACAGTGTCACCCACATTGCCTCAACTTTTATGTTGTTTCATATACATAACACTGACAGTCCCATCATCTGTGACTTGTGACAGTGTCACCAATGTTGCCTCTGTGACAGTTGCCTCTACTTTTATGTTGTTTCATACCATGATCTGCGACTTGTGACAGTGTCACCCACGTTGCCTCTACTTTTATGTTGTTTCATATACATAACACTAACAGTCCCATCATCTGTGACTTGCGACAGTGTCACCAACGTTGCCTCTGTGACAGTTGCCTCTACTTTTATGTTGTTTCATACCATGATCTGCGACTTGTGACAGTGTTATCCACGTTGCCTCTACTTTTATGTTGTTTCATATACATAACACTAACAGTCCCATCATCTGTGACTTGCGACAGTGTCACCAACGTTGCCTCTGTGACAGTTGCCTCTACTTTTATGTTGTTTCATATACATAACACTGACAGTCCCATCATCTGCGACTTGTGACAGTGTCACCAATGTTGCCTCTACTTTTATGTTGTTTCATATGCATAACACTAACAGTCCCATCATCTGCGACTTGTGACAGTGTCACCAACGTTGCCTCTACTTTTATGTTGTTTCACATACACAACACTAACAGTCCCATGATCTGTGACTTGTGACAGTGTCACCAACGTTGCCTCTGTGACAGTTGCCTCTACTTTGGTGTTGTTTCATATACATAACACTGACAGTCCCATCATCTGCGACTTGTGACAGTGTCACCAACATTGCCTCTACTTTTATGTTGTTTCATATACATAACACTAACAGTCCCATGATCTGCGACTTGTGACAGTGTCACCAACGTTGCCTCTACTTTTATGTTGTTTCATATACATAACACTAACAGTCCCATGATCTGTGACTTGTGACAGTGTCACCAGCGTTGCCTCTGTGACAGTTGCCTCTACTTTTATGTTGTTTCTTATACATAACACTAACAGTCCCATGATTTGTGACAGTGTCCAGATGATGCTTTCATCCAGACATGGGGAAAGAACTTTTGGGCTTGGGACTTTTTCAAAGGGCTTTGGAGAGGGATTGAATCACTTTCAATGTAACTGTTGGCCCTAAATTTAAGGGGAGATATCCCACCGATGAATATAATACTAATTATACATCTATATGAAGCAGTGGCCTCATTTAGAATACTTGGTGCAAGCTTAACAACTCAAGAGACAAGGATGTTAAGAGGTGATCAAACTTTTTAAGATATTGAATGGGCATTAAAATATTGGTAGGAACATTTTGTCTCACTCAAGAAAAATAGTAGAACTAGAGGTCATGAGGTGTCATTGGTAAAGGGTCAGTATAAACTGGATATCATGAAGTATACTTTTTAACAAAGGTCAATAAATGAATGTAACAAATTATTAAAACTTCAGTAGCCAATTTTGTTGGTCCCATTGAAATGGGGATCAAACAGACACATTTTCAATACATGTTTTACTCTATAATTTGGCTGTAAAAATTGCACTAAATATGCCCATTAAAAATCCTGGCCAGCTGCCAATAGAATCTAGACTAGTGCTAAAGCTGGTGATGCTATGTTTGATACTGTCGTTAATTCTGTGTCTTTTAGTCACGATATTTATGTTGTTTCAGGTGACTGTGATGTCTGTGGACAGCTGTTTGTGTCACAAGTGTCTGCAATGAACGGATGAACCTGCAGACTCACTCACGTTGACAAAAACAAATGTCCAGTTCTACTGGTTTCACTGGGGACATTGACAACACTTTCCTACAGAAAGACACCGTGCACCAACACAGTATAGGACATCAAGCGAAGTCACACAATGTCCACATCTTTGCCGTGATTCACGAGAAACCTGTGACATCATCCATTTTGGTGGGAAACCATTCAGTTGTGACAAAGTTTTCACACAGTTTTAACATAAAAATTCATTTTCACTCCCAGACTGGTGCGAAACCCTTTCAAAGTGATACAAGTGGAAAAACTGTCTTTTCAGAGTAGCTTTTTAAAGTTACACATGCGGACTAACATTGGTGAAAAATCAATCAAATTCGTGCACTCACACTGGTGAGAAACCACATCAATGTGAAATCTGTTGAAACAGTTATTTGGACAGTGGCGCCTTAAATATGCACGTACGCACTCACACTGGTGAGATTTTACAGAGTAATGGTATAGAAGTACATGTGCGCAGATACACTGGTGATAAACTGTGTAAGTGTGATACCTGTGGAACACAGCTTAGTTCCAGTGGTGAAGACATACTAGAATATTTGTATTGTTGAAAAACACTTCAAATGTGATGAATGTGGGAACACGTTAGACACAGTAGTATTTAAATATGCCTTTAAATATACACACTGATACCTTTGAGAAACGTTTCATGTGTGACACATGTGGACATAAGTTTTTAAATAGTCATGGTTTAACAAAACATGTGCTCTCTCACACAGGAGAGAAACCCTTTCAGTGTGATACCTGTGGGGAACAATTCTCAAAAACTGCTCATTTGAAGACACATGTCCGTATCCATACTGGGAAGAAACCCTACAAATGTGATACATGTGGTGCACAGTTCTCACAAAATGGTAATTTAAAGATACATGTTCGTATCCACACTGGTGAGAAACCCTACAAATGTGATATCTGTGGTGCACTATTCTCACAAAGTGGTCATTTGAAGAAACATGTCCGTATCCATACTGGGGAGAAACCCTACAAATGTGATACCTGTGGTGCACAATTCTCATTAAGTCAGACTTTGAAGAAACATGTCCGTATCCATACTGGGGAGAAACCCTACAAATGTGTTACATGTGGTGCACAATTCTCATTAAGTTATGATTTGAAGAAACATGTCCGTATCCATAGTGTGGAAAAACCCTACAAATGTGATACCTGTGGTGCACTATTCTCACAAAGTGGTCGTTTGAAGAAACATGTCCGTATCCATACTGGGGAGAAACCCTACAAATGTGATACCTGTGGTGCACAATTCTCATTAAGTCAGACTTTGATGAAACATTTCCGTATCCATACTGGGGAGAAACCCTACCAATGTGAAACCTGTGGTGCACAATTCTCATTAAGTCAGACTTTGAAGAAACATGCCCGTATCCATACTGGGGAGAAACCCTACAAATGTGATACCTGTGGTGCGCAATTCTCAGAAAGAGATTATTTGAAAACACATGTTCGTACCCATACTGGGGAGAAACCCTACAAATGTGATACCTGTGGTGAACTATTCTCACAAAGTGGTAATTTGAAGAGACATGTCCGTATCCATACTAGGGAGAAACCCTACAAATGTGACACTTGTGGTGCACAATTCTCAGCAAGTGTTGAGCTGAAGAAACATGTCCGTATCCATGAACATGTGTCAACTGGTGGGATTTGATATGTCCTTTTCTACACTGGGGAGAAACCTTTGGAATGTGATACATGTGGTGCACAGTTTACAAAAAGTGGGAACTTGAAGAGACATGTTCGAAACCATTAGAAGAGACCCTACAAATGTGGAGTTCACTGATTAATGAAAGGTAATGTGCAATCGCATATTTGCACTCGCGGGAAACCTTCTTTAAATGTGAATGTATGCACCATTGACAATTATTCAAATGTGACGCTTATGTAAATGTTTTCAAAGAGTGGTGGTTTAAGCTTTTAAAGGTACATGTGCTTTATGCCACTGGTGTGAAATTGAATTAAGAAGTTGAATTTCGACACTTCTGGAGCACAATCCATATATGGTAGTAAGGTGAAGAACCGTGCGTTCCTATAGAGGGGAGAATACCTTTAAATGTGTTGCCTTAGAAGGCACTTCCCATAGAATGGTTATTTATACTGTCATTCGCAAACTCATTTTTTGTCGCCATTTTTGTTTTTTCTGTATACGGCAGATTGTAGCTCTCACGATGACTGTATGGTTGACAAATACGCTGACGACACCGTACTGATAGAACGACAAGATATGCTGGTTCGTTTCTGCTGTCAAAAAGTGCATTTTGTTAATAGTTTAATAGGCGTAGGGATTTACGGATTTTTTCGGCTCTGGGGCACATGGATATTGTTGTAAACATTGACGGGCTTCGCATGAGGGGGTGGTTAAAAAGAGATGGTAGGGGAAGTGTACCTATATTGAACCCCCTAATTTCCGAGCCCTATTTCTCCATTCCTTTACGTGATACCGATGACTATTAAGGGTCAAACAACAAGTTACTACGAGCTCTTTGTGCAAGCAGGAAATAAGTCAACGTATTTGTTATTTTTCCCCCAAAATGCAAAAAAAAAATTCTTTATTGTTCCAATTTGAGTAATGTGTGACATATGTTGGACCACAGTGGTCCCAATATTGGACCAGATGGTCCAATATACGTGCTTCTGGTTCAGTATAGGTCATCGGTAAATTATTGATGCTTTGAAAGAAACCGAGGTTCAACACACACTTCAGACTTATGAAAAGGTAGTGGCTTAATGCATAAATCACGAAAACTGTGGTGTTCCAGTGAGTACACAAATGACATGTGACGATCTAGCGCGATATCGATTCGAAATAATTTAAATTTGAACTAAGAACAAGGAGTTATAATATGTTGTCACGAATAGACGAATATACTTACAAAGTGATTGTTATGAGATAATATATCGCAGATAAACGAACAAACCAACAAAGTGATGTCTAGGAGAGTGCCTAATAATGGCAACAAATACCAGACAGTAATTGATGGGTCATATCAAACAAGTTAGGGGAAATCTCAAAATGCAATGTGATATCATATTAAAACTTAAGTATAATCACTAAAATAATAAAATAAGGGATCAGCTGAAACAATTAAGGGGTTATCACAAACTTAAAGTGATGGGTAATTTCAGTCTAACCGATTAATGGGCACTTCAAGTATTTTAACATATGACTAAAATTAAGGGATCTTATCAAAAACAATTTAAACGATAATCTAAAAAGGAGTCAATAAGGGGTCATTTAATAATAAACTACTGGATTATCTCAAAACATTATGGGACCATCTCATAAATCAAGTGATTGTCTCGAAAAAGTTAAATAAATTAAGGGGTCAACTCATAAAATTAATGGGTCTTCTCAAAAAAGTTAAAGGATCGTCACAAAATATGTAACAAGTTAACTAGCTGATCGTCTCATCAAATTAAGAGACCATCACAAAAATAAAGTGGGTCTTCTCAAAAAAGTTCAGGAACAATATTAAAAAGTGTAACTAGTCAATACAAATAAACCAGCTGATCGTCTCAATAAATTAAGGGATCATTTCATAAAATAATAGGGTCGTCCCAAACCAGGTAAAGGATCATTTTAAAAAGCAAGGATCATTTAAAAACTTATGTAGCTGATCATTAAGAAATGAAGCAATCACTTCATATAATTAAGGGAAAATCTAAATATGTAAGGACTCATAGCAATACACAAACTTCATTGGTCATCAAACAAATTATGGTGTCACATCGAAAATGTAAGGGGTTATCTCAAATAAATTTATCTAATTTTTTAAAATAAATTAAGGAATCATAAAAAATTAACGGTTTTTGAACAAATTAACCAGGTCATCATTTGAAAAAGTTCATCTCATAAAATTAATGGGTTATCTTAAAAAGACGGTCATCTAAAAATATCAGCCTGTTATTATACGTTTTTAGGTGATTTGACGTCCAACAGCAACAGTAGCAATCAACTTAGAATATGGATATATCAAGACCACTGTTTCATTCCACAATGTTATATTTGTCAAAACTCATCAATGTCACTATAAAAGCACTCGTGTTCAAAACAATGTAAAATTATGCATGAACTTATATAACTGTGTTCCTCTTCCAGCTGTACCTAATCGAAGCTCCACTAAAAGGCTTGGGAGTCACTATTTATTGAATGGAGTCGGCCCAAATCACAATATATAATAAAATAAAGAAGGATATTCTTCATGTTAACCATCAAGCCTCCCGCCATTCCCCGCAGTCGGCGGTACTGGTGTTATAATGTACAAATTAATGTTCCCTTGATTGATGTGGAATAAAGTTACAATTATTTTCGTCTATCATTTCCGTGATCATTGAAACAAACACCGAAGTTGACAAATAAATAACGACTTATATAATGTTTATCATAATATATTGATTAGTATTACTAGATGCACAATTAAGTTAAATATACAATCCGATTGTCACTGACGAACCATACTGCAAGCGACGGACAGTCTCACGACAATAAAACGTCAACGTGTCAATACAGATGGGTGGCTCCTAGGATAGTAACTAATTTTAGTTTTAATGGGAGCCTCTATGACCCGAATACGTGACCTTTGTATTTGATGTTTTGTGCGTGCATACCATGTTTGTATACAAGCACAGCTAGCCTTACTTACGTATATGACAACACATGGTTATTAACGTGATAAGTCTTTGCCTGTATATGCGAATACAATCACTTGCTCGTATATATCATATAATGCATAATTTTGTATCTCTGTATATATATATATATATATATATATATATATATATTTATATATATATATATATATATATATATATATATATATATATATATGAGCGTATATATGCTATGCTAATTATAAACAAAAACTATGCTATTTTTATTTGGGTCAAAATACACGCAATTCCTTCTTTCTTTCTTATCGCACAATGAGGCTTTCTCGAAGGCGCTCTTTTTTAAGGCAAATTCTTTCGTTAGCCTCGCTTTAAGAAACGTATTTTCCGTCGTTCGATATGGACCTAGCAATTTGTTTGCATTCGATCAATGAAATAAGTGATAGTTGTGTAGAATATTGATATCATGCACAAAGTATCTTCGTCTTTTTTAAATAGCATATTACGCAACTCAAAAACCACACCTAGCAGAATACGTTTGTTGAAGCTACATGTATGGCGGAACTGTCTTAATATCTATCAATAATACACCTCGGTGCATCAGGCAAATATACTGTATTATTAATAGTTCAATTAATATTTCCCTTCAAACGTACTACACGTGAATCAATAGGTCGCCCTTCTGCTGCGCATGAAGACGCTTCTTCCGCCATTTGTATCGTCGTCGTTAGGTGTCGCAGTCGTCGTTGTTTGCCGCTCCGAACATTTATGTTAAATACCCGGAACAAGCGTAAAAAATAAAGAGGAGGTAACCTACCTGCGATCGTCGGTACAGCGACGACACGGCATGGGTAACTTGTGCGGGAAGCGCCATGCCGTTCAAAGAGAGAGGTATCGGTAGTGGTTGTGGTGGTGGTTGTAGTGGTGGTGGTGGTGATGGGTGTGGTGGTGGTGGGTGTGGTGGTGGTGGTGGCGACGGTGGTGGTGGTGGTGGCGACGGTTGTGGAGGTGGTGGTCGTCGTGGTGGTATTTGTGGTGGTGATGGTGGTGGTTATGATGATGGTTGTAGTAGTAGTTGTGGTGGGGGTGGTTGTCGTTGTCGTGGTGTGGTTGTGGTGGTTGTTGTTTTGGCGGTGGTGGTGTTTGTTGTGGTGGTGGTGGTAATGGTTGTGGTGGGGTGGGGGTGATGGTGGTGGCGGTGGCGGTGGCGGTGGTGTTTGTGGTGGTTGTGGGAGTGGTGATGTTTGTGGTGTTTTTGGTGGTGGTGGGGTTGGTGAAGGTGGCGATGGAGGAGGCGGTGGTGGTGGTGGTGTAGGTGGTGGTGGAGGCAGTGGTGGTGATGATGGTGCAGGTATTTGTGGAGGTGTTTGTGGAGATGTTGGCGGCGATGGAGACGGTGGTGGTGGGTATGGTCGTGGAGGAGGAGATGGAGGTGGTGGTGTGTGTGGTGGTCGTGGTGTTTATAGTGGGGGTGGTGTTTGTGGTGGTGGTGGTGGGGGTGGTGGTTGCGGCGGCGGCGGTTGTGGTGGTTGTGATTACACGAAACGCGAAGTAGATGACGCTGAGTTCAGCACGGCTCCTCGGAACGTGTACCAAATCAATAAACACGGAACAACGTCACGAAGCGTTTTGTTCAACTTTTATTACAACAGCGTCTACGTCTCTACTGCTTTTGTGACTTGTTTAATTAAGCGATTAAGCAATTAAGCAGTGACATTAAACAATTGCACCTGGAGACGATTTAATCCAGGTTGTGACCAGTATCAATGTCCATATGTATATTAAAGATGCTTCCTCGAATGTTTTAAGCATTAAATAATTTAATAGTTTGTCTGGTGGTTTTACAAAAAACTACGTCAAAAAGGTGCATAAACGATTAATTTGGAATGGAATGAGATTAACAAAAAGTCGAATTGAGGATGCACCTTTAGAGTCACGTGATATTTAAATAAAATTGGAACACTGCATAACAACCGCAGTTCACTCACAATCATTCAGCACAATTGGGATATTCAAGAAATCAATAAAAGATCTTATTCAGAAGTTTCCGTTAGAAATAGAACAGTTTTCTTTTACGACTGACAACCTCCACACTAAATCCAAGAGAACAGTGCAGCGCCACCTGGGGGCAGTGACAACAAACCGAACAAACTGACATTGCACCTCAACCAACAACCAGAAAATTGCAAAATGCTACCTAGATGGAACTACCAAAAAGCCAAATGGGACCTCTACTCTGGCCTGGCAGACATGAACGCAGAAAACATTAAGACAAAGAAAAATTACATAAAAGGTAAACGCCTTTAATGCAGCTGTCCTGAAAGCGGCAAACGAGACCATCCCAAGAGGAGCCAGAAGAAACTAGAGGCCGTATTGGACTGAAGAACTGCAGCACCTTGACGATAAAGTCTCCTCAGCTACAGAGAAGGTGGAGCTAGACCCATCAACAGAGAACAATATAGCGCTAAATCACACAACTGCAGAACACAAAAGGTCTTACACTCAAGCTGTGCACAGTACATGGATCAAAAACACTGAACATCTACAGCTGGACCAAATTTGGACATATTATGGAAACTTGCTCGAACAATGAGTGACTAAAAATCAGCCTCATCACCAGTGGTTATCGAACACAACCAAAAGCTACAGAGTGGCAAACAAGTAGCCGACCACTTCTTGAACAACATCCAAAAAGACCCCAAAGACAGAAGGAAAGAAGTTAGAGAAGCTCAGAACCAGTTCCAGGAGATGGGCCCAGAAGATTATGTGATGGCAACCCATTTCACTTCACAACAACTTGAAGAGACAATCAAACTGCTGAAGAAGGAAAATTCACCAAAACCAGATAAAGTCACCAATGAACTGATTCAACACCTGGGCCCATCAGCAAAAGACACACTGGTCAAAATCTTCAATGCAAGCTGGAAGAACAACTCAGTATCCCGGTCACGGCTAGTACCAACCATGATTACATCACAACAACTTGAAGACTGGGTGTATATAGTGAAGCGATAATAGATGATCCATTAATTCTTTGACATGTCAAAACGTTACAATTTCGTGGTACACATTGTAGTGTTTAGTTGTTATGCATAAAGCTGGTATTTGTGCTGCCCTCTATCGGGTTTTGATGCATCAGAATAAACGGATTTGAAAAAGACACTTCCTGTCCAGTCATGTAATAACATCTGTTGTGAGTTTTTTATTCTTTGTAATACATCCTCGTATCAAACATCACACACATCTACTAAGACGAGAGGATTAATGCACACATCTTGTCTGTGGATACTAACTTCTCTACCACAGTCAATCATCGGGTATCCACTTTGCTGAAATGTCACGTATTGGCCTCTGCCATAAATACATGCACACACATACGGACACCACCCAGTCACCAACACGCACACCACCCACCAAACCACACACACACCACCCAGCCACCCACCCACGCACACATCCACTCTCCCACTACCCAGCCACACACATACACACTACTACCCCTACACATCATTCAAAACTACCCCTACACACCATTCACCCACCCACCAACACACCCACCACCCACTTATCCGCCACACCCATCCTTCAACGCACCCACCCTCCCAACCATGCACTCGCCCACCCAACCGCGCACCCACCCAACCACGCACCCCCACCCACCCACCCACACACACACAAACACACACCACCACCACCACCTCCACCACCACATACACACATTCACAACGCCATTCCACACCACACAACACAAACACACACACGCTACGCTCAGCACAGCACACAAAGTGTAACTTTGACGGTTTTACTCCATTTTTATAATTGTTTATGTTTGTACATGGGTTTGTATATGTGAACAATGTAATGTTGGTGATTTTGTACCGTTTTTTGTTGATGTGTACATATACACTTTGTGATTTTGATGGTTTTCAACCCTTTTAAATATAATATAATATTATATATATATATATATATATATATATATATATATATATATATATATATATATATATATATATATATATATATATATATATATATATTATAGAACGCGATTGAACATGTATCATCGCCGGACCGACAGTTTGTCGTAAGTCGTTTACTACGGTATACACCCTCACAAATCGACTACCTACCTAAAAAAACTGATGTGATGATATTACGGTGAATGTCAACCTAGACTACGCCAATGGAGATGACCCCGAACGTGGGTATATATATATATATATATATATATATATATATATATATATATATATATATATATATATATATATATATATATATATATATATATACATATATATATATATACATATATATATATATATATACATATATATATATATATATATACATATATATATATATATATATATATATATATATATATATACATATACATATATATATATATATATATATATATATATATATATATATATATATATATATATATATATATATATATATATATATATATATATATATATATATATATATATCTTTCTCTCTCTTTCCTTCTCCCCCTCTCTCTTTCTTTCTACCCCCTCTCTTACTCTCTCTCTCTCTCTTTATATCTCCTTTTCTTTCCTTTTCTCTCTCTCTCTCTCTCTCTCTCTCTATATATATATATATATATATATATATATATATATATATATATATATATATATATATATATATATATATATATATATATATACCTCTCTCCCTTTCTTTTCTTCTCTCTCTCTCTCTCTCTCTCTCCGTCTCTTTCTATATATCTATATCTCACTTTCTTTACTTCTCTCTCTCTCTCTCTCTTTCTCTCTGCCACTCTCTCGTTCTGTCTCTTTTCTCTCTTTCCTTCCGTCCTCTCTTTCTCTCTCTCTCTCTCTCTCTCTCTCTGCTTCTCTCTATCTATCTCTCTCTTTTTCCTTCTCTCTCTCTCTATCTCTATCTCTATCTCTCTCTCTTTCTCTCTCGGTATCTCTCTCTCCGACCCCTGTCTATCTATCTATCTATCTCTCCTTCTCTCTCTCTCTCTCTCTCTCTCTCTCTCTTTCTCTCTCTCTCTCTCTCTATCTCGCTCTCTCTCTCTCTCTCTCTCTCCCCTCTCTCTCTATCTCTCTCTCTCTCTTCATGTTCTCTAGTTGATACTTCTTTTACACAGTGGACATACTTGTTGTGTCATCTGCCTTTCTGAGTTGGTATCTAGCGTGAACTCCTTGCATAAACACTTCAGGTTGGTCATGAAGTCCTCCGTGAACAAACTGGACATGATATGTAATAACAAACAGCTCTGTCTCACTACTATTTACATTCTGATCCGTTCTCTCAGTTGACCACTGATGACGATTGCACATTCAACATTATCATGCATAGCTTCAATCAATGACGTCATCTTGTGATCCACCCCAATATACATGAACGTCTTCCAGAATGCGCCTCTCCAGATAATACCAAATGCTGCCTTGAAGTCCGCAACATTAAAATATATGTTCATGTGAAATATCGTGTAAGACTCTAACTTCTCGGTCGTTTTTGTGTAATGTTACTGTAGCTCACCATCACTTTCTTTCCTCCATCGCTATCCTTTGGCATTTTGTTGGCACCGATCAACCTTTCGGGTATATCATAGATGACAGCTTTGATTCGAGCTCCGTGATTAATGTCAAGAGAAGAGCCAGTGACCACTGCATACCAGGCATCCTCGTCTCTGCCGTTGTACCAACCGTGCGGGTGTTAAATCTCTTAATGTGTCAATGCGTTGTCCGGGTGCACGTCTTTAGACGCGTTGTCCGGGTGCACCTCCTTAGACGCGTTGTCCGGGTGGACGTCCTTAGATGTGTTGTCCGGGTGCACGTCCTTAGACGCGTTGTCCGGGTGCACCTCCTTAGACGCGTTGTCCGGGTGCACATACTTAGACGCGTTTTCCGAGTGCACGTCCTTAGACGCGTTGTCCTGGTGCACGCCATTAGACGCGTTGTCCGGGTGCACCTCCTTAGACGCGTTGTCCTAGTGCACACCCTTAGACGCGTTGTCCTGGTGCACGTCCTTAGACGCGTTGTCCGAGTGCACGTCCTTAGACGCGTTATCCGGGTGCACGTCCTTAGACGCGTTGTCCGAGTGCACGCCCTTAGGCGCATTGTCCGGGTGCACACCCTTAGAAGCGATGTCCGATTGCACTTCCTTAGACGCGTTGTCCGAGTGCACGCCCTTAGACGCGTTTTCCGGGTGAACTCCCTTAGACGCGTTGTCCGGGTGCACACACTTAGAAGCGTTGTCCGGGTGCACGTCCATAGACGCGTTGTCTGGGTGCACACGCTTAGAAGAGTTGTCCGGGTGCACCTCCTTAGACGCGTTGTCCGGGTGCACACCCTTAGAAGCGTTGTCTGGGTGCACACCCTTAGAAGCGATGTTCGGGTGCACCTCCTTAGATGCGTTGTCTGGGTGCACACCCTTAGACGCGTTTTCTGGGTGCACACCCTTAGAAGCGTTGTCCGGGTGCACACCCTTAGAAGAGTTGTCCGGGTGAACCTCCTTAGACGCGTTGTCTGGGTGCACACCCTTAGAAGCGATATTCGGGTGCACACTCTTAGAAGCGTTGTCCGGGTGCACCTCCTTAGACGCGTTGTCCGGGTGCACACCATTAGAAGCGTTGTCTGGGTGCACACCCTTAGAAGCGTTGTCCGGGTGCACCTCCTTAGACGCGTTGTCTGGGTGCACACCCTTAGACGCGTTGTCCGGGTGCACACCCTTAGAAACGTTGTCTGGGTGCACGTCCTTAGACGCGTTGTCTGGGTGCACACCCTTAGAAGTGTTGTCCGGGTGCACCTCCTTAGACGCGTTGTCCGGGTGCACACCCTTAGAGGCGTTGTCCGGGTGCACACCCTTAGAAGCGTTGTCCGGGTGCACCTCCTTAGACGCTTTGTCCGGGAGCACCTCCATAGACGCATTGTCTGGGTGCACGTCCTTAGACGCGTTGTCCGGATGCACACCCTTAAACTCGTTGTTAGAAAAGGTAATTTAAAAGTCTTCAACAACACGATGTATTTGGTTTGCGAACTTATGATCCGATTGTGTCTCCATCTAGGGAACAGGTTCTGGACGAAGTAGAAGACGGACGTGTTACAATGGTGACTCTTTTTGGTGAATAACTTCGTCATCCATCTCCGCTATCTTGTTGTCGTTGTTTTCACATCGATCGACGCCGAGTCGGTCAACCCTTCCACAAACTCCACGTTCGGGGGACTCTCCATCCGCGTCGCGTACATTTGATAGCATTAATTTTACCGTAGCACCACGTCAGTTTTTTAGGCGGCCAGTCGACGAGCGAAGCTGCACTCCGTAGTAGGCTCGCCACGAAAGTCGCCTTACCGCACATCGTGGGACCTGTGATGACACATGTAAATGTTTCAAAAGCGTGTCCATCGCGTCCTATTCTAATGGTCGCTTAATCACTTGACCACTGATCTTTCACCTCCTCCACACACACACGCACAAATATATATATATATATACTTACATATATACACACATACATTACATACTTACATAAATACATATATACATACATACATACCAACATACTTACATACATGCATACATACATACATACTTACATACATAGATATTTGCATTATACATATGTACATACATACATAAATAAATACATACATACATACATACATACATACATGCATACATAAATTTATTATACATACGTACGAACATACATGCATACAAACAAATATACATACTTACTTACATATATAATTTGTACATACATACATACATATCCACACATATATGCATACATACACGCATACATACATACGTACATACATACATACATACACAAACACCTACGCACCTACGCACGTACATGTATGCATGCATACATTCATACATACATATACATACATACATATACACAATATAATATAAAATACTTATATTGCGCTAAACACTTAACACTGGCAACAAAAAAATTATAATTAAATTATCGAAGCTGTCTAGTCTTTTATTTACATATGCATATATATGACAGAGGACCCGATAATTCACTCTGGAAGCGAAGATTGTATCTACAGAAAAGGTGTGGCATTAATGCTCTCGTCTGGGTGAACGAACGGTCTGCTTTCTTACGAGGCCTTTTCTCCGAGGATGATTAGTCAGGGTCAAAACCAGAACTGGTGCGTGAAGCACCATCCAGGTATATGCACCAGACTCTTCTGTTCCGATGAACAATACCAACATTTCTTGGAACTGCCGCAGTTAAAATTGAACGCCGTCTTAAAGGGTGAAGAACTACACGTTCAGCGGGATTTCAACGCAAACGTTGGTGACGACCAACATTCCTCCTGGCGAGAACTTGTTGGAAAGCGTTACATAGGCCGTGCGCGTGAAACAGGACGACTATAGCAGTTTTGTTCCATAAATGATCTCGTCGTTGTCAACACAGTGTTACAACTTGCCAACACCAGGAGAGCGAAGTGAATTTCACCAGATGGAGGAACCATGAATCAAATTCCACGCAATAACTCCAAAACCTCAATCATCATATTAGGGGGGCCTGTGAGGCACAGCTGGTAACAACTCTAGACCTGTAGACATTCAAGAGCGACAGAAACCAAGCGGACTAACCATTAACGCGATACCCGGTTGGGCTTTACCAATGAATTAACAGAAACAGTCAACAAGTGGACAAACAGGTGTGTTTTGCTGTATCAGACACGTCAATGGAGCAGACGATTCCATTTCAAGCTCTGTGAATATGCGAAATGTAACCGACGCTGAATAAACCAGTTAGAATAAACCAGTTTTCCCACAGAGGACGCTACCCACTCTGATGTCACTAAACATTTGTGCTACATAAAAAACACAGTTAAACAACAGCTGGATTAAACCATATTCAACCAATTTCAAATGTGGTAATGTTTGATAGAAACTTGTCTGAAGTCCGATTATCGGGCACTCGTCCTTCTGTAGGCATACTACAAACTGTGACGATTACTAGTGGTAACTTTGCAAACATCACATAATTACTTATGTGCCGTTGTTTACAATATCGTTGCAGCTGTTTGACAAAGGCCTGTGCTCAACTTACGTCAACAGGTGGCACATCACAAACGAAATTAACCTTGTTGATAAATAATCAGCTTCTTTAAGGATGCCCAGACATGTCTCATGCGGTTTGAAATGTTTACACCCTGCTGGTTTGATTACCGGCGACTTTGACACTGACACTGACGTACTGAATGTCTATGACTTCGACGCTGACCTGATGACACTGGACTCCCGCTATTGACAGCCGAGCGGTATGCCATAAATAGAACAAAATGGAGGGGTGCAACTTCCCATATGACAGCGAGGGGTCTCCATGAACTATGCCTTTAGGTCAAGTAACTCAAATGTACATATAACAAATAAACAACAATGCAGCAATGAACTGGCGCGATACCTAGTTGGGGTTTGCCAATTAACAGAAACAGTCAACAAAGTGTGCAACCATCAATGTTATGCTGTTTCAGGCATGTCAATTGAGCAGATGCTTCAATTTCAAGCTTTGTAAATATGCCGATTTTACCTGCGCTGAATAAACCAGCCAGAATAAACCAGTAGTACCACGTAGGACGCTACTCACTCTGATGCCACTAAACATTTGTGCTACATCAAAAACACGCAGTTGAACAACTGCTGGATTAAACCATATTCGACGAATTTCAAATGTGGTAATCTTTGATGGAAACTTGTCTGAAGTCCCATTATAGGGCACCATTAATCGCACTTGTCCTTCTATAGACATACTTCAAACTGTGACGACTACTATTGTTAACTTTGCAAATATCACACAATTAATTATGTGACGTTGGTTAAAACATCGTCGGAGCATTACGAAAGCGGCGTGCGCTCATCTTACATAAGCAGGTCACATGTCACAAGTGAAATCAACCGTGTTAATAAATAATCAGGTATAAACACTTCAAAACCTAATACAGCTGACGCAACGTATGGTGTAAACACAGTTGTACTTGACGTCTTAAACACAACACGACGTATAAGGAACCCGACCATTTCCTTGGTAACCCATGTCCCATGTTCTGTTCGCAATAAAACACCTGACATTGGTGAGAATGCAGTCACTACTGACGTTGATAGCGTTCTCGGGACTGAAACCTGGATAACATCTGCTGCTGCTGTCAAACGTGCAGGGCTTCTTTGAGGGTGCCCAGACATATCTGTCTGATGCGGTTTGAAGTGTAGAAGTGTTTACACCCGGTTTAACGTAACCCTAACACCTGATAACAGGTGACTTTAATATACACATTGATACTGACGCTGACAATGACGTACTGACTGTGCATGAATTCGACGCTGACCCGATGACACTGGGCTCCCGCTATTGACAGCCGAGTGGCATGAAATAAATAGAACAGAATGGAGGGTCTCCATGAACTTGAGGCCAAGTAACTCAAGTGTACATATAACAAATAAATAACAGTGCAGTGTGGAAAATAACACAACGTCAATATACGGTCTACGAAAATAACACACCGTCAACATACGGTCTACGAAAATAACACACCGTCAACATACGGTCTACGAAAGTAACACACCGTCAACATACGGTCTACGAAAATAAAAGCAGGTACGATAATAAGTCAAAGCAAAACATCGACCTATTCTCATTTGCACCAGACATGACGATATTGCCGGGTTTACCAGTCTTGCTGGATTTTCCGGGTTTACCGGTCTTGCTGGAAGTGCCGGGTTTAGCGGTCTTGCTGGAAGTGCCGGGTTTAGTGGTCTTGCTGGAAGTGCCGGGTTTAGCGGTCTTGCTGGAAGTGCCGGGTTTAGCGGTCTTGCTGGAAGTGCCGGGTTTAGCGGTCTTGCTGGAAGTGCCGGGTTTACTGGACTTACTGGACTCGTCGGTCTTACCGGTCTTGCGCGTGCGTGCGTATTCCTGCTATCCTAATCGATAATTTCACATTTCAAATTTCGCGCCACAGGCATTTGAAGTAACAATACTGACTAAAAATGCTTCATATATTCCAGTCAAATTAATACCACTCCTTCTTCTTTCGAAATTTAAGAAAATATACTGATTATGGTGAAGTCGTTGATTACACTGACAGACAGTCAAGGAGACCAGTCCAGTCCCCAATGTCTTATTTCCTGTAATTTCTGCCCTCAACTGTTTGTTCCTATCATTCTATCTCCCACCACCTCTATATGAGCCATATACCAAGTACCGCACACACCACCTCTATATGAGCCACCTACCAGGTACCGCACGCACCACCTCTATAATTATGAGTCACCTACCAGGTAACACACACACTACCTCTATATGAGCCACCTACCAGGTACCGCACGCACCACCTCCATATGAGCCACCTACCGGGTACCGCACACACCACCAAGCGGCTAGCAGTATTGCTGACACAGCAATGGCCAAACCAGCCATGGTCACACTAGCAATCCACGTAAACGTGTAAACGTCTAAACGAGGTCTCTCTGCAAGAAATAATACATTCGTCACCATCTTCCCAGTAGTATTGCACGTACAACGCATGCTCGTGTTTGCAGATATGCGCGCAAATTAGTCAGTCAATCGCAGGCGAAACTATGAATCCAATAACCTGACATCGTCGGCAATATTCGCGCATTTCTCGCAGTTTCCGCGGACCTACGCACTGCAGCGTTTATAGTGGCTGGTGGCGTTACTATAAACTCGCCGCTTTCTCAACGCTGGGTTGCGCCACCTGCATGTCATAACTGACAAGAATATACACCCAAACGACAACGTAATCGGGTGTACTTGAATGTCTCAGCGGTAGAACGTTCCCTTTTCAGACGGGCGGCGCGAATTCGATTCCGGTTTGTAGCAGCTTTTAGTAAGACAAATATTTTTACCTTTCAAATGAACATAATATTATAATAAACATATATATTTATATTTTTTAAATATATATATATATATATATATATATATATATATATATATATATATATATATATATATATATATATATATATATATATATATATATATATATATACGTATTGTGTTGATGAAGTATGATAAACTGTAAAATTTATTATGCTAATTACATGATGTTTATTTTTTTGTAAAATCTTTGTCTAAATGTGACTTTATTAGTACAACTAAAAAGACGCATTAGACGGGAATTGAACACGCGCTGTCTGCGGCAGGCGAAAATTTAACTTAACACGTTATATTCATGTCAGTCTTGACATATAGGTGGCGCAACCAATCCTTAAGAAAACTACGAGTTTGTAGTAACGCGGGACGCCACCAACCGTCAGAAACACTACAGTATGTAGAACCGCGAGAAATGCGCGAGGATTGCCGATGATATCATGTTATGGGCTTCATACGAAACCCAAGCATACAAGAGCCGGACGCGCCTTGTGTACACCTCGAATTGATATACAACTACATAGCATATGTGTAAAAATTGCTGCTTTCGGGCGGCAAAAACCGCTTTTTTCACGTTTCCTCGCGCGTGCGTTCACCGCGAACGAGAAAGGCACATAAAAATGGCGACCCGTAAAACAACACGTCACAAAAAAATAATTAAAGCCACCAAAGAACATCGAAAGTTGTGTTTCCCGCGTTTTCAAGAACACTCCCGCTTTTCCGTGAGCAGATCTTCACACCTATGACGTCAGAGGCTGTAGGCTGTGGGGATCGATGTCAAGCAGCTTATAAAAATTAATAACTAAATATGAATACTTATATTTGTAAATGGCTCAAATGCTTTTATGTTCAGAGAATATAACTTTAATCAGATGTCCGGGCATACATGTATAGAATAAACAAAATTGAGTAAATTACTAGTGTCCTTTAGATTAAGATAGATTAATTCACTAATATATTTGATGCACGGATTAATGGTGCGCGCTCTTAGACGGCCGATAGACCAGATATATAATAATAATAATAATAAAACGACTTCTTTAGCGCCAATATCCTCGGAAAATCCGAGCTCAGTGGCGCAACAAAACCAAAGGATTAGGCATTCTCGTGACCATATACAATGCAAAAAGTCGTCAACCGATGGATGGAGGTGCCAAGAAGCTAAGGAGGATAGGCCATTTTGAAAAGATAGGTTTTAAGATTACGGCGAAATGAAGCTATATTTCTTACTGATTTTACGCTGTCGGGGAGTGAATTCCACAGAGTTGGTGCGGCAACCGAGAAAGCTCGAGTTCCAGCATTTGTCTTAACTCTGGGAACAGAAAGTAAACCAGAACCAGTCGACCGAAGCTGTCTGGGCTGTCTTGCTGGAGTGAGCATTGAATGTAAATATGCAGGTTGTTTGGTTGAAAGGGCTTGATAGGTAATTGTACAGATCTTAAAAATAATGCGATATCGCACAGGGAGCCAATGCAATGATTTTAGAAGTGGCACTGAGCGAGAGAAACGAGGAGATCGTGTAACTACCCTAGCCAGACAATTTTGAACACGTTGAAGTTTTGTAATATCCTTGATAGCAATATTATGAAGGAGGGAATTGCAGTAATTAAGTCTGCTACTAACAAGAGCTGTTGCAATAGTTTTTGCGACAGAAAGTGACATATACCGGCGAATACGGCGAAGATCACGCGTGTGTGCGTGCGTGCGTGCGTGCGTATGTGCGTGCGTGCGTGTGTGTGTTATATGATAATAATAATAATAATTAACTTGGCGCCTATATCCTCAGGAACCTGTGCTCAGAGGTGCAACAAAAAAGATCCATTAAGCATAATCGTGAACAGGGTCGCGCAAAAGTCATTATCAAAACGAGAGACAACCGAACATTTATGGTGGAAATGCAATTTGGAATAAATGTTTTGTTTTTTGGAAGATATATTTTTAGATGTTTTCAAATCGATGGTGAATTCATTCCAGACCCTAGGCGCAGCGACAGAGATAGCCAAAGTTAAGTTTTGTCTTAGACACAATAAGTTGTGAAATTTATGATATGAGCTGCCTATGGATATTTGAACCAAGAAGGGTGGTTGTTGTTGTTGTTGTTGTTGTTGTTAAAATTAATCCGATAAGTAACAGGAAGCCAGCGTAAGTGTTTAAGTAGCGGTAGTGGTGGTAAAAATGTAATTACAATAGTCAAGGCGGCTATTAATGAGTGCTGTTGATTCGACGGATATCACGTTTATGATGGAAACAGTATTTGTGTACTTGTGAAATATGCTGGCGAAAGTTAAAGTCACTGTCAAAGACAACACCTAGATTATGAACAGTATCTCATAGGAATATATTACTGACAAGCCGTTTAACTGAACAATGGCTGGTGAGTCTATTTCCGCGTTGCTTAGAGCCAATAATAATAAAGTATGTTTTATATGGATTAAACGTGTAGGTTTGATTACACAGAAGACTACAAATACGTAGTGCTTACCGATCAACGTATCTGTTACCCTGTCCATCATAACGTTCTCAATCTTTCTTGCGAAAATAGCAGCAAGTGCTCGTCCTTTCGAAATGGCTTCGAAGAATGACGTCATCGTATTGTATCATGTACACGTGTACATATTAGCATAAATGATGACGTCATTTTATCAACACAAGTTTTCTTCTTCCGGATACGACATTAATGTCATCTAGTTAAGGACTAGTAGGGTGATGGTGCGCAGAGGGGACATAACATACGTGTATTTCACTGTATGACTGGGAGACCCGCCAGTCGAAACCTACATGTCTCTAATGTGGGGGCCTGCACCTCCCCTGTTGGAAGATTTATCCAGGTCACAATTGTTCTGGGAATTAATTACATCATGCTTGAATCGGTTTTAGCACAGGGTTGAATATAGCTAAAGGGGTATGTACGATAGAATGGGGTAATCTATCCCTCTTAAGCAAAATATGCCATATGTCTGCGAAAAAAAAATTATTTTGTGTATATAGAAGAGGATGCCTTTGAAGGGTATATATATATATATATATATATATATATATATATATATATATATATATATATATATATATATATATATATATATATATATATATATATATATATATATATATATATATATATATATATATATATATATATATATATATATATATATATATATATATATATATATATATATATATATATATATATATATATATATATATATATATATATATATATATATATATATATATATAATATATATATAATATATTATATATATATATATATATGTATATATATATATATATATATATATATATATATGATTGTGTGCGTTTAATTCAAGATGGACCCAACTCCAAGAGTCGGTCTTATGTCTTATGTACATGGGCTTCAACTCGAACCGAAAGCATGAGTGTGAGGAAGCAGAGAAAATGGAGGCCAAGAAGAGGCGGCTCAACCAGGACATAGCAGCAATGCTGAAGTCAGCTGATGAACTGGCAACCAGTGCTGAGTTGACAGGAGACTTGACACTCCTGGCAAAATCCAATGCCATGCGACAAACAAATCGCAAGCACTGAAAGACATGCAGGGATTACTGTAACTGGTGACAGATGTTGAACTGTACGTTGTCCGTTTCCAGAGTGCAGTTTGCAGTATTAATTTTTTATCCTTAAATGGCCTTGAAGTTTTCTTTCCTTAGCCTTGAAATAGTTTCTGTCATGGTGTACGGACCCTGCATACACAGTACCAACCTATTCAAAATTTTCATCTAACATCCTATAAATAAAATAAATAAAACTATCAGATAAAAACCCTTTTAGCAACATTAAAGATACTAGTCTTTTAGTTATAATGGTACCACCAACAGCGCATGCGTACAGTCCACCACAAACTCCTGCGTTAGCCCAAGTGGGATCATGCCTCAGTTAGACTTCCTGGTGTGCTACAGACGAATGTAGGGCACAGTAATTTTAGATATGTGTAGTTTAAAAAAAATAATATCATCTTACATAACTGCATAAGAGCAAACACATTGGCAAGTTTGCTGGTAGAACATGTTAGCAGTGCAACCGTGGATTTTAGATGATTTAAATAGGCGGAAGGATTTTGGGAAATTGTTTCGCCACAAGGCACGTGTGCGTAGTAATTTATGCAGAAATTGGTAAATATTGACGGGTAAGGCACGATCAGCCATTTTAAAAGAGTTAGAAATATGTGATTTTGACAAAACTCGACCAGCATGTCAATGAGATGTTGACAACGGCAGGAAAGATGTTTAAGAATTGTTGATGGTTCCGTTTTCTTATAATCGTGCAAAACGTTAACATGGTCACCAATGGAAAATGTAACAGTAGGCTGAACCCAAGTGGGGTCATGCCTCAGTTACACTTCCTGGTGTGCTACAGACGAATGTAGGACATAGTAATTTTAGGTATGTGTTATTAAAAAAAAAATCATATCGTCTGACATAACTGCATTTGAGCAGGTACATTGGCAGGTTTGCTGGTAGAACATGTTGGCAGTGTAACTGTGCATTTTTAGATGATTTCAATAGGCGGAAGGATTTTTGGCAAATTTGTCGCCACAAGGCACGTGTGCGTAGTAATTCATGCAGAAATTGGTAAACATTGACGGGTGTGGCACGTTCAGGCATTTTAAAAGAGTTAGAAGTACGAGACTGACTAAACTCGAACAGCATGTCAATGAGATGATGGCAACGGCAGGTAAGAAGTTTCAGAATTTTTGATGGTCTCATTTTCTTATAATCGTGCAAAACGTTACATTGACGGGTGTGGCACGTTCAGGCATTTTAAAAGAGTTAGAAGTACGAGACTGACTAAACTCGAACAGCATGTCAATGAGATGATGGCAACGGCAGGTAAGAAGTTTCAGAATTTTTGATGGTCTCATTTTCTTATAATCGTGCAAAACGTTAACATGGTCGTCAATGGGAAATGTAACAGGAGGCTGAACCCAAGTTTGGGCTGTTTTTAGTATAACCACTTGAGACTTGAGTGTATTGAAACGTCTTCGTGATTCTGATGCAACTGTAGTATTTTTAATGCTCATTCTGTAAATGCGCCATATTGGAAACTTATGAAAACACGGCTGATGCGGCTATTCGTACCAATTCCGATCGCTAAAACTGCCCTAAACCACAATATTTTACAATCATATACGCCTTGTGCACCGAAGGTGGTGTAGTATGAACTAATGAACGTCTTGGGATAGATAAAGCGAGGTAAGAGTGAAACACGCGTTGTCATTCGTTTACTTAACTGTCCTAAATTATTAGGGCTTTATGCCGACGGGTTTTCCTGCATGTTTGTCTAATTGCGTTCCTTACATCAATCGGCATGTGTTCCAGTAAAGGATTAGGTAGTCTTTTTTGGTATTACATGAACTTGTTCAAAGGTATTAGTAATATGGCTCCAGTCTCTGAGTGCAAAATAGTTTAATTTTGTTTATATTTATATACACAAAGTAAGGTTTTAATTCTAGCTTTGGAGCGGTAAACAAGTGAAGTGGTACATGTCTCTCAAGTGGTTTACTCCAGACAGCCCAAACTTGGGCTAACGCAGGAGTTTGTGGTGGACTGTGCGCGTGCGCTGTGGGTGGTACATTCGATTAAAAGACTAGTATCATTAATGTTGCTGAAATGGTTTTTATCTGATAGTTTTATTTATTTTATGTATAGGATGTTTAACGAAATTTTTTAATAAGTTAGTTGTGACTTGTGTGTATTGATACTGTCGCTGCCTTGCACAGTATCCATGCACACATAGACAGTCTCCATACGGCATACCCACACCATCATCATGGATAAGTTTACGCTGAGCACTGTGTTTTAAAGGCAGTTTAGGTGAGGAGGTGTGGTGAAAGGGAGTTCCATAATAGCTTCTTGAAATGATTTTGGGTTTTTTATGTTGGTAATTTTTTGTGGAATCATATTCCATATGCGAATGGCTCTGGGATAAAATGAAAAGACCATTGCATTTATACAACACTTGGGGGCTATGTATTGTCCACGGGTTCGAGAGCGGGTTAGTAAGCCTGGAGGGGGGTGATCTCAATAATGTTTAGAATTTTGTAGAAGGTAGTGGCTTGTTTGATAATGCGCCTTCGTTCGAAGGTTGGCCATCCAAGGGCAGTAATTTGATCTGCTGAATTTGTGTTCTGTCTGTAATCATTTTTAACAAATCTGGCAGCAGAGTGTTGCACTCTTTCAAGGCTTTTAACTTGTGAAAAGGTGTGGGGATTCCATATGGGTGAAGAGTACTAAAGTTTTGGCCGGATTAGCATGTTGTAGGCTGTTTGTTTAACTTCGGGTTTACATGAGCCAAGAGTTCATTTAATCATGCCTAAACATTTTCGAAGATTTTGAAGTTATGTCAGTGACGTGATTTGTCCAGGTTAATTTGGAATCCAATTTTACTCCGAGGTATGAGTGGCTGGATACGGTGGATAATGGCTGGCCAGAAAGCGAGTACTTGTGTGTGCTGGGTTTAGTTTTGTTTGTTATTGGAAGGTGGACGCATTTAGATACATTAATTGCCATTTGTCTGACCATGTTTGGAGTTGGCTTAGGTCAGTTTGGAGAATTTAAATTTAAATAATAGCGGCGCTTAATAAAAAATTATCTTGTTGACTAGATGTAATCAATAAAATGTATCTAATAATATAATATTAACTAGCATGACACTGATAATTGTTTGTGTCAAACGCCCACAACATGGGGCAGGTTAGCAGCCATTTTTATTTATTTATTTTCAAAAATTATCGGAATTGAAAATGATAAAAATTCTAAGAAATGTGTTATAACAAACTAATAATTTCATCCAAATTACCTGCAATATCCACAATTAAGCTAACAACAACGACCAAAACATAAGCATATCGACATTTTATAACCGTGCTGTGACCATGACGTCAGTTTACTTGAAATCAGCCTACAGTTACATTTCCCATAGGTGACCATGTTAATGTTTTGGATGATTATAAATAAACGGGACCATCAAAAATTCTGAAACTTCTTACCTGCCGTTGTCCTCATCTCAATGACGTGCTTCATCTCAATGACATGCTTGCCGAGTCTTGTCAAAATCATATATTTCTAACTCTTAAAATGGCTGAACATGCCATACCCGTCAATGTTGACCAATTTCTGCATGAATTACTAGGTGTTCATGCCGTGTGGCCAAAAAAAAATTCAATAATTCTTCCGCTTATTAAAATCATCTAAAAATCCAGTTACACTGTCAACAAGTTCTACCAGCAAACATGGCAAAGTCCCTGCTCAAATGCACTTATGTCAGATGATATGATTTTTTTAAAGCGTCCTATATCCAAACTTACTATGCCCTACATTCTTGTGTAACACACCAGGAAGTCTAACTGAGGCATGATCCCTTGCATGAAAAACATGGCACATGTGCGATTTATGCATTAGCCACGCCTCTGTGCCATCAGAACCATGATGTTTGTGCGTATTGAGCATACAATTACGCTTTGTAAAAAATGAAGAGGAAAAAATAGAGAAAATGTTTTCAAGCGAAAGAATTCTAAAAAAAAATTAAAATATTCTCCGCAGTTTTCATGTTAAATGCAACATTTGTAGAGCATATACAGTCACTTCTAACGTAATATTTCATATTTTATTTAATGAAATATTAGATATTATTATTAGATGTTATGCGCATGCGCAGCTACAAGGGTACATCTAATTGCATGTCATTGTTAATATTATAATTCAATTTAAAAGAATGCATTGGTTAAATTATATGTAATTTGGTGAACAAAGGCTTTTTTGTTTTTGTAATTAAAAATTATACTGATGATATCAGTATAATTATGTCATGCGCAAAATTAAAGGGACAACTCATTGCATATCATTGTTAATATAATTAAAGTTAAAAGAATGCATGGGTTAAATTATCTGTCATTTGGTGAACAAAGGTAAGACAATATCGGACAATGTTAGTCTAAGTATATGTGTTATTTACTGAATAACCATGGCTAGTGGTGCACTAAAATGCTCCCTATACAGGAGGTCTGCAAATTAAAAAAAATCAACTTTCGGCAAAAGCTAAAGATTCTATATATATTGTGAAGTATGTATCAATGTTTTTCCATATAGTAGTATCAGCAATGATGAATTTAAATTTATAAACTCTGACCTGAATGTTAATGCAAATCTATACAATATATATGAACAATGTTCAATCTTCAACTTTAAATCGTTTAACACTTCTAAATTCAACTGTTGTGATTTTGAAAATGACATTGACCCTAACAACAATTTCTTTAACAGTATTTCTACACGCAGTGACTATTACACAGTAGAACAATTTGTTAAGTGCAAAACAATTCAGAATGGCTTGTCCTTTATTCATTTCAACGCTCGTAGCCTCAGGTCAAATTTTGATCAAATGAGAGATCATGTAAATGTACTAAGAATCCCATTTGATATTTTAATTTCAATTTTAAATTCAATTATAAATTCAATTATAAAAAAGGTTACCTAGAAACAAAACAGATATTGTTAATGGTTTCAATGATTTTTTCGTAAATATAGGGCCGAATCTTGCAAGAAACATTAGGGTACCTAATGGAAACATAAGTGTGCTTGATTATTTACAAGGCACTAATTCCAGCCCATGTTCTTAGCTGGGGTTGAAGAAAATGAAGTAACTAATATTGTCAGAAGTTGCAAAAATAAAAAGTCTACAGGTTATGACAATGTTGATATGGTAATTGTTAAAAAGGTAATTTCTAACATTGTAGTACCATTTACTCATATATGTAACAAATCCTTCAGTAGTGGTGTTTTTCCGAGTAAAATGAAAGTTACCAAAGCATCACATCACAACATACATTTGTTTTGTCTGGCAGGGGTAATGTTGGTATACAGACACACTTATCCAGGATATAATGCCACCACCTAAATGCAAGTACGCTAAAAAACCTCACATAACTACATAAAAATACAACACTCGATATATGTAATAACCTTTATTTACTCTTGTTAAAATTTTTTTTACACATCTTTATTGTGGGTGGGGGGTGAGTGCACCGAGAACACCACTTGTACCATGGCTAATCCAGCACATATTGTATACAATGTCAATGTTCCTGTTATTGTTGTTCCGTATAACACTACATATATACCCCTATGTAAGCACATGCATAACTAAAAATTTCTGTAGGAAATCCTTGCTCAAGCCTAAATAATAGAAATATTTAGTAAGTATTTACATTGTGTGGCTTTCTTCCGTGCACCGAGGGCCTCGATCTGAGGCAGTTGCACAATAAATTGTGTAGCATTTGCACAAACTGCTGTGATAGGCGCACAACCATCGAATAAACATTGAATGCATCGGATTGTGTATCCGCTGGATGTGAGCTGTGAAAACCCTTCTTCCCTCCCTCGTTTTTTGTGATTATAAGAAAACTGGATCATCAAACATTCTGGAAATTTTTCACAGCAACTGCCATCATTTCACTGACGCCAGGCTTGGAATCGTTATGGAATATTCATTACCATAATCATTACATAAAATAACTATTAAACATAATTACCTCTCAAGAAACTTGGTATTCGATCTGAATATTTCGACCGCATCCCGCGGTCTTCTTCAGCAGACTGAAGTTATGGATAAAATTACTGTTTTATTATAATTATCATTACATGACTACATAATTTTTCATTACCATTATCAATACAAGCCATCATTAACATTTTCATTACCATCAATGACCAGTTATATGTAACAACCAAAGTAGCAGTTTCATACTTTGCAGCAGACATGACTGGTTAACACAATATCACAAAGTAACAATGATGCTTGAAAGAAAGTTGTCTGCTGGTGTAACACGGTCGGATTATCCTATACTGCTCTGCTGGTGTAACACGGTCGGATTATCCCATACTGCTCTGCTGGTGTAACACGGTCGGATTATCCCATACTGCTCTGCTGGTGGAACACGGTCGGATTATCCCATACTGCTCTGCTGCTGCTTCATTGATTATCTGGTGCTTAAGGACAGTTACATCAGGTGGTTAGAGCTAATAGTGTACAGCCTATAAGAAAACTGGTATAAGCTGCTGTAGTTTGTTCAGAGGTCAGACCACAATGCAAAATTGCATTGGTGGCCATGTTAACATTTTGTCTGATTATAAGAAAACACTAAAAATTCTTAAAATTGTTCACAGCAACTGCCATCACCTCATTGACATGCTGACCAAGTTTTGTCAAAATCACATACCTCCAGCTCTTTTAAAATGCCCCCATGTGTGATGCCCATCATGTGTGATGCCCGTCAATATTTACAAAGATAGCCATGTATTCATGCACCCACGTTGCCCACAACAGAAATCCCATAAATCCCTCCGCCAGTTAAATTCTCACAAATATGCACTATATGTCACATGATGTGAATCGCTTAATTTCACATATCACAATACGCCCTACGTTCATGTGAAACAATAAACAGGAAGATTAACTGGTTTTCCCCCTTCAGACATTGCTCAGCATGGCAGAGCAGGGAGTTGCAATGATTAATTTAGTGATACAGATGTGAAAGGGTGAAACTCATTGAGGGCCTTGATTCTTAGGAGGTGATCATCAAGTCTGGAGAAACAATTTGCTATTTCCATTTAAATGGTGCCAACTTAATTAAATAACCTGAGAGCATAAATTATATTATTTTTCATTACAGGGGTTCATTATCGTTTTCATTACGTGAATTTAACATTAATCATTTTCATTATCATAATGTAATGAACACCTTGCCATTTCATCATCATTATAATGACTCCAACCCTGATTGACATGCTGATCAAGTTTCATCAAAATCACATACCTCCAGCTGTGGTTAAGCACCCTCAGGTTCCTTGCCTGTCAATTTTACAAAAATATCCATGTGGCCCATAGCAGAACAATTTCCATAAATCCCTCCACCATTAAACTTTGAACAAAATGCACTATTTCACAGCCAGTAGCTTCTACAAACAAACCTGTAAATATGCCTGCTAATTTGCATTAATGTCACATCATATAAATGAATTTCTTAATTTCACATTTCGCAGCTTAATCCACCCTACATTCAGGTGAAACAGTCAACAGGAGTTCACTGTGGTCTGACCTCAAATAGAAATGGTCATTGTGGTGGAGACAACATTTTTTATTTAAACTGTTGGTAAAGGTAAATGTATATTGTGCATTCAGCAAAACAGTGATGTCCCACCTATTTATTGGATTTGTTTACATACACAACCTGTGATGGGCAGAACACAGACAGATTAACTACTTCAGCATAAGAGAATGTCATCAAGTACAACCCTTGAAAACACTCACTTTATCAGTTTGCTAGAATGCACTTCTAACATAATTGTCAGGTTAGTCCAACATGTGTTCTGAAATAGTCAGTTATTATTCAATAAAAAAATATGATAATTTATTTACCTGGTGCTATAATACACATATGTAAACATACTAAATGCATCGTTGACTCCTGGTTAAATCTTGTCTGCCTTGTCTACCCGTTAGTACGTGCCTTTTAGGCGGCCCTCTGTTGACTTTGATTGAACTAATGTCAAATGACAGAATTAACAAGCTATATGACGTTCATTAGCACTATTTCTTCTACTGTGTTGATTTTAGTGTTTTATAGATTGATAAATTGTTGCAAACGTTATGTAACTAGCTAACAAAAATACATACCATATTGTTTCAGATGACACTCCCATCATCTGTGACTTGTGACAGTGTCATTCACTTTGCCTCTAGATACTTGTGTTGTTTCAGATGACAATCCCATCATCTGTACCTCGTGAAAGTGTCATTTCACTCCATCTCTAGATAGTTATATGTTGCTTCAGATGACATTGCTATCATCTGTAACTTGTGACACTGTCACCCACATTGCCTCTACTTTTATGTTGTTTCATATACATAACACTGACAGTCCCATCATCTGTGACTTGTGACAGTGTCACCCACGTTGCCTCTACTTTTATGTTGTTTCATATACATAACACTGACAGTCCCATAATCTGCGACTTGTGACAGTGTCACCCATGTTGCCTCTACTTTTATGTTGTTTTATGTACATAACACTGACAGTCCCATCATCTGCGACTTGTGACAGTTGCCTCTACTTTTATGTTGTTTCATATACATAACACTAACAGTCCCATAATCTGCGACTTGTGACAGTGTCACCCACGTTGCCTCTACTTTTATGTTGTTTCATGACATAACACTAACAGTCCCATCATCTGCGACTTGTGACGGTGTCACCCACATTGCCTCTACTTTTATGTTGTTTCATGTACATAACACTGACAGTCCCATCATCTGCGACTTGTGACAGTGTCACCCACGTTGCCTCTACTTTTATGTTGTTTCATGACATAACACTAACAGTCCCATGATCTGTGACTTGTGACAGTGTCACCCACGTTGCCTCTACTTTTATGTTGTTTCATATACATAACACTAACAGTCCCATGATCTATGACTTGTGACAGTGTCACCCACGTTGCCTCTACTTTTATGTTGTTTCATGACATAACACTGACAGTCCCATCATCTGCGACTTGTGACAGTGTCACCCACGTTGCCTCTACTTTTATGTTGTTTCATGACATAACACTGACAGTCCCATCATCTGTGACTTGTGACAGTGTCACCCACGTTGCCTCTACTTTTATGTTGTTTCATGACATAACACTGACAGTCCCATCATCTGTGACTTGTGACAGTGTCACCCACGTTGCCTCTACTTTTATGTTGTTTCATATACATAACACTAACAGTCCCATCATCTGTAACTTGTGACAGTGTCACCCACGTTGCCTCTACTTTTATGTTGTTTCATATACATAACACTAACAATCCCATGATCTGCGACTTGTGACAGTGTCACCCATGTTGCCTCTACTTTTATGTTGTTTCATATACATAACACTAACAGTCCCATCATCTGTGACTTGTGACAGTGTCACCCATGTTGCCTCTACTTTTATGTTGTTTCATATACATAACACTAACAGTCCCATGACCTGCGACTTGTGACAGTGTCACCCACGTTGCCTCTACTTTTATGTTGTTTCATATACATAACACTAACAGTCCCATGACCTGCGACTTGTGACAGTGTCACCCACGTTGCCTCTACTTTTATGTTGTTTCATATACATAACACTAACAGTCCCATGACCTGCGACTTGTGACAGTGTCACCCACGTTGCCTCTACTTTTATGTTGTTTCATGACATAACACTGACAGTCCCATCATCTGTGACTTGTGACAGTGTCCAGATGATGCATTCATCCAGACATGGGGAAAGAACTTTTGGGCTTGGGACTTTTTCAAAGGGCTTTGGAGAGGGATTGAAGCACTTTCAATGTAACTGTTGGACCTAAATTTAAGGGGAGATATCCCACTGATGATATAATACTAATTATACCTCTGTATGAAGCAGTGGCCTCATTTAGAATACTTCATGCAAGCTTAACAACTCTAGAGACAAGGATGTTAAGAGGTGATCAAACTTTTTAAGATATTGAATGGGCATTAAAATATTGATAAGAACATTTTGTCTCACTCAAAAAAAATAGTAGAACTAGAGGTCATGAGGTATCATTGGTAAAGGGTCAGTATAAATTGGATATCATGAAGTATACTTTTTAACAAAGGTCAATAAATGAATGTAACAAATTATTAAAACTTCAGTAGCCAATTTTGTTGGTCCCATTGAAATGGGGATCAAACAGACACATTTTCAATACATGTTTTACTCTATAATTTGGCTGTAAAAATTGCACTAAATATGCACATTAAAAATCCTGGCCAGCTGTCAGTAGACTCTGGACTAGTGCTAAAGCTGGTGATGCTATGTTTGATACTGTCGTTAATTCTGTGTCATTTTGTCACGATATTTATGTTGTTTCAGGTGACAGTGATGTCTGTGGACAGCTGTTTGTGTCACAAGTGTCTGCAATGAACGGATGAACCTGCAGACTCACTCACGTTGACAAAAACAAATGTCCAGTTCTACTGGTTTCACTGGGGACAGTGACAACACTTTCCTACAGAAAGAACAGTGCACCAACACAGTATAGGACATCGAGCGAAGTCACGCAATGTCCACATCTTTGCCGTGATTCACAAGAGAAACCTGTGACATCATCCATTTAGGTGGGAAACCATTCAGTTGTGACAAAGTTTTCACACAGTTGTAACATAAAAACTCATTTGCACTCCCAGACTGGTGAGAAACCCTTTCAAAGTGATACAAGTGAAAAAACCGTCTTTTCATAGTAGCTTTTTAAAGTTACACATGCGCGCTAACATTGGTGAAAAATCAATCAAATTCGTGCGCTAACATTGGTGAGAAACCACATCAATGCGAAATCTGTTAAAACAGTTATTTGGACAGTGGCGCCTTAAATATGCACGTACTCACTCACACTGGTGAGATTTTACAGAGTAATGGTATAGAAGTACATGTGCACAGATACACTGGTGGTAAACTGTGTAAGTGTGAAACCTGTGGAACACAGCTTAGTTCCAGTGGTGAAGACATACTAGAATATTTGTACTGTGATGAATGTGGGAACACGTTAGACACAGTAGTATTTAAATATGCCCTTAAATATACACACTGATACCTTTGAGAAACGTCTCATGTGTGACACATGTGGACATAAGTTTTTAAATAGTCATGGTTTAACAAAACATGTGCTCTCTCACACAGGAGAGAAACCCTTTCAGTGTGATACCTGTGGGAAACAATTCTCAAAAAGTGCTCATTTGAAGACACATGTCCGTATCCATACTGGGGAGAAACCCTTTCAGTGTGATACCTGTGGGAAACAATTCTCAGAAAATGGTCATTTGAAGACACATGTCCTTATCCATACTGGGGAGAAACCCTACAAATGTGATACCTGTGGTGCACAATTCTCACAAAATGGTAATTTGAAGATACATGTTCGTATTCACACTGGGGAGAAACCCTACAAATGTGATACTTGTGGTGCACAATTCTCAAAAAGTTGTTCTTTGAAGATACATGTTCGTATCCATACTGGGGAGAAACCCTACACATGTGATACCTGTGGTGCGCAATTCTCATTAAATTATACTTTGAAGAAACATGTCCGTATCCATACTGGGGAGAAACCCTACAAATGTGATACCTGTGGTGCACAATTCTCAGTAAGTTATGATTTGAAGAAACATGTCCGTATCCATACTGGTGAGAAACCCTACAAATGTGATACTTGTGGTGCACAATTCTCACAAAGTTGTTCTTTAAAGATACATGTTCGTATCCATACTGGGGAGAAACCCTACAAATGTGATACATGTGGTGCACAATTCTCAGAAAGTAGTCATTTGAAGACACATGTCCTTATCCATACTGGGGAGAAACCCTACAAATGTGATACCTGTGGTGCACAATTCTCACAAAATGGTAATTTGAAGATACATGTTCGTATTCACACTGGGGAGAAACCCTACAAATGTGATACTTGTGGTGCACAATTCTCAAAAAGTTGTTCTTTGAAGAAACATGTCCGTATCCATACTGGGGAGAAACCCTACAAATGTGTTACATGTGGTGCACAATTCTCAGTAAGTGGTCGTTTGAAGACACATGTTCGTATCCATACTGGGGAGAAACCCTACAAATGTGATACCTGTGGTGCACAATTTACACATAGTGGTAATTTGAAGAAGCATGTCCGTATCCATACTATGGAGAAACCCTACAAATGTGATACATGTGATGCACAATTTACACATAGTGGTAATTTGAAGACACATGTTCGTATCCATACTGGGGAGAAACCCTACAAATGTGATACCTGTGGTGCACAATTCTCACAAAGTAGTTATTTGAAGACACATGTTCGTATTCATACTGGGGAGAAACCTTACAAATGTGATACCTGTGGTGCACTATTCTCACAAAGTGGTCATTTGAAGACGCATGTCCGTATCCATACTGGGGAGAAACCCTACAAATGTGACACCTGTGGGGCACAATTCTCAGCAAATTATACTTTGAAGAAACATGTCCGTATCCACCCTGGGGATAACCTTACCAATGTGACACCTGTGGTGCACAATTCCCAGCAAGTGGTGAGCTGAGGACACATTGTCCGTATCCATGAACCTGTGTCAACAAGTGTTGATTTGATATGTCCTTTTCTACACTGGGGAGAAACCTTTGCAATGTGATACATGTGGTGCACAGTTTACAGAAAGTGGGAACTTGAAGAGACATGTTCGAAACCATTAGAAGAGACCCTACAAATGTGGCGTTCACTGATTAATGAAAGGTAATGTGCAATCGCATATTTGCACTTACACTCGCGGGAAACCTTCTAAATGTGATACATGCTGTTTGGAATTATCTGAGATTTGTCATTAACAGTCACATATGCCTACTCGCACATGCGAAAAACCCTTCGTGTGTGACACCTGTTGGCATAGTTTATAAATAGCAGTACTTTAAATGTGAATGTATGCACCATTGACAATTATTCAAATGTGACGCTTATGTAAATGTTTTCAAAGAGTGGTGGTTTAAGCTTTTAAAGGTACATGTGCTTTATGCCACTGGTGTGAAATTGAATTAAGAAGTTGAATTTCGACACTTCTGGAGCACAATCCATATATGGTAGTAAGGTGAAGAACCGTGCGTTCCTATAGAGGGGAGAATACCTTTAAATGTGTTGCCTTAGAAGGCACTTCCCATAGAGTGGTTATTTATACTATCATTCGCAAACTCATGTTTTGTCGCCATTTTTTTCTCTTTGTATACGGCAGATTGTAGCTCTCACGATGACTGTATGGTTGACAAATACACTGACGACACCGTACTGATAGAACGACAAGATATGCTGGTTCGTTTCTGCCTTCGGCGATCAGCGTTTTTAATCAGTAGATATAAAGAACTGGGAAGGACAAAAATTAATAAATGAGTGTATCGGCGTATATGGGTGTTTTTAATGTTTTGTATCTATAATTGTGTGTGATAAATGTGGTATTTACTCTTGCATGTTTATGTTGGTAATTGTATGCGTTTCACAGGCAAAAACGCTGCGATGATCACTAAAGTATTCTTTATTGGAAATGGAATTTATTCAACATTTCAACATAAAGCAGTACAATACAACATTATATACAACAGTGACATGTCAGTCTTTTCTTTATATATCACATATGAAGGGACAGTTGGTGTTATATGAAATAACATCAAAGTAGATGCAATATTAGTGACAGTCACAAGTTTCAGATGATAGCACTGTCATCTGAAACAATATATAACTATCTAGAAAAGGAGTGAATGACACTTTCACAAGCTACAGATCATGGGATTGTCATCTGAAACAACACATAAGTATCTAGAGGGAAAGTGCATGACACAATCCCATCAAAAATGATGGGATTGTCCTATACAACAATCAATCGAAGCTATATCAAATGATCCTGTCATCTGAAACAACATATAATTAGAGGCAAAGTGAGTAACACTGTCACAAGTTAAAAACGATGGGATTGTCATCTGAAACAACACATGTATTTTTGTTGTCTAGTTATATAACATTTACAACAATTTATCAATATATAAAAAACACCAAAATCAACACATTGGAAGCAATAGTACTAATGAACATCAGATAGCTTGTTAGTTCTGTTATTTGACATTAGTTCAGTCAAAGTCAATAGGGGGCGCCTAAAAGGCATGCACTAAATGGCGGACAAGGCAAACAAAATTTACCCAGGAGTTGCGTAAATAAATCTCTTACTCTCTGTTGTTGATACTCTTCATGCGTGCGGACATTGTGATTTCTTTCATCAATATTTAACAGCAATTGTTGAGCGCTATCAAATATTATTAATATATTTGTACATATTTTACCTTTATTCTATCTGAATTCTGATGATTGCAAATTAAATAAATTATTAATAAAACACGGACGTTATTTAATTTGACTGGAATAAACAGTGTTCACAAGTATATATGTAGATAGGTATCTAATGTTAAATCAATCAACTCTGCTTTGGAATCAATTTACGATTGATTGCACTTTTCACGAACGTGTTAGGGTTGAACAAAATCATGATTTTTTTTAAATACTAAAATCGGATTTTTTTTATTTAAATAAGATTTTTTTATTTAATTTTTTTTAAATCTGGTATATAGACATTTATATAGATATTTATATTTATAAATTCTTTCAAACGTACTCTTTTCAAATCGATTTGGGTACTTGTCTTAACAGAGGTACATGCTTTTTGCTTATATAAATTTATATAATTATAACGTAGTTTGATTTACAACAGCAACAAAACTGTCGTTTTAAAATACATGTATAATTATAATATTTTTTTTGATCTAGCACAAAATATAATATTTAACTGTTTATGGCACTCATTGGGACGAATCCACCCATTAGACAATGTCCACAATGTCTCACCCCCATCTATATTGGAAAGGAAAGCATGCTGTAAATGTGTGGCTGTTGCCCCGATAATTATTGTTTGCTGAGAGGGTGGATTAGCATATGTCCAGGGCTCTGCCTTCTCTAATGGTCTATAAGCAGACTACAAACTGGAACAGTATTAGTATGTAGCCCAGACAGTCTCACTTGAGTCAACATAATAAATTGGTAACAACTAGCACAAGCTCTAAGTGGACTTTAACTCAGGGCTTCTGAAGAGGCACTTCCTCTTGAAGACAAGTTTGTGTGGCTTCATTGTATTCAGAAAGGGACTAGATCAGACATACACAAAACGTTGTTGATGTTGATGCCTGTAAACAACTATTTGTGGTAAATTAATATAAATCAGCGATTAAAAAAATCGGAAATAAAAATTCATCAATCAATGATTTTTTGGAGTGACTTAAATCAATGATTTAAATCAAACAACTATGATTCGTGTTCATTTATCATAATTTGACGACTTTCAAATCAATATCCTCTAAAGGGGTGAGACCACAGTTTATCTTCCTGTGTTGTTCGCATTTCAGAAACTGCATTTAATATATGCTTCTGCTTAAAGATATGTGTATGTTAGGTCAAGGCACTAATCAAATCGTCGTCGTAGAATTTTGCTCGTGCCTGACCTGCCTTCTGCATAAGAAACTGCCAGCAATCCTAAAAGAGTGGTTTGGTGTCAAAAGTATCCTGATTTAGCCATGGCAACTAAACCCCAATGCAAACCCCACTGGGTTCCTGTTGCATCTGAGGGTTTGTGTTAATGGTGGCCGGCCTTGAAGTCGCCAACTTACGTCTTAATTCCACCAGCAGGTGGACATCTCTCCTCACTCTTTCTAGTATTAATACTATTATAACATTCTCTATGGAATAACAACTGACTATACAGACAATGATTTCAGAACACAGGCTGGACTATTCTGAAAATTATGTTACAAGTTTATTCGTGCAAGTTGATGAAGTGAGTGTTTTCAAGTGTTGTACTGTGTGTTTTGCCCATCACAGGTGGTGGTTTCTTATGTATGTAAACGACTCGAAGATATAAGTGGAGTTCATGTAATTTTTTTGCATGAATGAATGCCCTTTTCTCTCCAAAATAAACATTTATGTTTGAAATCAGACAGTTGAACTTCTTGTTTATGGCATCACAAGAATGTAGGGTATATTAAATTGTGAAATGTGAAATTCATTGGCTGTCAAAAAGTGCATTTTGTTAATAGTTTAATAGGCGTAGGGATTTACGGATTTTTTTCGGCTCTGGGGCACATGGATATTGTTGTAAACATTGACGGGCTTCGCATGACGGGGTGGTTAAAAAGAGATGGTAGGGGAAGTGTACCTATATTGAACCCCCTAATTTCCGAGCCCTATTTCTCCATTCCTTTACGTGATACCGATGACTATTAAGGGTCAAACAACAAGTTACTACGAGCTCTTTGTGCAAGCAGGAAATAAGTCAACGTATTTGTTATTTTTTCCCCCAAAATGCAAAAAAAAATTCTTTATTGGTCCAATTTGAGTAATGTGTGACATATGTTGGACCACAGTGGTCCCAATATTGGACCAGATGGTCCAATATACCTGCTTCTGGTTCAATATAGGTCATCGGTAAATTATTGATGCTTTGAAAGAAACCGAGGTTCAACACACACTTCAGACTTATGAAAAGGTAGTGGCTTAATGCATAAATCACGAAAACTGTGGTGTTCCAGTGAGTACACAAATGACATGTAACGATCTAGCGCGATATCGATTCGAAATAATTTAATTTTGAACTAAGAACAAGGAGTTATAATATGTTGTCACGAATAGACGAATATACTTACAAAGTGATTTTTATGAGATAATCTGTCACAGATAAACGAACAAACCAACGAAGTGATGTCTAGGAGAGTGCCTAATAATGGCAACAAATACCAGACAGTAATTGATGGGTCATATCAAACAAGTTAGGGGAAATCTCAAAATGCAATGTGATATCATATTAAAACTTAAGTTTAATCACTAAAATAATAAAATAAGGGATCAGCTGAAAAAATTAAGGGGTTATCACAAACTTAAAGTGAAGGGTAATTTCAGTATAACCGATTAATGGGCACTTAAAGTATTTTAACATATGACTAAAATTAAGGGATCTTATCAAAAACAATTTAAAGGATAATCTAAAAAGGAGTCAATAAGGGGTCATTTAATAATAAACTACTGTATTATCTCAAAACATGATGGGATCATCTCATAAATCAAGTGGTCGTCTCGATAAAAGTTAAATAAATTAAGGGGTCAACTCATAAAAGTAATGGGTCTTCTCAAAAAAGGTAAAGGATCGTCACAAAATATGTAACAAGTTAACTAGCTGATCGTCTCATCAAATTAAGAGACCATCACAAAAATAAAGTGGGTCTTCTCAAAAAAGTTCATGAACAATATTAAAAAGTGTAACTAGTCAATACAAATAAACCAGCTGATCGTCTCAATAAATTAAGGGATCATTTCATAAAATAATAGGGTCGTCCCAAACCAGGTAAAGGATCATTTTAAAAAGCAAGGATCATTTAATAACTTATGTAGCTGATCATTAAGAAATGAAGCAATCACTTCATATAATTAAGAGAAAATCTAAATATGTAAGTACTCATAGCAATACACAAACTTCATTGGTCATCAAACAAATTATGGTGTCACATCGAAAATGTAAGAGGTTATCTCAAATAAATTTATCTAATTTTTTTAAATAAATTAAGGAATCAAAAAAAATTAACGGTTTTTGAACAAATTAACCAGGTCATCATTTGAAAAAGTTCATCTCATAAAATTAATGGGTTATCTTAAAAAAACGGTCATCTAAAAATATCAGCCTGTTATTATACGTTTTTAGGTGATTTGATGTCATAAATTATAAATGTACCCCTACATTTTATATGTTGAGTTGCTCGCTTGATTGTTTAGACAATCGTGAGGTCGCGGGCGATAATACTTTGAAGCAAGTGATATTTATGGTTTCCCACTCACAAATTCGAGTATGATGTTAATGTTCTGGCGGGGCGAGTCACGTGGACTCACGCAATATCGGTGGTGCAGACTACGTGAACACTGCACACAAACAGACGCAATAGCTACAGCTACAGGACGTAGCGAAGTCGGAGACGTCCAACGGCAACAGTAGCAGTCAACCAAGAATATGGATATATCAAGACCACTGTTTCGTTCCACAATGTTATATTTGTCAAAACTCATCAATGTCACTATAAAAGCACTCGTGTTCAAAACAATGTAAAATTATGCATGAACTTATATAACTGTTCCTCTTCCAGCTGTACCTAATCGAAGCCCCAATAACAGGCTTGGGAGTCACTATTTATTGCATGTACTTGTATAACTGTTCCTCTTCCAGCTGTACCTAATCGTAGCCCCACTAACAGGCTTGGGAGTCACTATTTATTGCATGTACTTGTATAACTGTTCCTCTTCCAGCTGTACCTAATCGAAGCCCCACTAACAGGCTTGGGAGTCAATATTTATTGAATGGAGTCGGCCCAGATCACAATATATAATAAAATAAAGAAGGATATTCTTCATGTTAACCATCAAGCCTCCCGCCATTCCCGCACTCAGCGGTACTGGTGTTATAATCAAGCCTCCCGCCATTCCCGCACTCAGCGGTACTGGTGTTATAATGTACAAATTAATGTTCCCTTGATTGATGTGGAATAAAGTTACAATTATTTTCGTCTTTTCCGTGATCATTGAAACAAACACCGAAGTTGACAAATAAATAACGACTTATATAATGTCTATCATAATATATTGATTAGTATTACTAGATGCACAATTAAGTTAAATATACAATCCGATTGTCACTGACGAACCATTCTGCAAGCGACGGACAGTCTCACAACAATCAAACTTCAGCGTGTCAATACAGATGGGTGGCTCCTAGGATAGTAACTAATTTTAGTTTTAATGGGAGCCTCCATGACCCGAATACGTGACCTTTGTATTTGATGTTATTGTGCGCGCATACCATGTTTGTACACAAGCACAGCTAGCCTTACTGACGTATATGTCAACACGTGGTTATTAACGTGATAAGTCTTTGCCTGTATATGCGTATACAATCACTCATATATCATATAATGCATAATTTTGTATCTCTGTATATATATATATATATATATATATATATATATATTTGGGTCAAAATACACGCAATTCTCTCTTTCTTTCTTATCGCACAATGAGGCTTTCTCGAAGGCGCTCTTTTTTTAAGGCAAATTCTTTCGTTAGCCTCGCTTTAAGAAACGTATTTTCCGTCGTTCGATATGGTCCTAGCAATTTGTTTGCATTCGATCAATGAAATAAGTGATAGTTGTGTAGAATATTGATATCATGCACAAAGTGTCTTCGTCTTTTTTAAATAGCATATTACGCAACTCAAAAACCACACCGAGCAGAATACGTTTGCTGAAGCTACATGTACGGCGGAACTGTCTTAATATCTATTAATAATACACCTCGGTGCATCAGACAAATATACTGTATTATTAATAGTTCAATTAATATTTCCCTTCAAACGTACTACACGTGAATCAATAGGTCGCCCTTCTGCTGCGCACGAAGACGCTTCTTCCGCCATTTGTATCGTCGTCGTTAGGTGTCGCAGTCGTCGTTGTTTGCCGCTCAGAACATTTACGTTAAATACCCGGAACAAGCGTAAAAAATAAAGAGGAGGTAACCTACCTGCGTTCGTCGGTACAGCGACGACACGACATGGGTAACTTGTGCGGGAAGCGCCATGCCGTTCAAAGAGAGAGGTATCGGTAGTGGTTGTGGTGGTGGTTGTAGTGGTGGTGGTAGTGGTGGTGGTGGTGGTTGATGTGGTTGTGGTGGTGGTGGTGGCGGCGGCGCCGGCGACGGTGGTGGTTGTAGTGGTGGTGGTGGTGGTGGTGGTGGTGGCGACGGTTGTAGAGGTGGTGGTCGTCGTGGGGGTGGTGGTGGTGGTGGTGGTGGTGGTGGTATTTGTGGTGGTGGTATTTGTGGTGGTGGTATTTGTGGTGGTGATGGTGGTGGTTATGATGATGGTTGTAGTAGTAGTTGTGGTGGGGGTGGTTGTCGTCGTCGTGGTGTTTGTGGTTGTGGTGATGGTGGTTTTGGCGGTGGTGGTGATGGTGGCGGTGGTGGTGTTCGTGGTGTTTGTGGTGGTGGTGGTGGTAATGGTTGTGGTGATGGTGGTGGGGGTGGGGTTTGTGGTGGGGTGGGGGTGATGGTGGTGGCGGTGGTGGTGGTGTTTGTGGTGGTGGTGGGAGTGGTGATGTTTGTGGTGTTTGTGTTGGTGGTGGGGTTGGTGATGGTGGCAGTGGAGGAGGCGGTGGTGGTGGTGTTGTAGGTGGTGGTGGAGGCGGTGGTGGTGATGGTGGTGCAAGTATTTGTGGAGGTGTTTGTGGAGATGTTGGCGGCGATGGAGACGGTGGTGGTGGGTATGGTCATGGAGGAGGAGATGGAGGTGGTGGTGTGTGTGGTGGTGGTGGTGTTTGTAGTGGGGGTGGTGTTTGTGGTGGTGGTGATGGTGGTGGTGGTGGTGGTGTTGGGGGTGGTGGTGGTGGTGGTGGTGGTGGTGGTGGTGGTGGTGGTGGTGGTGGTGGTGGTTGCGGCGGCGGCGGCGGTTGTGGTGGTTGTGATTCCACGAAACGCGAAGTAGATGACGCTGAGTTCAGCACGGCTCCTCGGAACGTGTTGGTGTGGTGTTTGTGTTGGTGGTGGGGTTGGTGATGGTGGCAGTGGAGGAGGCGGTGGTGGTGGTGTTGTAGGTGGTGGTGGAGGCGGTGGTGGTGATGGTGGTGCAAGTATTTGTGGAGGTGTTTGTGGAGATGTTGGCGGCGATGGAGACGGTGGTGGTGGGTATGGTCATGGAGGAGGAGATGGAGGTGGTGGTGTGTGTGGTGGTGGTGGTGTTTGTAGTGGGGGTGGTGTTTGTGGTGGTGGTGATGGTGGTGGTGGTGGTGGTGGTGGGGGTGGTGGTGGTGGTGGTGGTGGTGGTGGTGGTGGTGGTGGTGGAGGTGGTGGTGGTGGTGGTGGTGGTGATTGCGGCGGCGGCGGCGGTTGTGGTGGTTGTGATTCCACGAAACGCGAAGTAGATGACGCTGAGTTCAGCACGGCTCCTCGGAACGTGTACCAAATCAATAAACACGGAACAACGTCACGAAGCGTTTTGTTCAACTTTTATTACAATAGCGTCTACGTGTCTACTGCTTTTGTGACTTGTTTTATTAAGCGATTAAGCAATTAAGCAGTGACATTAAACAATTGCACCTGGCGACGATTTAATCCAGGTTGTGACCAGTATCAATGTCCATATGTATATTAAAGATGCTTCCTCGAATGTTTTAAGCATTAAATAATTTAATAGTTTGTCTGGTGGTTTTAAAAAAACTACGTCAAAAAGTTGCATAAACGATTAATTTGGAATGGAATGAGATTAACAAAAAGTCGAATTGAGGATGCACCTTTAGAGTCACGTGATATTTAAATAAAATTGGAACACTGCATAACAACCGCAGTTCACTCACAATCATTCAGCACAATTGGAATATTCAAGAAATCAATAAAAGAACTTATTCAGAAGTTTCCGTTAGAACTAGAACGGTTTTCTTTTACGACTGACAACCTCCACACAAAATCCAAGAGAACAATGCAGCGCCACCTGGGGGCAGTGACAACAAACCGAACAAACTAACATTTCACCTCAACCAGAAAATTGCAAAATGCTACCTAGATGGAACTACCAAAAAGCCAAATGGGACCTCTACTCTGGCCTGGCAGACATGAACACAGAAAACATTAAGACAAAGAAAAATGACATAAAAGGTAAACGCCTTTAATGCAGCTGTCCTGAAAGCGGCAAACGAGACCATCGCCAGAGAAGCCAGAAGAAACTAGAGGCCATATTGGACTGAAGAACTGCAGCGCCTTGACGATAAAGTCTCCTCAGCTACAGAGAAGGTGGAGCTAGACCCATCAACACAGAACAATAACGCGCTTAATCAGACAACT
>BSQZ01000013.1:3524781-3647281 GCA_033239005.1 Lamellibrachia satsuma | reverse complement strand
CACTGCGTAACTCGTGGCCCGCTTGAGATCGAAGTAAATACAGCTTTGTAGCTCCCTTTCGTTGTCGCGATGTCCCATTAGGTCGTACTGTCCCGCACCAGCAAGACTGACCTCACAGCAAGATACGAGGCACCAAATCCATCATGTTACTCCCAATCATAGAAACGTCGTCGTATAAGAACTTGCCTCGAATTTTCCACGCGATCGCGGTGTCAGCTTTCAGTTTTTCCACCAAGGGCTGAGCTTTCTGTTTCATACTTTTCGGAGCGCTTTCCACGATGTCGGTCTCTACCCGGCCGACCGGCTGCTGCTTCCGCCGCCGCCACCGCCCTGATCGGCCGTACTGCCCTCGTCCCTCGTCGCGTCGGTGCCTTGTCGTAGCTGCGCCCATGGTCACTCGTAACATTTGTTGCACACATTTATCGTCCATGTCGTTGTACTGCTACAATATATCGTCACACAGCGTCAACTCCCCTTGTTCTTGCAAGTCCTTCCGTTCGATGAGGTCTTTCATATCCTCGTCCCGTCGAAGCATGATATGGCCAACTGTGTTGTGGTTGCCACAGTAGAACTCTCCATAACAACCGCGGTTCTACAAAGACCATCTTCTTCGCGTGTGCCTTCTGGGGTGTAGCAAACGTTTGATCAAAGGAAAATCAACCGAGGTCTCTAACGGAGCTAGCACGGCCGCAAAGAAAGGACCACCTCCCCTTTGTAGGAATTTTTCTTTTACGCTTCACGCTCAACTACTTGTCCGACATCTCTCTCAGGTGTAATTTGCAACTTTGGCCTTCTGACTCGACTAAAAACGAGTGGTCCCTTGTAACACATTATACGGGGACTCACACAAACTACATACGAGATCGGTACTGGCGATGCCGATCATGGCCTTCACCATTGTCCGATCCTTATCGCTCATAGCCAGCAGCTGCAGACAAAAGACGTTCCGTTTCAAGCGGTCGGACATCTCTCCGACATCTCAATGACTTAGTGCGATTCGTACCCGACCTTGTATTACCTCAGTAAGTAGGTGCACTGAACGGAGTCTGGATAAACACTCGCACGCATTCGCAGGTGTTCGGGTGTTTCCTGTTTCAGATCAATCAACACATAAACACATGGAAGCAACGTCGCGTCTTTATTGGCCTCCTGCATGTATCTCACGCGACCAGGATACATCTGCTTGCTTAGATGGGACACCGGGCTCTTGAACACAACGATGTATTCGGCTTGCGAACTGATGGTCCGATTGTGTCTCCATCTAGGGAACAGGTTCTGCACGAAGTAGAACACAGACGTGTTACAATGGTGAATCTTTTTGGTGAATAACTCCGTCATCCGTATCTGCTATGTTGATGTCGATGAAAAAAAATTCCTTGTTTTCGCATCGATCGACGCCGAGTCGGGTAACCCTTCCACAGATTCCACGTTCGGGGGCCTCTCCATTCGCGTCACGTATATCAGATGTCATTCACCGTAGCACCACATCAGTTTTTAGGCGGCCAGTCGATGAGCGAAGCTGCACACCGTAGTAGGCTCGCCACGAAAGTCGTCTTACCGCACATCGTGGGACCGGTGATGACACATGTAAATGGAGGTTTCAATCGTGTGTCCATCGCGTCCAATGGTCAAGTGATCGCTTGATCACTTGACCACTGATTTTTCACCTCCTCCATATATATATATATATATATATATATATATATATATATATATATATATATATACATATATATAATTCACGCACACATACATACATATATTATACATGCATACATACATATATAAATACACACATATATACATACACAATACATACTTACATACATAAATACATAGATAAATGAATTGTTCATATGTACATACTTATATACATACATACATAGATACATACGTACATACATATAAACATCGATACATAAATACATACATGCATGCATACATACATATATACATACATACACATTTACATACATATGTAAATACATTCATAATACATACTAACATACATACGTACGTACATACATCCATACAAACACACATACATACTTACATACACACATATATAATGTGTACATACATATTCACACATACATACATACATGCATACATATATATATATATATATATACATACACACATACTTACATGCATACACACATACATACATACATAATACATGCATACATATATACTTACATACATACACTTATACGTACATGCTTAATGCATACTTACATACATGCATACTTACATATATAAATACATAGACACATGCATTATACATATGTACATACATACATAAATACATACATACATACACACATGCATGCATACATACATATATACATACATACATGCATACTTACATACCTACATATGTACTTAAATTCATAATACATACTTACATACAAACACATACATACATATATACATACATACATGCATACTTACATACCTACATATGTACTTAAATTCATAATACATATTTACATTCAAACACACATACATACATATATAATGGGTACATACGTACACACATATCCACACATACATGCATACATACATACATACATACATACATACATACATACGTGCATGCACACATACATATATACATACATACATGCATACTTACATACCTACATCAATTCATAATACTTACATACAAACAAACGTACATATTTACATACATACATCATACATATATGTGTACATACATACCTACACACCTACACACATACATGTATCCATGCAATACAATATAAAATACTTATATTGCGCTAAACACTTAACACTGGGAACATTATCGAAGCTGTTTAGGCTGTATTTTATTTACATATGCATATATATGGCAGAGGACCCGATCATTCATTCAGGAAGCGAAGATTGTATCTACAGAAACGGTGTAACATTAATCCTCTCGAACGGACTGCTTTCTTACGAGGCCGTAACCAATGCACATGTAACCAATGCACATGTAACCAATGCACATGTAACCAATGCACATGTAACCAATGCACATGTAACCAATGTACATGTAACCAATGTACATGTAACCAATGCACATGTAACCAATGCACATCTAACCAATGCACATGTAACCAATGCACATGTAACCAATGCACATGTAACCAATGCACATGTAACCAATGCACATGTAACCAATGCACATGTAACCAATGCACATGTAACCAATGCACATGTAACCAATGTACATGTAACCAATGTACATGTAACCAATGTACATGTAACCAATGCACATGTAACCAATGCACATGTAACCAATGCACATGTAACCTATGCACAATTAACCAATGCACATGTAACCAATGTACATGTAACCAATGTACAATTAACCAATGAACATGTAACCAATGTACATGTAACCAATGTACATGTAACCAATGCACATGTAACCAATGCACATGTAACCAATGCACATGTAACCAATGCACATGTAACCAATGCACATGTAACCAATGCACATGTAACCAATGTACATGTAACCAATGCACATGTAACCAATGCACATGTAACCAATGCACATGTAACCAATGTACATGTAACCAATGTACATGTAACCAATGTACATGTAACCAATGTACATGTAACCAATGCACATGTAACCAATGCACATGTAACCAATGCACATGTAACCAATGTACATGTAATCAATGTACATGTAACCAATGCACATGTAACCAATGCACATGTAACCAATGCACATGTAACCAATGCACATGTAACCAATGCACATGTAACCAATGCACATGTAACCAATGCACATGTAACCAATGCACATGTAACCAATGCACATGTAACCAATGCACATGTAACCAATGCACATGTAACCAATGCACATGTAACCAATGCACATGTAACCAATGCACATGTAACCAATGCACATGTAACCAATGCACATGTAACCAATGCACATGTAACCAATGCACAATTAACCAATGAACATGTAACCAATGAACATGTAACCAATGTACATGTAACCAATGTACATGTAACCAATGCACATGTAACCAATGCACATGTAACCAATGTACATGTAACCAATGTACATGTAACCAATGTACATGTAATCAATGTACATGTAACCAATGCACATGTAACCAATGCACATGTAACCAATGCACATGTAACCAATGCAAATTTTACCTATGCACATGTAACCTATGCACAATTAACCAATGCACATGTAACCAATGTACATGTAACCAATGTACAATTAACCAATGCACATGTAACCAATGCACATGTAACCAATGCACATGTAACCAATGTACATGTAACCAATGAACATGTAACCAATGTACATGTAACCAATGCACATGTAACCAATGCACATGTAACCAATGTACATGTAACCAATGTACATGTAACCAATGTACATGTAATCAATGTACATGTAACCAATGCACATGTAACCAATGCACATGTAACCAATGCACATGTAACCAATGCAAATTTTACCTATGCACATGTAACCTATGCACAATTAACCAATGCACATGTAACCAATGTACATGTAACCAATGTACACTTAACCAATGAACATGTAACCAATGTACATGTAACCAATGTACAATTAACCAATAACATGTAACCAATGCACATGTAACCAATGCACATGTAACCAATGCACATGTAACCAATGCACATGTAACCAATGCACATGCAACCAATGTACATGCAACCAATGTACATGTAAACAATGTACATGTAACCAATGTACAATTAACCAATGAACATATAACCAATGTACATGTAACCAATGTACAATTAACCAATAACATGTAACCAATGCACATGTAACCAATGAACATGTAACCAATGTACATGTAACCAATGTACATGTAACCAATTCACATGTAACCAATGTACATGTAACCAATGTACATGTAACCAATGTACATGTAACCAATGTACATGTAACCAATGCACATGTAACCAATGCACAAGTAACCAATGCACATGTAACCAATGCACATGTAACCAATGCACATGTAACCTATGCACAATTAACCAATGCACATGTAACCAATGTACATGTAACCAATGTACAATTAACCAATGAACATGTAACCAATGTACATGTAACCAATGTACATGTAACCAATGTACATGTAACCAATGCACATGTAACCAATGCACATGTAACCAATGCACATGTAACCAATGCACATGTAACCAATGCACCTGTAACCAATGTACCTGTAACCAATGTACATGTAAACAATGTATATGTAACCAATGTACAATTAACCAATGAACATGTAACCAATGTACATGTAACCAATGTACATGTAACCAATGCACATGTAACCAATGCACATGTAACCAATGCACATGTAACCAATGCACATGTAACCAATGCACATGTAACTAATGCACATGTAACCAATGCACATGTAACCAATGCACATTTAACCAATGTACATGTAACCAATATACATGTAACCAATGTACAATTAACCAATGAACATGTAACCAATGTACATGTAACCAATGCACATGTAACCAATCCACATGTAATCAATGCACATGTAACCAATGCACATGTAACCTATGCACAATTAACCAATGCACATGTAACCAATGCACAATTAACCAATGAACAATTAACCAATGTACATGTAACCAATGCACATGTAACCAATGCACATGTAACCAATGCACATGTAACCAATGCACATGTAACCAATGCACATGTAACCAATGCACATGTAACCAATGCACATGTAACCAATGCACATGTAACCAATGTACATGTAACCAATGCACATGTAACCAATGCACATGTAACCAATGCACATGTAACCAATGCACAATTAACCAATGCACAATTAACCAATGAACATGTAACCAATGAACATGTAACCAATGTACATGTAACCAATGTACATGTAACCAATGCACATGTAACCAATGCACATGTAACCAATGTACATGTAACCAATGTACATGTAACCAATGTACATGTAATCAATGTACATGTAACCAATGCACATGTAACCAATGCACATGTAACCAATGCACATGTAACCAATGCAAATTTTACCTATGCACATGTAACCTATGCACAATTAACCAATGCACATGTAACCAATGTACATGTAACCAATGTACAATTAACCAATGCACATGTAACCAATGCACATGTAACCAATGCACATGTAACCAATGCACATGTAACCAATGCACATGTAACCAATGCACAATTAACCAATGCACAATTAACCAATGAACATGTAACCAATGAACATGTAACCAATGTACATGTAACCAATGCACATGTAACCAATGCACATGTAACCAATGTACATGTAACCAATGTACATGTAACCAATGTACATGTAATCAATGTACATGTAACCAATGCACATGTAACCAATGCACATGTAACCAATGCACATGTAACCAATGCAAATTTTACCTATGCACATGTAACCTATGCACAATTAACCAATGCACATGTAACCAATGTACATGTAACCAATGTACAATTAACCAATGAACATGTAACCAATGTACATGTAACCAATGTACAATTAACCAATAACATGTAACCAATGCACATGTAACCAATGCACATGTAACCAATGCACATGTAACCAATGCACATGTAACCAATGCACATGTAACCAATGCACATGCAACCAATGTACATGCAACCAATGTACATGTAAACAATGTACATGTAACCAATGTACAATTAACCAATGAACATATAACCAATGTACATGTAACCAATGTACAATTAACCAATAACATGTAACCAATGCACATGTAACCAATGAACATATAACCAATGTACATGTAACCAATGTACATGTAACCAATTCACATGTAACCAATGTACATGTAACCAATGTACATGTAACCAATGTACATGTAACCAATGCACATGTAACCAATGCACAAGTAACCAATGCACATGTAACCAATGCACATGTAACCAATGCACATGTAACCTATGCACAATTAACCAATGCACATGTAACCAATGTACATGTAACCAATGTACAATTAACCAATGAACATGTAACCAATGTACATGTAACCAATGTACATGTAACCAATGTACATGTAACCAATGCACATGTAACCAATGCACATGTAACCAATGCACATGTAACCAATGCACATGTAACCAATGCACATGTAACCAATGCACATGTAACCAATGCACATGTAACCAATGTACCTGTAACCAATGTACATGTAAACAATGTATATGTAACCAATGTACAATTAACCAATGAACATGTAACCAATGTACATGTAACCAATGTACATGTAACCAATGCACATGTAACCAATGCACATGTAACCAATGCACATGTAACCAATGCACATGTAACCAATGCACATGTAACTAATGCACATGTAACCAATGCACATGTAACCAATGCACATTTAACCAATGTACATGTAACCAATGTACATGTAACCAATGTACATGTAACCAATGTACAATTAACCAATGAACATGTAACCAATGTACATGTAACCAATGCACATGTAACCAATCCACATGTAATCAATGCACATGTAACCAATGCACATGTAACCTATGCACAATTAACCAATGCACATGTAACCAATGCACAATTAACCAATGAACAATTAACCAATGTACATGTAACCAATGCACATGTAACCAATGCACATGTAACCAATGCACATGTAACCAATGTACATGTAACCAATGTACATGTAACCAATGTACATGTAACCAATGCACATGTAACCAATGCACATGTAACCAATGCAAATGTAACCAATGCACATGTAATCAATGCACATGTAACCAATGCACATGTAACCATTGCACATGTAACCAATGCACATGTAACCAATGCACATGTAACCAATGTACAATTAACCAATGAACATGTAACCAATGCACATGTAACCAATGCACATGTAACCAATGCACATGTAACCAATGCACATGTAACCAATGCACATGTAACCAATGCACATGTAACCAATGCACATGTAACCAATGCACATGTAACCAATGAACATGTAACCAATGCACATGTAACCAATGCACATGTAACCAATGCACATGTAACCAATGCACATGTAACCAATGCACATGTAACCAATGTACATGTAACCAATGTACATGTAACCAATACATAACTTTGCAACGTGGAAAATAACTTTTCGGTAACCACCAATGGAATGCAAACCCCCAAAAGCATCAGAATGATCAGAAAAATTATCATGTCTGCTGTACGCTGTCAATGAAAAGGTCATTCAAACCTCCCACTCGAAAGGGAAACATCCTAGGTCTTTTCTGTACCAACAAGCCCTTTGTAACTAGACAATCCCATTCCACTTCAAGTATCTCAAATCACGAAAGCATTCTTACTGATTCGAACATTAGACCAGAATTCAAGAGCAATCACGGCAAATCTATATCTGCTCCCTTGGAATTTTTTTTTTTAATCAGGCTGGTATAAAATTAAAGAATTAACATAATCCTTCGGTTCGAAATATTCACAAAGTCACAGTAACAGGTAAACAAATTAAAACTGGAATGCAATTAAAACCCAGTGACTTCGTCCCTAGTAACATGACCTCCGACTGATGTCATGTTCCCTGGTCGATAACTGTTCTCAAACGAATGTGCCGAAAGAGAACAGATTATACCACCGTGCACGTAACACCAATAATCACAAGGACTGACTATAATTCAGATATGTTGCCCAAGAGATACTGAAAGCCCAGCGGAACTACGTCAATCAGGTTGTGTCGCAGTGTCTGGAGGAGAACATCACCAGACCCTTCTGGCGGTACATGTACATAAAGTCCCAGAGACAAGAACACTTTGGAATATCTTCTCTGAGAGAGCCGGCGTTCACACTGGCAGTGCAATAAACACTAATATTCAAACAGGAAGTTCCAGTCAGTATTTACAAAGGATGACGGCATGGTCATACCTAAAATTCAAGTCAAAGGTTTCCAATCCATAGGTAAACTACACGCTGAAGCAGTTGGTGTCAAGAAACTACATTCTGACTTCAACCCTTCTAAAGATTCCTGCCCAGACAATATTCCCTGTCGTGTGTTGAAGGAATACAACAAAGAAGTGTCCACAAAGCGACGAAGAACTGGCCAATTTCGTTAACGTGTGAAACATGGAAACTATTCGAGCATATCATCTGCTCACATGTCCGAAAACATCTTGACGAACATGATGTTTTAACTTCCGTTCCACATGGTTTTAGAAGATATCACTCATGTGAGTCACAGCTGGTAACAACTCTAGACCTGCAGAAATTCAGGGACGAGAGAAACCAAGTAGACCAATCATTATCGCGATACCCAGTTGGGGTTTGCTAATGAATTAACAGAAACAGTCAATAAGTGCGCAAACAGGTATGTTTTGCTGTATCAGACACGTCAATGGAGCAGATGCTTATATTTCAAGCTCTGTAAATAAGCGGAATGTAACCGACGCTGAATAAACCAGTGAGAATAAACCAGTTTAACCACGGAGGACGCTACCCACTCTGATGTCTCTAAACATTTGTGCTACATAAAAAACACGCAGTTGAACAACTGCTGGATTAAACAATATTCGACCAATTTCAAATGTGGTAATGTTTGAGAGAAACTTGTCTGAAGTCTCATTATCGGGCGCTATTAACCGCACACGTCGTTCTATAGACATACTACAAACTGTGACGATTACTAGTGGTAACTTTGCAAACATCACATAATTACTTATGTGCCGTTGTTTACAATATCGTCGGAGCTGTTTGACAAAAGACTGCGCTCATCTTACATCAGCAGGTGGCATGTCACAAGTGAAATAATCAGCTTCTTTGAGGATGCCCAGACATATCTGTCTCATGTGGTTTGAATGTTTACACCCGGTTGAGACTAACCCGAACACCTGATAACAGGTGACGTTGACACTGACATACTGAATGTCTATGACTTCGACGCTGACCTGATGACACTGACGTACTGAATGTCTATGACTTCAACACTGACCTGATGACACTGTCATACTGACTGTCTATGACTTCGACTATGACATGATGACACTGACGTACTGAATGTCTATGACTTCAACACTGACCTGATGACACTGACATACTGAATGTCTATGACTTCGACGCTGACCTGATGACACTGACGTACTGAATGTCTATGACTTCAACACTGACCTGATGACACTGACATACTGAATGTCTATGACTTCGACGCTGACCTGATGACACTGACGTACTGAATGTCTATGACTTCAACACTGACCTGATGACACTGACATACTGAATGTCTATGACTTCGACGCTGACCTGATGACACTGACGTACTGAATGTCTATGACTTCAACACTGACCTTGTGACACTGACGTACTGAATGTCTATGACTTCGACGCTGACCTGATGACACTGACGTACTGAATGTCTATGACTTCAACACTGACCTTGTGACACTGACGTACTGAATGTCTATGACTTCGACGCTGACCTGATGACACTGACGTACTGAATGTCTATGACTTCAACACTGACCTGATGACACTGGACTCCCGCTATTGACAGCCGAGCGGTATGCCATAAATAGAACAGAATGGATGGGTGCAACTTCCCGTGTGACAGCGAGGGGTCTCCATGGACTATGCCTTTAGCTCAAGTAACTCAAATATACATGTAACCAATGTACATATAACCAATGTACATGTAACCAATGTACATATAACCAATGTACATGTAACCAATGTACATATAACCAATGTACATGTAACCAATACATATCATTGCAGCTTAGAAAAAAAAAATTTTAACCACCAATGGAATGCAAACCACCAAAATCATCAGAATGATCAGAAAAATTATCATGCCTGCTGTACGGAAGACGAAGAAGAACTGTCCGAAACATCAAGGATACGCAATTGGCTGAGGCTCAGAACGCATCCACACTCAAAGATTTGCTTGGTCGTGCCCACTGCTCATTGAATTGGCGCAATACCCAGTTGGGGTTTGCCAATTAATTAACAGGAACAGAAACAGTCAACAAAATGTGCAACCATGTGTGTTACGCTATGTCAGGCACGTCAAGGTAGCAGATGTTTCAATTTCAAGATTTAAATATGCGGATTTTACCTGCGCTGAATAAACCAGTGAGAATAAATCAGTTTTCCCACGGAGGACGCTACTCACTCTGATATCACTAATCATCTGTGCTACATCAAAAATATGCAGACGAACAACTGCTACATTAAACCATATTCGACCAACTTTCAAATGTGGTAATGTTTGATAGTGCGACATTAATCGCATTCGTCCTTCTATAGACATACTTCAAACTGTGACGATTACTAGTGGTAACTTTGCAAACATCACATAATTACTTATGTGCCGTTGTTTACAATATCGTCGGAACTGTTTGACAACGGCCTGCGCTCATCTTACATCAGCAGGTGGCATGTCATAAGTGAAATTAACCGTGTTGGATAAATAATCAGCTTCTTTGAGGATGCCCAGACATATCTGTCTCATGCGGTTTGAAGTGTTTACACTCGGGTGAGACTAACCCTAACACATGACAACAGGTGACGTTGACACTGACGTCCATTATAGGGCGCATTTAATCGCTTTCATCCTTATATAGGCATACTTCAAACTGTGACAACTACTATTGTTAACTTTGCAAATATCACACAATTAATTATGTGTCGTTGGTTAAAACTTCGTCGGAGCATTGTGAAAGCGGCGTGCGCTCATCTTACATAAGAAGGTCACATGTCACAAGTGAAATCAACCGTGTTAATAAATAATCAGGTATAAACACTTCAAAACCTAATACAGCTGACGCAACGTATGGTGTAAACACAGTTGTACTTGACGTCTTAAACACAACACGACGTATAAGGAACCCGACCCTTTCCTCGGTAACCCATGTCCCATGTTCTGTTCGCAATAAAACACCTGACATTGGTGAGAATGTAGTCACTACTGACGTTGATAGCGTTCTCGGGACTGAAACCTGGATAACATCTGCTGCTGCTGCTGCTGTCAAACGTGCAGGGCTTCTTTGAGGATGCCTAGACATATCTGTCTGATGCGGTTTGAAGTGTTTACACCCGGTTTAACGTAACCCTAACACCTGATAACAAGTGACTTTAATATACACATGGACATTGATACTGACGCTGACAATGGCGTACTGACTGCGCATGACTTCGACGCTGACCCGATGATACTGGGCTCCCGCTATTGACAGCCGAGTGGCATGAAATAAATAGAACAGAATGGAGGGTCTCCATGAACTTGACGTCAAGTAACTCAAGTGTACATATAACAAATAAATAGAACAGAATGGAGGGTCTCCATGAACTTGAGGTGAAGTAACTCAAGTGTACATATAACAAATAAATAACAGTGCTGCGTGGAAAATAACACAGCGTCAACAAACGGTCTACGAAAATAACACACCGTCAACATACGGTCTACGAAAATAAAAGCAGGTACGAAAATAAGTCAAAACAAAACGTCGACCTATTCTCAGGTGCACCAGACATGACGATATCGCCGGTATTGCCGGGTTTACCAGTCTTGCTGGACTTTCCGGGTTTACCGGTCTTGCTGGACTTGCCGGGTTTACCGGTCTTGCTGGACTTGCCGGGTTTACCGGTCTTGCTGGAAGTGCCGGGTTTACCGGTCATGCTGGACTTGCCGGGTTTACCGGTCTTGCTGCAAGTGCCGGGTTTACCGGTCTTACTGGAAGTGCCGGGTTTAACGGTCTTGCTGCAAGTGCCGGGTTTACCGGTCTTGCTGCAAGTGCCGGGTTTACCGGTCTTACTGGAAGTGCCGGGTTTAACGGTCTTGCTAGAAGTGCCGGGTTTACCGGTCTTGCTGGAAGTGCCGGGTTTACCGGACTTACTGGATTCGTCGGGCTTACCGGTCTTGCTGGAACTGCCGGACGTGCTCCAGATGCACATCTTCATGCGGGCAAAGAAGCATCGTATCCTCCCGGTGACACCCGCCCCGCACGTTGGTGTATTGGGGCGGGCCGCCTCGACGTCCGCGACCCTGCCTTCGTCGTTGTCCTCCCTCGAAGATGTATCGGGGTACGCTGGTGTAGGGCCGGATGATGCCGGGCGGTAGTCTCGTAAGTCGGAGTCGATGTCCGATAGTAGTCGCCCACCTGCTGCTGGTGTAGTGCCGGATGATGTCGGGCGGTAGTCTCGTAAGTCGGAGTCGATGTCCGATAGTAGTCGCCCACCTGCTGCTGGTGTAGTGCCGGATGATGCCGGGCGGTAGTTTCGTAAGTCGGAGTCGATGTCCGATAGTAGTCGTCCACCTGCTGCTGGTGTAGTGTCGGATGATGCCGGGCGGTAGTCTCGTAAGTCGGAGTCGATGTCCGATAGTAGTCGCCAACCTGCTGCTCGTGTAGGGCAGGATGATGCCGGGCGGTAGTCTGGTAAGTCGTCGGAGTCGGTGTCCGATAGTAGTCGCCAACCTGCTGCTGGTGTAGGGCCGGATGATGCCGGGCGGTAATCTGGTAAGTCGGAGTCGATGTCCGATAGTAGTCGCCAACCTGCTGCTCGTGTAGGGCCGGATGATGCCGGGCGGTAGTCTCGTAAGTCGGAGACGATGTCCGATAGTAGTCGTCCACCTGCTGCTGGTGTAGTGCCGGATGATGCCGGGCGGTAGTCTCGTAAGTCGGAGTCGATGTCCGATAGTAGTCGCCCACCTGCTGCTCGTGTTGTGCCGGACGATGCCGGGCGGTAGTCTCGTAAGTCGGAGTCGATGTCCGATAGTAGTCGCCCACCTGCTGCTGGTGTAGTGTCGGATGATGCCGGGCGGTAGTCTCGTAAGTCGGAGTCGATGTCCGATAGTAGTCGCCCGCCTGCTGCTGGTGTAGTGCCGGATGATGCCGGGCGGTAGTCTCGTAAGTCGGAGACTATGTCCGATAGTAGTCGCCAACCTGCTGCTCGTGTAGGGCCGGATGATGCCGGGCGGAAGTCTGGTAAGTCGTCGGAGTCGATGTCCGATAGTAGTCGCCAACCTGCTGCTCGTGTAGGGCAGGATGATGCCGGGCGGTAGTTTGGTAAGTCGTCGGAGTCTGTGTCCGATAGTAGTCGCCCACCTGCTGCTCGTGTTGTGCCGGACGATGCCGGGCGGTAGTCTCGTAAGTCGGAGACTATGTCCGATAGTAGTCGCCCGCCTGCTGCTGGTGTAGTGCCGGATGATGCCGGGCGGTAGTCTCGTAAGTCGGAGTCGATGTCCGATAGTAGTCGCCCACCTGCTGCTGGTGTAGTGCCGGATGATGCCGGGCGGTAGTCTCGTAAGTCGGAGACTATGTCCGATAGTAGTCGCCAACCTGCTGCTCGTGTAGGGCCGGATGATGCCGGGCGGAAGTCTGGTAAGTCGTCGGAGTCGATGTCCGATAGTAGTCGCCAACCTGCTGCTCGTGTAGGGCAGGATGATGCCGGGCGGTAGTTTGGTAAGTCGTCGGAGTCTGTGTCCGATAGTAGTCGTCCACCTGCTTCGACGTCGTCGGGATGCGGGACCCCGGCTCGTCTTCTCTTCTGTAAATATTGATGAGAAACATTGGAAAGTGTTTGTAAGACGAATAAAATATATTCGATCGAGAAGGGCGTTTTTTTATTTATCTACTGTAGTACTGCAGCAAGTGTGTGACAGTCCATGCGTGCGTTCGTTCGTACGCGTGCGTGCGTGTTCCTGCTACCCTAATCGATAAATTTCACATTTCAAATTTCGCGCCACAGGTATTTAAAGTAACGATACCGACTGAAAATGCTTTATACAATCCAGTCAAATTAATACCACTCCTTCTTCTATCGAAATTTTAGAAAATATACTGATTATGGTGAAGTCGTTGATTACACTGACATACAGTCAAGGAGACCGGTCCAGTCCCCAATGTCTTATATCCTGTAATTTCTGCCCTCAACTGTTTCTTCCTGTCTTTCTATCTCCCACCACCTCTCTATGAGCCACCTACCAGGTACCGCACACACCACCTCTATATGAGCCACCTACCAGGTACCGCACACACCACCTCTATATGAGCCACCTACCAGGTACCGCACACACCACCTCTATATGAGCCACCTACCAGGTACCGCACACACCACCTCTATATGAGCCACCTACCAGGTACCGCACACACCACCAGGCGGCTAGCAGTATTGCTGTCACAGCAATGGCCAAACCAGCCAGGGTCAGACCAGCAATCCACGTAAACGTGTAAACGTCTAAGTGAGGTCTCTCTGCAAGAAATAATCCATTCGTCACACTCCTCTCAGTACTATTGCACGTACAACGCATGCTCGTGTGTGTAGATATGCGCGCAAATTACTCAGTCAATCGCAGGCGAAACTATGAATCCAATAACCTGACATCGTCGGCAATCTTCGCGCATTTCTCGCAGTTTCCGCGGACCTACGCACTGCAGCGTTTGTAGTGGCTGGTGGCGTCCCGCTTTACTATAAACTCGTCGTTTTCACAACGTTGGGTTGCGCCACACATGCTGGTCATAACTGACAAGAATAACCCATTTGGGTTATATTCGTGTCAGTCTTGACATATAGGTGGCGCAACCGAGCCTTAAGAAAACGACGAGTTTGTTGTAACGCGGGAAACGGAGAAAACGACCAGTTTGTAGTAACGTGGGAAACGGAGAAAACGACAAGTTTGTAGTAACGTGGGAAACGGAGAAAACGACAAGTTTGTAGTAACGTGGGAAACGGAGAAAACGACAAGTTTGTAGTAACGTGGGAAACGGAGAAAACGACAAGTTTGTAGTAACGCGGGACGCCACCATCCGTCAGAAACACTACAGTACGTAGACCCGCGGAAACCGCGAGAAATGCGCGCGGATTGCCGATGATATCATGTTATGGGCTTCATACGAAACACAAGCGTACAAGAGCCGAACGAGCGTTGTGTACACCTCGAATTGATATACAACTACATAGCATATGTGTAAACATTGCTGCTTTCGGCCGACAAAAACCGCTTTTTCACGTTTCCTCGCGCGTGCGTTCACCGCGAACGAGAAAGGCACATAAAAATGGCGACCTGTAAAACAACACGTCGCAAAAAATAAACAACAAAAGAACGTCGAAAGTTGCGTGAAGGAGGATGTTTTCCGCGTTTTCTTGAACATTCCCGACTGTAGGCTGTGGGGATCGATGTCAAGCAGCGTATAAAAAATAATAGCTAAGTATGAACACTTGTATTTCAAAATGGCTAAAATGCTTTTATGTTCAGAGAATATAACTTTAATCAGATGGCCGGGCATACATATATAGAATAAAAAAAATTTGGTAAATTACTATTGTCCTTTACTTTAGCAAGCTAGAGTTAATCATAGACAAAGGCTATGTTAAAACATAGATGGTAGACAACCTGCTGGACACGATTAGCCCAGAACTACGGTATGACGTGACGTCATTATTGAAAGAAGGCGGATGTTCAAATTCGATACACACGCTATCGGTGTGAATCTACAGAAATGCACTCGACCGTCTACAATATTCTCATTAACACTCACGAATTTTTCACTAATTAAAATAATGCGGGATTTATTATCAATGCTAATTTAATCGAAAATGCAAATTGTAGACCTACAGCCACGGGCGCATCCGGTAGCCATAACCATGACGTAAATAACTCTCCAAACAGAGGCTCGCTTCCTGTCCCAAGCGCCTCCGCTTCGTGAAGCGAGCCTCTGTTTGGAGAGTGGGCGTATATGTGATTGTTATCACGCCCGGTGGGGGAGGGGGTAATTCATACATTGCCACTATGCCATCCTTGAGTATTTGTCTAACTAACCCCCCCAACCCGTTTAAATTCTGTCAATAAGATACCGTTTTCGAGTTGAGTAGATTGAAATATACATCCTTTAACGTGTAAAATATGGAATGTTCCACGAAATAGATTAATTCACTAATATATTTGATGCACGGATTATTGGTGCGCGCTCTTAGACGGCCGATAGACCAAATTAATACGCGCGCGTGTGTGTGTTTGTGTGTGTGTGCGTGCGTTCGTGCGTGGGTTATATGATAATAATAATAATTAACTTGGCGCCTATATCCTCAGGAACCTGAGTTCAGAGGCGTAACAAAAAAGATCCATTAAGCATAATTGTGAACAGGGTCGCGCAAGTCTTTATCAAAACGAGAGACAACCGAAGAATTATGATGGAAATGCACTTTTGAATGTCTTGGTTTTTTTCGGAAGATAGCTACAGTTTCAGATGTTTCAAATTGATGGGTAGTTCATTCTAGACCCAAGGCGAAGCGACAGAGATAACACGTTTACCCAAGTTAAGTTTTGTTTCAGACACAATAAGTTGTTGTGAAACTGATGATATGAGCTGCCTGTGGATATTTGAAAGATGCACGATACTAACCAAGTAGGGTGGTTTTTGTTAAAATTAAATTTGATAAGTAACAGGAAGCCAGTGTAACTGTTGAAGTAGTGGTAGTGGTGGTAAAAACCGAGGCGCCCTGAGTACACGTGCCAGACAATGTTGTACTCGTTGGAGTTTAGCCAAGTTTCTTTTAGTAATAGTATTTAGTTGTGAATTACAATAGTCAACCGGGTACTAATGAGAGCTGTTGATTCGACGGATATCACGGTGATGATAGAAACATGATTTACGTACTTGAGAAATATACTGGCGAAAGTCACTGTCAAAGAGAACACCTAGATTATGAACAGTATCTGATGGGAATATATCACTGCCAAGCAGTTTAACTGAACAATGGCGGACGATCCTATTTCCGTGTTGTTAAGAGCCAATAATAAAAGGTATATTTTATCTGGATTAAGCGTTATGTGTATAACATAGGTTTGATTACCCAGAAGACTACAAATACGTAGTGCTTACCGTTCAACGTATATGTTACCCTGTCCATAATAAACTCAATCTTTCTCAATATTTCTCGCGGAAGTAACACCAAGTGCTCGTCGAATCGATAAGGCTTCGAAGAATGACGTCACTGTATTGTATCATGTACTCGTGTACATATTAGCGTAAATGGTGACGTCATTTTATCAACACAAGTTTTCTTTTCCGGAAACGACATTAACATCCTCTAGTTGAGGACTGATATGTAGGGTGCTGGTGAGCAGCGATGAACATAACATACGTGTGTTTCACTGTATGACTGGGAGACCCGCCAGTCGAAACCTACATGTCTCTAGTCATGTGGGGGCCTGCACCTCCCCTGTTGAAAGATTTATCCAGGTCACTATTGTTCTGGGAATTATTTACATCATGCTTGAATCGGTTTTAGCATAGGGTTGAATATAGCTAAAGGGGTTTGTACGGTAGAGCGGGGTAATATATCCCTCTTAAACAAAATCTGTCATATGTCTGCGGAAAAATAAAAAAAAATTGTATATGGAAGAGGATGGTGCGTGCATGTGCCGACTTTTCATTTTCCGTTACCAAATTTTCTATGTAAAAACGAAAAAGGCACAATGTTTTTTTTCTTGTTCCATTTCATGCAAGAAAAACGAAAAACAAACTGCTATGTTAGTTTTTACAACTTAAAAAAATACAACTTAAATAAAAGTACAACAGATCTTTTTCCGTTTTTACTGCATCAGAACGAAAAACGAAAAACGCCACTCGTTTCTCGCAATTTGAGGGCATACTATATTTGCATGGATCATCTCATAATGGAAAAATTAGACACATATAAGGACAGCATATCGCACATAATAGAAAGCCAACATTACACACATACTCGGGCAGTCCACTACCTCAGGGAAAAATATGGCGCAACAAAAGGATTATTGGATCCCTGCGCAAGTACTGTAAGATAAACAGTATACAGGATGTAAATGGAAACCCCTCAAAATCCTAATATAATTTAGACTACCATTTCCAGAATGTCGTTACATATAGCTATCTTTAAAAATATATAAACTATCCAATATATATAAATATATATAAATATATATATATATATATATATATATATATATATATATATATATATATATATATATATATATATATATATATATATATATATATATATATATATATATATATATATACACTAGTGCCCTGCGCGGGCCTAGAATTTTATCCCAAGCCCGGCCCGCAATTAGCAGTTAGAGTCCAGGCCCGGCCCAGGCCCGCAATAATTTTTCAAGCCCGGCCCGGCCCAGGCCCGCAAACTAGAATTTAGGCCCAGGCCCGGCCCAGGCCCGACCCAGACCGTGAATGTTTGGCCCAGGCCCGGCCCGGCCCGGCCCGGCCCGGCCCGCAAGTTTCAGGCCCAGGCCCGGCCCATACCCGCGGGCCAAAGATGGGTAAGCCCGCGGCCCGCAAGCCCGCGGCCCGCTAAGTTTAGAGAAGATAAACCTATAATCTTATAACAAAGACGAAAAACAAATAAACTGTAAAACATACTTATTGTTTTATTAAATAAAAAAGGTCCATAATGTGCTTGATGAGTTCTAAAAATTCAGCACCACCAACTTCTTCAAACTTACGAATATCCTGAAGAAAAATAAAGAAAAACTTCTTAGTGTCATTACTATTAAATATGGTAACATTTGTTATATTTGGCTTTAACGTATTGGTTTATTGTTAGGGTAGGATATTTGTTTATCTAACCCTGACTTAACCCATATCCAAGCCATAATCCCAATTTATATTGTTAATTGAATTAGCTCAACTAAGTTAACATAATTTAATATGATATTTCAATTAAATGTCACCCACTGGCACTGACACCCAGTGGCATTTCCAACAGGCCTGCAGTCACTAGCCTGAGACAGACATGTTCAGACATGTGTGACTGGAGAGAAATACCAATTACCAACTGGGTTGGGTACTGGGTACTGGGTAGTGGGCTAGTGGCCTAGTGTGCACTTGGCAGTGGGCAGGTCTTTCAGGTGGGCAATGTTTGGAGGGAAGACCTAGACAATAGAATGTCCACTGGTAGGGTCAAAGGGTGATAAGTTGATGGTTAATCATGGCTTGATTGCCTCTGCAAATATTTCTAAAGTAAACATTTGGGGCTGGCTACTTCCAGCCAAGTGAACTTATGGGGTCATTAGATTCCATGCAAAGTCTCAATTTGCAACTATATAATACTAAAGAAATAATGTTAAGCATTCATTAAACGGAATTACAATTTATAATCAGTTTTTATAACAAAAAATAAAGTAATAATCGGTGTTTTGAATGAATATTTTTATTATGTCCAGGCCCAGCCCAGGCCCGGCCCGGCCCGCTCACACTAGGCCCAGGCCCGGCCCAAGCCCGATGTGTTTAAATTGTTTTCAGCCCAGGCCCGGCCCGGGCCCGCAGTATGTAGGCCCAGGCCCGGCCCGGCCCGCGAAATTATGTAGAGGCCCGGCCCGGCCCGGCCCGTGGGCTGCGGGCCGGGCCGGGCTTGGACCAAAAGCCCGGCCCGCGCAGGGCACTAAATACACACACACACACACACACACACACACACACACACACACACACACACACACACACACACACACACACACACACACACACACACACACACACACACACACACACACACACACACACACACACACACACACACACACACACACATACATATACAGGAACGGTGCTGTGAAATACTTAAAAAACTGCAAAAATTGTAAATAGTTTCTTTAAAATATGTTATTCCTACAGTGTACATTATACACTATTGCAAACTTCATATCAATTATAATGGTTCTAAAAATTATGTGTGTGGAGCAGGAAATAATATATTGTGTGTAGATATTTGTATTAATTAATGTGTTCATCTTGCTTGCTCCCTCGTCAGTCGTCATTCACCAATGGTTGCCAAACTGAATATAGCAGTAAGTAAACTTGCAAGAAATGCCGAAACGATTGGGCTACAGATAAACATAAACAAAACAAAGATGCTGCGAAACAACAGCCAAACAGCAGACCCAATCACGATTGGAAGAAAGGACATTGAAGAGGTGACCGAGTTCACCTACCTTGGGGCCAAGGTGTCAACAGATGGAAACTCGGAGTCTGAGATTAAGTCAAGGATTAGAAAGGCAAGAGGGGCATTTGCGGCACTGAAGAATATCTGGAAGACAAACAGGATCAGCAACAGAACAAAGATCCGCCTGTTCAAGAGCAACGTCCTAAGTGTGCTACTATATGCGACGGAATCATGGAAAGTTACCAAAAGCATATGCCAGATGCTGGAAGTTTTCCGAAACAAGTGCCTCAGGAAGATACTGCGAATCTACTGGCCGAGCAAAATCTCCAACACGGATCTCCATGAAAGAACAGGTATGCAGCCCATCTCTATCGAGGTTAAACGCCGCAGATGGAAATGGATCGGACACATCTGCAGAATGCCGCTGACATCCATTCCAAGAGTGGCCATGCGCTGAACCCCTGGTGGCAAGAGAGCGAGGGGGAGACCCAAGGAGACGTGGAGGAGATCAGTAGAGCGGGAGATGAAGGCTCTCGGGTGGAGTTGGGGCCAGGTGACGAAGCTTGCAACGGACAGGCAACATTGGCATTTTTGGTGTCGGCCTTATGTGTGATCCCGCACGAAGAGGATTAAGTAAGTAAGTATCTTGTCAAACTACTGTTGATGTCACCAAAATATATTTGAACATTCTGTGAAGTATACACATGTACGACCATTATACACTCCATCTACATATTCTATAACTAATTTTTTTTTTAATAGAAAAGAATTATAATTAACAGGTGCTACTTAAAAGCAGTGTGACATATTGGTTCAGTCTCATATGTATCATTGCAGACAACCCATGCATTAACAACTATATCTTAATAAACCACCTTGTTACACATACTCTTTGTATATATTATAAACATGTTCTATCATCTGTAAACAACTACTTGTTCATATAATTGAGATGCATATTATGTGATTATATTTAATGCATGGTTGTTTATTTTCTTCAGAATCACAGGATTGAACGTATTTGGCCGGAATTCAACCAACGGGTGAACTATCCCATTAACGGGGCCTTGATGCAGGCCACATCGACATAGATGATAAAGTTACAAAATATTGCACGTCAAATATCCACTTGCAACTTTTAGAAATAGCCATAGGCACAGTTGTATCTTCATGGAATGATCACCACATGCCAGGTTAGTAGAGACCACAAAACATGATTTATTTTCAGAATGAGGCTAGCAACAATATCTTATATTAGAGGATTAAGGACAGGTATTAACTATAAAAAAAAATTATGCTAAGCCCTAAAACATGAAATTTGTCCCAAAACAATAATGTCAGAAACAAAAAAGTAGACAATCATCTAGTTTCGACAAGTCACATGATCCAAGATGGTTGCCAAAGATAAATTTATAGGGTATTTTTTAAAACATAATTTCAAGACTGATACTACAGATAATGTGCTGAATGTTTAGCAGTTTAGCAGCAACACAAAGAAACTTAAAAATTTTACAATAAACATGATTTTTATTAGGTACAAACATATTTCATCATGGACAAAATATCCCAAATCTCTGTAAATAATTGAGTATGTAAAGAATTGAACAATATCAATCATTCTAGTTCACATGTCCTAGCAGTAGAGGTTGCACTACCAGTCTTGCCATGACATAGTGGTGTCAGAAGATTAACCAGTGTTGTCAATTTGTTTCCAATAGCCAGAGGAATAACAAATGTCCTTGCGGAAGTGATGAGGAGAACACCACCTCTGGTAGAGCACTTCCCACCAGCGACTGAGGCAGCACAGTGGGATACAACTGACAACAAGCCATCGTTCGGCATGATCCATTCACATCGGATGATGCTAGGAATGTTTACCATGTAGCATTTCATGCCAACATACAATATATGATCATGTTGATCCGCCGCTCGGTTTATGGAGACTTTACACATTGCAAGAAGCAGTGATGACACTAATATACTTAACACTGAGATATGTATCATAATTTATCTGGCGACTAACAATAAATACAGTTATATCTCGTTTATCTGCAAGATTTGGTTTCCAATGGTTTTTGCTGTATTACCAAATCTTGCTGAATAGTGATACTCCCTATTTCATCCCATTCGGACTCAGTAACTATTGGAGATATGTGTAATGTATCATGAACTTTATATTGCTTTGTTATTTTATTGATCGCCAGTATAAAGTCAACAATGCATTTGTTATGTAAAAGCAACTGTAATAATATTATTATCAAGTATTATCAAGCCAGTAGGTTTCCCAATATGGCTATGGAATTTGGAGAAAATGGATTAATGAAGCAATTTAGTGTATCGCGAGAAAATTTAAGAACAGATAAATTAGACTTGACTGCACTAACAAGCTGATTAGATCAACAAAGACTAAACATGTTTATGAAACTATTATTACTTCTAGCAGCAGAAAGCAGTGCACATTTTAAGTTAAACATTTGTTTGATAACAATAGTTTGTTTTTACATAATTTTTTTTTACTAATTATTAATAAATGATTGTCTAACCAATGGTCACATACTGGTATGAAAATGGACACATTTGGCAATATTCATAAGCATCTTGTGACAATTAGACTATAATATGGTTAGTTGGTTATTGCACTGAATTAGTTGGACAGCTGCAATTCCATATTATTTACGTGTAATCCAGTTTGGAAAAAAATTGTCTCACGTATTTAAGCACTCAGTCCCATTCTATGATGGTCTGCAGTGCGCCAAGTGCATAACACACCAGGACAGTAGGTTTTTGTATTATACCACCAGGCACACCTGACACACCTGACACACCAGGCACACCAGACACACCTGGCACACCTGACACACCAGGCACACCTGGCACACAAGACACACCTGGCACACCTGACACACCAGGCACACCTGACACACCAGGCACACCTGACACACCAGGCATACCTGACACACCTGACACACCTGACACACCAGGCACACCAGGCACACCTGGCACACCTGACACACCAGACACACCAGGCACACCTGGCACACCTGACACACCAGGCACACCTGGCACACAAGACACACCTGGCACACCTGACACACCTGGCACACCTGACACACCAGGCACACCTGACACACCAGGCACACCAGGCACACCTGACACACCTGGCACACCTGGCACACAAGACACACCTGGCACACCTGACACACCTGGCACACCTGACACACCTGGCACACCTGACATACCAGGCACACCTGACACACCAGGCACACCAGGCACACCTGACACACCTGGCACACCTGACACACAAGACACACCTGGCACACCTGACACACCAGGCACACCTGACACACAAGACACACCTGGCACACCTGACACACCTGGCACACCTGACACACCAGGCACACCTGACACACCAGGCACACCTGGCACACAAGACACACCTGGCACACCTGACACACCTGGCACACCTGACACACCAGGCACACCAGGCACACCTGACACACCTGACACACCTGACACACCAGGACAGTTTGGCAGCAGGTTGCAAACATCGGCTGCTGCAGCGGTCCTGTAGGAAAGAACATTCTGTCAAAGCTAATTTTTATTTAATAATTTTTTTATACATGTTTAAGTTAGCTCATGCAGACTGTGACCAGTAGTGAAACTGGCGAATGATGCAACACCCAATGTTTTCATCATTGTTATAAATTCATAGCGAGGAGATAAAAATGCCCCATATTTAGTATTTCTGTTGATCAGTTTATGTACTATTTTATTATTTACCTGCTATGTAAACTCATATCCGGGTACTATTTTCTACTTTTAACCAGCATTTTTTGCATAAATACTAACATATATTTAATATTTATTGGAACCTCTTGCAACTTATCCTGGAAAATACTGCTGTGTACAAAACTGTAAATTCTGTCATCACAGCCAGAAGACAAACCTTTGCAACTGCATCTTGCAATGGACCAACATCGCTTCTTTTAAATTTCATCAACGCATGATCTTTTGTTGCTGATTCAATGGTTTTGAACGTGTCTTCTAAAACCCTCACTTTCTCCCTTATTAACGTGTAATATGTTAAATCACATAATACTGTGTAAGGAAGGAGTTTTTCGATTCGTAATTTTCGATGAATTCACTTTTGTCTTGATGTTATATTCACTGGTGACACAGCACAACAGTATCTCTCGCACCACAAATTGTGTCAGTGTTTCTGTAAATGCATTCAATTGTGTGTGTGTGAGCATGCTGCCTGACAGGAATCGTGGCTCGTTTGCTGAAGGCAAAAGACTATGTAAGTTTGTATATGGGCTTTACAATAAGCCAATCCATGTACTAAACACAATAGACAAATTGGAATCAATCACATGTAAATGTTATATCTCCACTTCGATTATTTAAAAATAGAAAGCTCTAGTAAAGTGGAGGACCCATCCACACACAGGTGAGTATATACACACGTTTTGAAACAGTACACAGTGATATTAGACAAGGTTAACAGACCGACAACCCTACATTGAATATACAGCGGTGTTGTAAAGGAAAGAGGGATGGAAAATATAACTTAATCCACCTAAGTAGAAAGCATCCGTGCTACAAAAGCAATGCACTTGTACAAAGGAATGTACTATGAGCTACTGTACATAATGGTGGAAATATTTCGGTGGGATACACATCGCATACAACTGTCCAATATGTGTTGAAATTGTATTTTGTTTTTACAACACGGAATGCTCCACCGAAGTAGATAGCATCTGTAATGCAAATTACAATGAAAACTATTCTTTTAGTCGTACTATTCAGATTTTTTTTTATTTAGAGTGATAGATACGTGCATCGGATACCCCCTGCATCAGTAAGTGCTACAGGATATACTGCAGCCTTATATCATGGGCCATGGCGTATGTACTAGGTAAAATTATTCATGAAAATAATTTGATATTATTTATTGACAGTCATAATAAGTCTCATACTCCTGTGTTCTAAATGCCTAGAGAGCAAGCGGCAAGCGTAAGGCTAATTTAAGCCTGGGGGGTAGATGCATGGGAGAAACACGACCAAAAGACAGTATAGACTATAGTGCAACAGAAGCCTACTGTTGCTGTTTACATTTCAAATTCTTTATGGAAATATTTAAAATATACAAATACTTTCATTGTTATTAAGTACAAATGCAGTTACAAAAACTTTTTTAAAGTATTTAAATATTTAAGTAAAATGCATTTCACCCATGCAATGTCTAGCTGGAAAGAAAACTAATTAAGGTATCGTCATCTACCCAGTTGAACACTGTCAGATTACATGTCTGCTTTCTATAATGACACTTTACAATATCTGTCTGAATTCTTGTGACTTGACAATAAGGCAAAATTATATAAAATTAATTTGCTTTATTGATCAGATTAAACCCCACATGTTATAACCGGAAGTTCATAGAGATGTATTAATTACATTTTATTCTAAGTCGACTGATAACACTGTAATGAATATTGTGAGGGGAGGGGGCAACTGTCGGCAACCCACAATAGTATTAGTACAAGCTATATATATATGAAGGAAGTATATCAGGCATGGGGTCAATTCTGTTTTGTCAATTCAAAAAAATCAGTTCTAATTCCGCCTTGCAAAAAATCAATTCCAACTGTTAAAATCCTAGGCTAAAGAAAAATTCAAATCCAATTCGTTTTAACACAGTTTTATTTGTCACGTGTGCACAATCATATTTAATTTGATATGATTAAAAAATTATTGTTCGTTAAATGCACACACGCACGCACGCACGCACGCACGCACGCACGCACACACACACACACACACACACATATATCAGGTTTGCCATATAAACAACTTTAAAATGGCATCCAGCCATATGTACTTTCTGCTGCAACACTTCTCCTGGATTTTTGCTAACAAAACCATAAATTTTGGACAGCCCTAGACAGTTGGGTCGTTAATCTGAGTTTCGAACAGTTTCCCCTGTTTATATCGGGTCCAGGTCATTTGCCCCCTTCCGGACATTTGTCACTTGCCCCCCAGACATTAGCCCCTTGCCTTATTAATAATCTGGACATTTGCCCTCTCTCCTGTCCATAGCTTCTGGATTATTTGTAAGGTTTTTTAAGAAATGTTTTTTTAACTTATTTTTTTATTTCTGAACATGAATTCAAGATATATATTACCCTAATTGCAATTAATGTTCTTTGTGCCAGATCAGCCAAGTAAATTACTTGATGTTGTTGGAGATGATCCTGTAATCAAAGGATTATCTATATTGCAATTGTGGAAGAAACCAGTGTCATTAGGACCTGGACATGTTAGGACAATTGAGGATATTTGAAAAAAGCCATCTCAACAAGGTTTCTTTTCAATTGCATTTACCATGGAGAGTTGGAGTGACTCCATTTTCCTATAAAACTGGATGCACAAGCCAGAGTTGTAAGAATTCACTTATAACTTCAACATGCAAATTACTACTAGCATTTGAGGAGGTCATGTTTTGAGTGTCATTCCTACACCAAGAAGGGGGACCAACAAGATTACTCTTCAATGGGAGTGAAGCCAGCGTCGATGCTGATAATGCAAGGGAGCTGTGGTCACTGATCTGATCTCCAGATCCAGAATGTGATCAACAAGACTGCCTGCAACCATGATGGTGACACGGCACAGATAGAAGCTGCCAAGGTCCGTGAGGACCTGAAAACTAAGGCAGCTAATACCAGGGGCACTCCAAACCAGCTGATTTCTGACTCGTTACTGTCCACCACTGTTTGTGGAAGCATCACCCCAAGAACCCATCTTCCACCACTGATCTGACTATCAATGATACCTGGAAGACAACTGGTGACAAGATCATCTCATACACACTCCAGGGGATAGGCCATTGCATTAGGCTAAAGTGACTTTGACTTGTCATTGAATGTTATGTTATTGTAGTAATAATGATAAAACTGCAAACTGATTTTCACTTGTCAACTATCATAGAAAAAAGGGGCAGATGTCCGGGGGGGGGAGTAAATATACTAGGAGGCGGATTTATATCGCTATCAGTTGTGGTATCATTGATATTTCATCAAATTTACTGGAAAGTTTGAGTCTTCAACATCCTAATCTCCAACATGTATTCTCCATGGGGACATTTTTAATTACTACAAAGGGCAAACCTTACAGCCACATGTAATAGCATTGTACAGGTGACCAGTGACATGTTTAGTATGGGAAACTTGTGGACTGAACATTAGGCTTGGATAAACAAGTGGCTGCATTCAAGTGGGGCAGGCTTCCTCTCTCACACAAAGGGAATGAGCAGGCAGGTGCCCTTAATTGTATCTCTGTAAATAAACCTTGTTCACTTAGAAAGAAAATGAGGCCTGATTGGTCTGATTTTGGTTTTACTGTCTGTTACAGTAACTTAATATTTCTTTTTGATGCAAATGCTTGATTATATTGTTCTTGGTCACAATGTTTCAATACCATAGTAGACAGTGTCTATGCTGTAATGTTGACAACTTGCTGGCTGTTACCAGATTCAGGTCAATTCCAATTCCGGAACTAGAATTGAGGGTTAGTTCCAATTCCGGAATGGAATTGACCACATGCCTGAAGTATATTCATGACAATATCTTGTCTCTGTGTACTACAGCAACAGTCATGAACAGTATAATTGAATTGAAACACGCTTTTGTCGGGAGGGGCTTTTGTCCATGCACCATACTATCTAGCAGATGCTTTCAGTATAATACCTAATAATTACATATATATTTACATATATATATATATATATATATATATATATATATATATATATATATATATATATATATATATATATATATATATATATATATATATATATATATATATATATATATATATATATATAATATATATATATATATATATATATATATATATGTAAATATATATGTAATTATTAGGTATTATACTGAAAGCATCTGCTAGATAGTATGGTGCATGGACAAAAGCCCCTCCCGACAAAAGCGTGTTTCAATTCAATTATACTGTTCATGACTGTTGCTGTAGTACACAGAGACAAGATATTGTCATGAATATACTTCAGGCATGTGGTCAATTCAAAACTAGTACCTGTACTTGTACGAACCAATGGTGAATCCTTCATCTTTACACACACAGTGACTTGAAATTTTTTTTTACAAAATTCATCTTTTGCATAATAAAAATGAATCACAATGTGAGAAACTTTCTCTTGTATATATTATTTTTAGAATATAAGAGTGCCAGTGTCATATAGAATGTATAAAGTAATCAACCACAGGGAAAAGCATTTTCCCTATGGAGCCATGTTAATTCAACCAATGGGTCTTTCACTGATCTCTTAATGTTTTTAATGAATCTGTTTGGTCAGTTTGACAAATGCCACTGGTAACATAACCAAACGCATGTAACCAAAATTGTAGCATCCTAGCTCCAAAGTGCATTATATTATCTAATCAACATTGCACTGTTTTCAATGGGCCAGGGAGGTCAAAATAATATAAGGGGTCCAAATTCCATAACAAAATATGTACCCATAGGTACACTTTCTATGGGGTTCCTTATTTTATATCTGACACTCGATTTAGATAACATAATGCATGAATATTGTTATTGGACCAAATGCAGATCTATGCTTGTGACATCTTTACCTTATAAATGCTGCACGCACATACACATACGTATATATATATATATATATATATATATATATATATATATATATATATATATATATATATATATATATATATATACGTATGATTTGCACGTATATATATATATATATATATATACGTATGTGTATGTGCGTGCAGCATTTATAAGGTAAAGATGTCACAAGCATAGATCAGCATTTGGTCCAATAACAATATTCATGCATTATGTTATCTAAATCGAGTGTCAGATATAAAATAAGGAACCCCATAGAAAGTGTACCTATGGGTACATATTTTGTTATGGAATTTGGACCCCTTATATTATTTTGACCTCCCTGGCCCATTGAAAACAGTGCAATGTTGATTAGATAATATAATGCACTTTGGAGCTAGGATGCTACAATTTTGGTTACATGCGTTTGGTTATGTTACCAGTGGCATTTGTCAAACTGACCAAACAGATTCATTAAAAACATTAAGAGATCAGTGAAAGACCCATTGGTTGAATTAACATGGCTCCATAGGGAAAATGCTTTTCCCTGTGGTTGATTACTTTATACATTCTATATGACACTGGCACTCTTATATTCTAAAAATAATATATACAAGAGAAAGTTTCTCACATTGTGATTCATTTTTATTATGCAAAAGATGAATTTTGTAAAAAAAAATTTCAAGTCACTGTGTGTGTAAAGATGAAGGATTCACCATTGGTTCGTACAAGTACAGGTACTAGTTTTGAAACATCCAGCGCTACGGGTGATGCCGTCAATCTTTACATTACGGATGTCACCTTTAGTGCCATCACTGCTACTACTGCTGTGGCACCACATACAACTGATGCTGAAATGCAAATCGATCCGGTAACGATATTTCAAGTGTGACACTTCGCGAATGCTGCTGTAGTCACGGATGACATTATTGCACCAATGAACGTTGATCATGACTACTCCTATGTGAAGCTTCCAATCAGATTCAGTGAGAATAAAGACATTGGTGCAGATGATGCACACTATGTGATAACAGCGACATAACCGAGGGTGACTCAAGCAGCTCCGACACCTATGAGAAAGAGAAGAAGTTTGTCATTCGTGAGAAAAACTTATGTCACTTTTCTGCACCTGCCACACACCAAACAGCCATAAACTGTGACACAGGTTGTACTCATGTCTGATCTATCAGCCAAGGTCTTTCGGATACTGGGGTGTCTGTCAGGAAAGTGTGCTGATTTCTACCCCTGGATGAGGGAAAGGTGAATTGAATATGTTAGGCGTACATGTACTATCAGTCAGAATAAGTAGTGTATTGGTGTATATTTAGTGCCAGTAGTGTATTGGAACAGATGGTTGGTATGCAAGTACTATCAGTCAGAACAAGTAGTGTATTGATACATGTGATTGGTGTACATTTACTGTCAGTACAAGTAGTGTATTTGGTAGAGAATGAGACGCTTGGTTTACATTTGCTGTCGGTAGGAACAAGTAATAGATTCAGTCAGAACAAGTAGTATATTGGATACACATGATTGGTGTACATTTACTGTCAGAAGAAGTAGTGAAATGGTGCAGATTCCAGAATGAGATCATTGGTGTACATTTACTGTTGGTATGAACAAGTAGTGTATTGGTATGCATGATTGGTGTACATTTACTGTCCAATCAAAACAAGTAATCTATTGCCATTGGTACAGATGATGATGGTGAAACAGTTAAAATGCCTTGGCTTTATAAAGATTAATTATTTCCTAAGCTAAACTACCAGTATATTTGATATGTTGTGGCATAATAATGATGTGTGTAACTGTGATATCCATGTTCCAGGTTGTATTTCCCGGTGGTAAGAAGTCACTGTTTTTAGTCAATGTTTAGTCTTGGTTTCAGTCGTTCTAGTTAGCCTTATTTATTTGGTAATTGTTTTTCTATGTGAATAAACTGTTGATATATTTTATGTTGGTCTCAATATAAATGAAATTGTGTGTAGTGACATGCAAGATGCTGCAGGTAACATTTTTGTTGACAGAAATGGGATATGGATAAGAAGGCATTCACATCATTCAGTTATTAATATTTTAGTGGGAATTGTTTTAGTTTTCCAGGTTGTTTTTCGACCTGCTGCATACTGTGGGTGCCTCACAATTTGTCTATATCAGACTATCAGTACACTCACCTGTGTCAGGTCAATCTCCATAGCTAAACTTTCCATCAATTCAATTTGGTTCAGAATAGACATCACAAATCCTTCCCACATCGCAGGATGGGATTACTTGTCTTGCCTTTCCTGAGCCTGAAATATAATTTATCATGGTTAGTTGATAGCACTAATTCCATAATTACCATAATAGTTGCAAAACTGTGAACATTACATGCTGTCAGTAGTTAATTATTGTTATTTAATGATTACATTGCACCAAACAACAAAGTGTTGTGGTGTGCTACAGAGAGGGGTGATTACAAGTACGAATATTAATGCAATCATGATTACAGTAATTGCATTGCCATTGTAGTTCGGACCTCGCCCTCGGGTTAGGACCTAGGTAAAAGAAATATGCAGAAAAAATATGATTATTAAAATGGCAATGATTCGATAACAATTGAATTACTGACCTGCTAGCTATAGGGCGAATCAATGAGTCGGCACGCAAATCATGCAATGACAGCAGACCAACATCTAGCACCGCTCTGTTTGTGCACATCACTACAAAATCTTCGCCTTCGTAGTTCGTACGGTGATGCAAGCACCAACGCGGTCGGGCACACGGTGCTAGCCTAGCCCTAGCCTAGGCATGGTATAGCTTCCTCGGCGCAGCATGATGACTCAACGTAAACGTGCGCAGACATCGGGACGCAATTTCCACAGGTTCACCACATCACATTACCTAGTCAGGAATCGTTGACAGTCAAAGCGCTGTTGTATTTTTTCCTGAATCCAACGTTAACAAAGTCAAAGGCGAAGCCGACCTGGAGTCTGGAGCGTGACTCGCACACTCATTGACATTTTACGACTGTCAACGGTTGTTTCCGTGTGGCCTGTCGAATTAGACTCTACGTCTGTGGTTTCCATTTCTTCAAAGAAAGATAGACTGTTACGGAAGTTCAGTAAACCACTAATCGCTAGTAGCAGATCTGGTAAAACTGTCACAAGCGATGCATCCATCTTGTCAACAAGTAAAAAATAGTTCCGGTATTCCGTTTTCGCATATTTTCGTTGGTTAGCGTCTCGTGTGTTCGAGAAGTGTGGCGTTTTCCACGATTTTTTGCGTGTTTTGTTGTAATTTCTTTAACTTTTTTTATTTGGAACGAACAAAAACGCTATTTTGTTGACGTGTGTAAACACTTGTATATATAACAGAGGCCCATATCTTTTTTTCGCTCCAGAATGCCTATTTACGAAATAAATCGCAACAAATCGAAACTTTACATTGATTAGATATACGCGACTCAAACCACTCGTTTCGACAACAAGATGGCGATACGCAGTGATGTATTTTGTCGATTTTTGTCTCGAACAAAATCAGTTTTTCAGTTTATCTCATAAATTAGCAGGTATCTGTCACCATTAATGCATAGTTAGATAATATATATTTAAATATACGGCATAACACAAAATTGCTTCAGTTCACTTTAACTGGCTAAAAGTGGAACCAGCGAGAGCTGGAATAACTAACGAATATGGAGGCCCGTGATAATGTTTATACGCACAGAAAGTAAATGTACATACGTCAGATGTAAGTGTAAGTTGGTTGACTTCCAGGACACGGCTACTGTGGGTTATTGGTGCTACTGTAAGTGTAAATTGGTTGACCTGCAGGACACGGTTCTGAGAGTGAATTTCTGAGTGCAGTACCAGTAATAGAAAATGCGTACAATAAAAGAATGACAGCCCCGGTCAATTAGTTTGGTGAATAGTTTACTATGGTTGACTTTGCAAAGGCCTTAGAGGCATATAACATAGTAACGTACATAAATGAGCTATTCGCTATGTAGTATTGAAAGAGTTCTTTTAATAAAAATATGAGGATTTCAGTTGAGTTGTGCTTTTTAAATCCTAATTGGTTTACACATGTAGTTAAAAAGTAGAAACCCTGGATAATATCAAAGATTCAAATAATTTACTAGCAATTGTGGCTAGAGCAATGGGTTGGTTGTTGTTGGTATCCGACAGGTCATCAATTGTGACGAGAGCAATGGGTTGGTAGTTGTTGGTATCCGACAGGTCATCAATTGTGGCTAGATCAATGGGTTGGTTGTTGTTGGTATCCGACAGGTCATCAATTGTGGAGAGAGCAATGGGTTGGTTGTTGTTGGTATCCGACAGGTCATCAATTGTGGTGAGAGCAATGGGTTGGTAGTTGTTGGTATCCGACAGGTCATCAATTGAGGAGAGAGCAATGGGTTGGTAGTTGTCGGTATCCGACAGGTCATCAATTGTGGTGAGATCAATGGGTTGGTAGTTGTTGGTATCCGACAGGTCATAAATTGTGTCTAGAGCAATGGGTTGGTAGTTGTTGGTATCAGACAGGTCATCAATTGTGGTGAGAGCAATGGGTTGGTAGTTGTCGGTATCCGACAGGTCATCAATTGTGGTGAGAGCAATGGGTTGGTAGTTGTTGGTATCCGACAGGTCATCAATTGTGGAGAGAGCAATGGGTTGGTAGTTGTTGGTATCCGACAGGTCATCAGTTGTGGTGAGAGCAATGGGTTGGTAGTTGTTAGTATCCGACAGGTCATCAGTTGTGGTGAGAGCAATGGGTTGGTAGTTGTTGGTATCCGACAGGTCATCAATTGTGACGAGAGCAATGGGTCGGTAGTTGTTGGTATCCGACAGGTCATCAATTGCGGTGAGAGCAATGGGTTGGTAGTTGTTGGTATCCGACAGGTCATCAATTGTGGTGAGAGCAATGGGTTGGTAGTTGTTGGTATCCGACAGGTCATCAATTGTGACGAGAGCAATGGGTCGGTAGTTGTTGGTATCCGACAGGTCATCAATTGTGGTGAGAGCAATGGGTTGGTTGTTGTTGGTATCCGACAGGTCATCAATTGTGGTGAGAGCAATGGGTTAGTAGTTGTTGGATAACCAGAAGCAAGTCGTTCAGCTATAAGAATTTCAGCATTTTTATCACAACGTCTTTTGTTGAGTTTAAAATGAGCACGTCTAATTTTCATTATATCATTCAAGGGACCGTGACGAGAACTTCCAGCAGACCGCGAGACGAGAAAGGATTATCTAGCAGCTTGATGGGAGTCTCTGACCAGGTCGTTCCAGCAAAGAACAGTGTGCTTATAAGATGTGTTGCTGGCCTTAGTAGGGATTGCCTCGGCAGCATCCTTGAGTGATTTTATAATATCGTTGTAAAGTTTGCATAGCAAAGTGCGATGGGCTTCATCATTACTATTAAGGTTAGTACAGCTTAAAACCTCGTGAGGTACATCAATAGCCGATCAAAGCAAACCAGTTTGTGTATTGTAATTACGGAGATCCTGGAGGGAGGCATAATTCCACACAGGACAAGGTGGTTGAATTTGCTCCTGCATGGGGGGCTCTGAAGAAGGTAATAACTTGGCAGTGTTGTTTTGTGTGTGTGTGTGTGTGCGCGCGCGCGTGCGTGCGTGCGTGCGTACGTGCGTGCGTGTGTGAGTGTTGTTTTTAATAAAAAAATATATGATCCCTCACTGACATAACTTCGAAAGTTTTAGGCATGATTAAACGAACTCTTGGCCCGTGCAAACCCGAAGTTAAACCAATAGCTTACAACATGCTAATCCGTCCAAAACTCGAGTACTCGTCACCCATATGGAATCCTCACACCATTTCACAAGTTAAAAACCTTGAAAGAGTGCAACACTCTGCTGCCAGATTTGTTAAAAATTATTACAGACGGAACACAAATCCAGCAGATCTAATTACTGCCCTTGGATCGCCAACCTTTGACCGAAAAATTACCAGCATAAAAAACCCTAAATAATTTCAAGAAGCTATCATGGAACTCCATTTCACCACACCTCCTCACCTAAACTGCCTTTAAAACACAGTGCTCAACGTAAACGTATCCATGGTGTGGGTATGGAGAATGTCTATGTGTGCATGTAGGGCACAGTAATTTTAGATATGTGTTATTTAAAAAAATCATATCATCTGACATAACTGCATTTGAGCCAGACACATTGGCAAGTTTGCTGGTAGAACATGGCAACCGTGGATTTTTAGATGATTTCAATAGGCGGAAGGATGTTTGGCATTTTTTTCGCAACAAGGCACATGTGCGTAGTAATTCATGCAGAAATTGGTAAAAAATTACGGGTATGGCACGTTCAGGCATTTTAAATGAGTTACACGTACGAGACTTTGACTAAACTCGATCAGCATGTCAATGAGATGATGGCAACGGCAGGTAAGAAGTTTCAGAATTTGTGATAGTCCCGTTTTCTTATAATCGTGCAAAACGTTAACATCGTCGCCAATGGGAAACGTAACAGGAGGCTGATTAACGCATGTGGCAAGAGCGACAGTATCCATACACATTACCAACCTATTTAAAATGTTCATCTAACATCCTATACATAAAATAAATAAAACTATCAGATAAAAACCCTTTCAGCAACATTAAAGATACTATTCTTTTAGTTGTATGTACTACCCACAGCGCATGCGCACAGTCCTCCACAAATTCCTGCGTTAGCCAAAGTTTGGGCTGTTTGGTGTATAACCATTTGAGACTTGAGTGTATTGAAACGTCTTCGTGATTCTGATGCAACTGTAGTATTATTAATGCTCATTCTGTAAATGCGCCATGTTGGAAACTTATGGAAATGCGGCTATTCGTAGCAATTCCTTGTTATGTGCACTTGTGCACCTAAGGTGGTGTAGTCTGAACTAATGAACGTCTTGGGATATATAAAGCGAGGTAAGAGTGAAACACGCGTTGTCATTCGTGTACTTAACTGTCCTAAATTATTAGGGCTTTATGCCGACGGGTTTTCCTGCATGTATGTGTCTGATTGCGTTCCTTACATCATTCGGCATGTGTTCCAGTAAAGTTGATATATTCTAAAAAAAATATTGTGTTTAGGCCACTTTTAATCAGTCTTACAGATCAAAACAGCAGAACCGATTGCTGGATCAACCTGCTACAGAGTAGTTACGCAGTAGTTACACTTGCCATGGGCCATGCCATTGCCATTGGCATTGGTGGGTCCCGGATGGTTCGGCCCATGACGGGTTCGGCCCACGCCGAAGGAAGGTTCGGCCCACGCAGACGGGTTAGGGTTAGCCAAGGATGGGGCTAGCTAGAGGTGGGGTTAGCTACGGTTTGGGTTGCACACCTTCATTTCCTTGTGCCCAGGCACTTATAAAAGACCTGCAGACAATATGAAATGTGTATCGAGGCGTGGTGAATAGACATTTATGAAACGCAACGATTATTTTCTAAAAAAAAATTGTACTGTAACATATGGAAAATGAAAAAAAGTGTTTATAAACAATGAAATATCTTATTAAACATCAAATTGCATAACATATCAGCTGATGCACATCAAACACTATTACACAACATTAAAGTGTATATTTATTTGACATTTTTGCTGTGTAGTAGGTCAGTTATCGGACGCTTCCTAAAGGAGACGGTTAAACATTTAAATAATAGCGGCGCTTAATAAAAAAAATTCTTGTTGACTAGATGTAATCAATAAAGTGTATCTAATAATATAATATTAACTAGCATGACACTGATAATTGTTTATGTCAAACGCATACAACATGGGGCAGGTTAGCAGCCATATTTATTTATTTTAAAAAATTATCGGAATTGAAAATGATAAAAATTATAAGAAATGTGTTATAACAAACTAATAATTTCATCCAAATTACATGCAATATCCACAATTAAGCTAACAACAACGACCAAAACATAAGCATATCGACATTTTATAACCGTGCTGTTACCATGACGTCAGTTTACTTGAGATCAGCCTACAGTTACATTTCCCATTGGTGACCATGTTAACGTTTTGGATGATTATAAGTAAACGGGACCATCAAAAATTCTGAAACTTCTTACCTGCCGTTGTCCTCATCTCAATGACATGCTTGTCGAGTCTTGTCAAAATCACATATTTCTAACTCTTAAAATGGCTGAACATGCCATGTTCAATGTTGACCAATTTCTGCATGAATTACTAGGTGTTCGTGTCGTGTGGCAAAAACAAAATTCAATCATTCTTCCGCTTATTAAAATCATCTAAAAATCCAGTTACACTGTCAACAAGTTCTACCAGCAAACATGGCAATGTCCCTGCTCAAATGCACTTATGTCAGATGATATGATTTTTTTAAAGCTTCCTATATCCAAACTTACTATGCCCTACATTCTTGTGTAACACACCAGGAAGTCTAACTGAGGCATGATCCCTTGCATGAAAAACATGGCACATGTGCGATTTATGCATTAGCCACGCCTCTGTGCCATCAGAACCATGTAGGTGATGTTTGTACGTATTGAGCATACAATTACGCTTCGAAAAAATGAAGAGGAAAAAATAGAGAAAATGTTTTCAAGCGAAAGAATTCTAGAAAAGAAAAAAAATATTCTCCGCAGTTTTCATGTAAAATGCAACATTTGTAGAGCACATACAGTCACTTCTAACGTAATATTTCATATTTTATTTAATGAAATATTAGATATTATTATTAGATGTGCGCATGCGCAGCTACAAGGGTACATCTAATTGCATGTCATTGTTAATATTATAATTCAATTTAAAAGAATGCATGGGTTAAATTATATGTAATTTGGTGAACAAAGGCTATTGTTTTTGTAATTAAAAATTGTACTGATGATATTAGTATAATTATGTCACGCGCAACATTAAAGGGATAACTCGTTGCATATCATTGTTAATATAATTAAATTAATAAGAATGCATGGGTTAAATTATCTGTCGTTTGGTGAACAAAGGTAAGACAATATCGGACAATGTTAGTCTAAGTATATGTGTTATTTACTAAATAACCATGGCTAGTGGTGCACTAAAATGCTCCCTATGCCAAAATTCACTATACAGGAGGTCTGCAAATTAAAAAAAAAATCTACTTTCGGCAAAAGCTAAATATTCTTTCTATATATATTGTGAAGTATGTATCAATGTTTTTCCATATAGTAATATCAGCAATGATGAATTTAAATTTATTAACTGACCTGAATGTTAATGCAAATCTATACAATATATATGAACAATGTTCAATCTTCAACTTTAAATCGTTTAACACTTCTAATTTCAACTGTGATTTTGAAAATGACATTGACCCTAACAACAATTTCTTTAACAGTATTTCTACACGCAGTGACTATTACACAGTAGAACAATTTGTTTAACAGTAGTTCTACACGCTGTGACTATTACACAGTAGAACAATTTGTTCAGAGCAAAACAATTCAGAACGGTTTGTCCTTCATTCATTTCAACGCTTCATTCAAAATAGAGATCATGTAAATTAACTAAAAATCCCATTTGATATTATTATTAAATCCGAAACGTGGTTAGATTCAGAAGATTGTTCTGATATATTGTTGAATGGGTATGACTTGATTCACAGAAATAGAAAAAATAAGAAAGTTGGTGGAGTGGCTATTTATGTTAATGTATCAATTGAATTCAAGGTATTACAGACTATGTCTGTGGTAATTGATGATATACTAGCATGTATTACAGTAGAATTAAGTATAAGTAATAGAACAAATATTATCGTTAGTTGTATATATAGAGCCCCAGGAACTAGTGTTGATATTTTTACTGACAAACTTGAATTGTTGATAACAACAGTTAAGAACACTAGTAAAACAATATTTTTATGTGGTGATTTCAATACAGATCTTCTAAAATATAGTAATAATAAGGGTACTCAACATTTTGTAGATATGTTGTTCAGTCTAGGTATATATCTCTTAATTGATAAGCCAAGCCGAATTACAGATAGTAGTGCAACTTTAATAGATAACATTTTCAAAATTGAATTAAACAGTAATACTACCGGGTTACTTATAAATGATATTAGTGATCACTTACCTATATTTTGTGTGTGCAGTTATTCAGATATGGATATAAATAGAATTTCTGATAAAAAATATAGATTCATCAGAAAATTTAATGAAGGTTGTATAAAATCATTTAACAATGCAGAAACCGATGCAGATACAGCCTACACTAACTTTATCGACATATTCACTCGACTGTATGATAAGAACTGTCCAATTAAGAATATATGTAATAACAAACCCATTTTTAAGAACAAACCCTGGTTCACCAGAGGTTTGTGAAATGCTTGTAAAAAGAAAAAATAATATGTACAGTTTTTGCGGAATAGAACAGAAGAATCTGAATGTAAATATAAAAGTTACAAAAATAAAGTAACCTCTATTCTTAGATTTTGTGGAAAAAGAGTACTACAATAAATTATTGGTCAAAGAAAAAAACAATACAAAGGGTACATGGAAAATTTTAAATTCAATTATAAAAAATGTCAACAGCACTCAAGTTACCCAAATTCCTTTACTACTAATGTTAGGTTAACTAGAAACAAAACAGATATTGTTAATGGTTTCAATGATTTTTCCGTAAATGTAGGGCCGAATCTTGCAAGAAACATTAGGGTACCTAATGGAAACATAAGTGTGCTTGATTATTTACAAGGCACTAATTCCAGCCCATGTTCTTAGCTGGGGTTGAAGAAAATGAAGTAACTAATATTGTCAGAAGTTGCAAAAATAAAAAGTCTACAGGTTATGACAATGTTGATATGGTAATTGTGAAAAAGGTAATTTCTAACATTGTAGTACCAATTCAGGGCTGGGTCCAATTACGTAATTGTAATTGATTACAGCAAAAATGTGTAATTGTAACTGATTATGGTTTCAAATTTGTGTTGTAATTGTTATATTTTGTATAATTGAAAATTTATTTCAATTACAGTACGTTTCATATCACAAACTGTCAATAAAATATAATTTAAGTCTCATACAGGTTCAGGGTTGTTTGATTTAAATAATTTTATTTAAATCATTGATTTAAATCACTCCAAAAAAATCATTGATTTATGATTTTTTTAACTCCGATTTTTGTAATCGCTAATTTATATGAATTTAGCACAAATAATTGTTTACAAGCATTGAGATCAACAGAGTTTTGTATGTCTTTTAATACAAAAGCACAAAGTGTGCACACTTGTGTAGCTGTATTGACACCAGATAGCCTGACAGTCAAATATTTTATGACATTGTGTATGTCTGAGCTATTCCCTTTTTGAATGCAGTGAAGCTACACAAAGTTGTCTTCCAGAGGAAGTATCTTTTCAAGTCATAAGCTCTGAGTTAAAGTCCACTTAGAGCTTGTGCTAGTTGTTACCAATTCAGTATGTTGACTCAAGTGAGACAGTCTGGGCTACCATTGTTTAATACTGTACCAGTTTGCAGTCTGGTTAGAGACCCTTAGAGTACACAGGGCCATGGACAGGTGCTAATCCACCCTCTCAGTAAACAATAATTAGCCCTGCTACAGCCTCAGACACACAGCATGCTTTCCTTTCCAAGACAGATTATGCAACTACAGGAGGTGAAGCCTTGTGGACATTGTCTAATGTCTTTATATAAGCAAAAATCATGTACCCTCTGTTAAGACAAGTACCTAGATTGATTTGATTGATTGATTGAGTTTATAAATACATCAACATATATATATATATATATATATATATATATATATATATATATATATAATTTATTAATGTCTATATACCAGATTTAAAATATATATTTATATAATAAAAATATGTTTAAACGGCTGTCTTTTTATTTAGTACAATTCAAAATTCAAGCCACAGTTCTTCAACAATTTACAATCATTACCGTTATATTTGTTTATCAATTGTGTATAAAATATTGAAATTCAGCAAAAGTGCAAAACTATATAGTTAACAAATGCTGAATATATTTGGTTCCGCATAATGTAATTGTAATTGAAATTGAAACAGTGTAATTGTAATTGAATTGATATAATTATGTGTAATTGAACCCACCCCTGAGTACCATTTACTCATATATGTAACAAATCCTTCAGCAGTGAAAAAATATTTAATGTTAGACTAGATAAATTTATTGAAAGTATGACATTTTAAGTAGTAGTCAATATGGGTTTAGGTCAAGTATGTCTACATCAATGGCTTTGTTAGAACTAACTGAAAACATTACTACTGCCTTGGACCAAAAAAATGCACTATTGGTGTTTTTATTGATTTAAAAAAGCATTTGATACAATTGATCATCATTTATTACTCAGAAAATTAGAAGCTTATGGAATTAGAGGAATGGCCAATGAGTGGCTAAAAGTTATTTGCATAATAGACTACAGTATGTTAGCATTGAGGATAACAATTCGGATTTATTAAATGTGATGTGGGGTGCCATGAGGTTCTATTCTGGGCCCAAAACTAGTTATACTATATATAAATGATCTTTGTAATATTTCTACATTACTAAAATTCATTCTTTTCGTTGATAATACTAATATATTTTGCTCGGGAAAGATCAAACACAGCTAAGCAAAACTATCAATACTGAACGACGAAAGTTACATATCTGGTTTTCAGTAAATAGATTATCCTTAAACATAGCTATGACAAACTATATGTTGTTTGGCAACTATTGTAAAAAAACAAATATTGACATAAAAGTCGACAATACAATTTTAGATAGAGTATATGTTACTAAGTTTTTAGGAATCTTAATAGATGATAAGCTCAATTGGAAAGAACATATTGGTATGATCAAATCTAAATTATCAAAAACTATTGCAGTTATATATAGGGCGAAATACTTACTAGACAAAAATTCGCTTTTTATACTATATTGTTCGCTATTTCTCCCTTATATATCATACTGCTGTGAAGTATGGGGCAATACGTATAAAACATATATTAATGGTGTTTATATATTACAAAAAAGGTAGTCTCATTTGTAATGAGAATTCATTATGTCATTCTAATAAACTATTTTGTGATCTAGGCATTCTTAAGCTCTTTGATCTAATAAAATTAAGAATTTCTATGATAATGTTTAAAGCCAACAATGAATTGTTGCCTGATAACCTTCAAACATTTTTCAATGTAAAATATACCATGTTGCATGTAACACGCCAAAGTAATAAATTAAAACATGTGTATGCACGAACAACTTTAAAAGCTAAGTGTACATCTGTGAATGGTGTTAAACTAAGTGTACATATGTGAATGGTGTTAAACTCTGGAACTCTAGATGAGTCAATAAGAAGTTCAGTTACTATCCAGAATCTTAAAAAACTATATAAAATGTATTTCCTTGAAGAGTATAAATTACTTAAATAAATTGCTGTGCGGTATAAAACAGTTGGAAGTATACAAGTGTAAATGGGTTTCAGTTATTTGTTATCTACTAACAATATACTACACATTGATGTTTACTATTACTATGTACATGTTACTTTGATACTGGGGGAAAGTGATTAATAAGTAATACACTTCTACTTTCTCCCTTTCCATTTGAATTACAGACATCTGATGTGTATGTGTATATGTTGTAAAGTTCTATTTTCATTTTGAAATAAATTGATTTGATTTTTAAATTATACTGATGATATTGCATGTCATGCGCAACATTAAAAGGACAACTCATTGCATATCATTGTTAATATAATTAAATTTAAAAGAACGCATGGGTTAAATTATCTGTCATTTGGTGAACAAAGGCTTTTTAAATTATACTGATGATATTGCATGTCATGCGCAACATTAAAAGGACAACTCATTGCATATCATTGTTAATATAATTAAATTTAAAAGAACGCATGGGTTAAATTATCTGTCATTTGGTGAACAAAGGCTTTTTAAATTATACTGATGATATTGCATGTCATGCGCAACATTAAAAGGACAACTCATTGCATATCATTGTTAATATAATTAAACTTAAAAGAACGCATGGGTTAAATTATCTGTCATTTGGTGAACAAAGGCTTTTTAAATTATACTGATGATATTGCATGTCATGCACAACATTAAAAGGACAACTCATTGCATATCATTGTTAATATAATTAAATTTAAAAGAACGCATGGGTTAAATTATCTGTCGTTTGGTGAACAAAGGCTTTTTAAATTATACTGATGATATTGCATGTCATGCGCAACATTAAAAGGACAACTCATTGCATATCATTGTTAATATAATTAAATTTAAAAGAACGCATGGGTTAAATTATCTGTCATTTGGTGAACAAAGGCTTTTTAAATTATACTGATGATATTGCATGTCATGCGCAACATTAAAGGGACAACTCATTGCATATCATTGTTAATATAATTAAATTTAAAAGAACGCATGGGTTAAATTATCTGTCATTTGGTGAACAAAGGCTTTTTAAATTATACTGATGATATTGCATGTCATGCGCAACATTAAAAGGACAACTCATTGCATATCATTGTTAATATAATTAAATTTAAAAGAACGCATGGGTTAAATTATCTGTCGTTTGGTGAACAAAGGCTTTTTAAATTATACTGATGATATTGCATGTCATGCGCAACATTAAAAGGACAACTCATTGCATATCATTGTTAATATAATTAAATTTAAAAGAACGCATGGGTTAAATTATCTGTCATTTGGTGAACAAAGGCTTTTTAAATTATACTGATGATATTGCATGTCATGCGCAACATTAAAGGGACAACTCATTGCATATCATTGTTAATATAATTAAATTTAAAAGAATGCATGGGTTAAATTATCTGTCATTTGGTGAACAAAGGCTTTTTAAATTATACTGATGATATTGCATGTCATGCGCAACATTAAAAGGACAACTCATTGCATATCATTGTTAATATAATTAAATTTAAAAGAATGCATGGGTTAAATTATCTGTCGTTTGGTGAACAAAGGCTTTTTAAATTATACTGATGATATTGCATGTCATGCGCAACATTAAAAGGACAACTCATTGCATATCATTGTTAATATAATTAAATTTAAAAGAATGCATGGGTTAAATTATCTGTCGTTTGGTGAACAAAGGCTTTTTAAATTATATTGATGATATTGCATGACATGCGCAACTTTAAGGAGACAACGCATGTATGGGTGTCATGGAAATTTCTTTCTTAAGGGAGGGGTTGAGAGGGAGGAGTGAATGGACGGAAGGAGATCAGGTTCAGGTATCTATGAATGGGAAGCATTGTCAACTGAGGTGGGCAGGCCATTCATGAATACAATTGTAAATCTATTTATCTTATTTTATTTTCAATGTAAAAACAAACAAACTTGATTGTTCATATTAAATAACATTAATTACTTTCTCATAATGCATGTGAAATATCAGCATCCTTTCATTGAGCATACACACATTCAACAAATGCATAACATTAATTAATGTATTAGTAATTAATTAATTGACATGCTTCACTATTGTAACAGCTAGTGTGATTTTGATGTGTAATAAATAAATCACAGTTTACAGGTATTTAGCTTTCATAAAGTGATGGAGTCATCATAGAGTATTCAGTATCCTTGCCACAATAATTACATAAAAAAGAAATGTATTCTTATCATTATGTGAGTACATAACTGTTCATTATCATTACAAGCTATCATTGTTAGTTTCATTATCATTACCATCAATGGCCGCTGCTGCTGCTTTGTGGGTTTATTGATACAGATGTTAAAGACAGTCAGCTTACCACTGGTCCACTGCTGGAAGTCTGGAACCCATATCAGTTAAGTTATCACCAAAGAATAAATGGCTTCAGTGGAAAGCATGTGCATCCTGTCCCCATCAGGAGGCTAGTGTGAAAAGGACAGTTGGGTGGGGACTCTCAATAAGCTAATGGTGTCCTTGTCCATTTGCCATCTGGGCCAACATAATTTTTCTGCAACTTGTTTTTTTTAAATAATTCAGTCACATACATATTGACACTTCATATGTATTGAATATGAGAAATACCAATGATGTAGCTAATTGTGTATAACGTGATCTTTACACTTGCTATATATAAAATCAGTAGACCTAGCATCACATCACAACATACATTTGTTTTGTCCGGCAGTGGTAATGTTGGTATACAGACACACTTTCCCAGCATATAATGCCAACACCTAAATGCAACTAGGACTAAAAAACCTCCTCACATAACTACATAAAAATGCAACACTCGATATATGTAATAACCTTTATTTGCTCTTGTTAATTTTTTTTTACGCATCTTTATTGTGGGTGGGGTGAGTGCACCGAGAACACCACTTGTACCATGGCTAATCTAGCACAGATTGTATACAATGTCAATGTTCCTGTTATTGTTGTTCCGTTTAACGCTGCATATATATACCCCTATGTAAGCACATGCATAACTAAGGTAAATTTCTGTAGGAAATCCTTGCTCAAGCCTAAATAATAAAAATATTTAGTAAGTATTTACATTGAATGGCTTTCTTCCGTGCACCGAGGGCCTCGATACGAGGCAGTTGCACAAGAAATTGTGTAGCATTTCCACAAACTGCTGTGACAGGCGTATGACCATCGAATACACATTGAATGCACGTTTTTGTGATTATAAGAAACTGGACCATCAAACATTCTGGATATTTTTCACAGCAACTGCCATCATTTGACTGATGCCGGCTTGGAATCGTTATGGAATCTTCATTACCATAATCATTGCATAAAATAACTATTAAACATAATTACCTCTCAAGAAACTTGGTATTCGATCTGAATATTTTGACCGCATACCGCGGTCTTCTTCAGCAGACTGAAGTTATGGATAAAATTACTGTTTTATTATAATTATCAATACATGACTACATAAATTTTCATTACCATTATCAATACAAGCCATCATTAACATTTTCATTACCATCAATGACCAGTTATATGTAACAACCAAAGTAGAAGTGTCATACTTTGCAGCAGACATGACTGGTTAACACAAGATCACAAAGTAACAATGATGCTTGAAAGAAAGTTGCCTGCTGGTGGAACACTTTCGGATTATACCATACTGCTCTGCTGGTGTAAGACAGTCGGATTATCCCATACTGCTCTGCTAGTGTAACACGGTCGGATTATCCCATACTGCTGGTGTAACACGGTCGGATTATCCCATACTGCTCTGCTGCTGCTTCATTGATTATCTGGTGCTTAAGGACAATTACATCAGGTAGTTAGAGCTTATAGTGTACAGCCTATAAGAAAACTGGTATAAGCTGCTGTAGTTTGTTCAGAGGTCAGACCACAATGCAAAATTGCATTGGTGGCCATGTTAACATTTTGTCTGATTATAAGAAAACATGACCACTAAAAATTCTTAAAATTGTTCACAGCAACTGCCATCACCTCTTTGACATGCAGACCAAGTTTTGCAAATCACATACCTCCAGCTCTTTTAAAATACCCCCATGTGTGATGCCCGTCATGTGTGATGCCCGTCAATATTTACAAAGATAGCCATGTATTCATGCACCCACGTGGCCCATAACAGAAATCCCATAAATCCCTCCGCCAGTTAAATTCTCACAAATATGCACTATATGTCACATCATATGAATCGTTTAATTTCACATATCACAATACGCCCTACATTCATGTGAAACAATAAACAGGAAGGTTAACTGGTTTTCCCCCTTCAGACATTGCTCAGCATGGCAGAGCAGGGAGTTGCAATGATTAATTTAGTGATACAGATGTGAAAGGGTGAAACTCATTGAGGGCCATGATTCATTGTAGGTGATCATAAAGTCTGGAGAAACAATTTGCTATTTCCATTTAAATGGTGCCAACTTAATTAAATAACCTGAGAGCATAAATGATATTATTTTTCATTACAGAGGTTCATTATCGTTTTCATTACGTGAATTTAACAATGATCATTTTCATTATCATAATGTAATGAACACCTTGTCATTTCATCATCATTATAATGACTCCAACCCTGATTGACATGCTGATCAAGTTTCATCAAAATCACATACCTCCAGCTGTGGTTAAGCACCCTCATGTGCTTTGCCTGTCAATTTTACAAAAATATTCATGTGGCCCATAGCAGAACAATTTCCATAAATCCCTCCACCTATTAAACTGTCAACAAATTGTACTATTTCACAGCCAGTAGCTTCTACAAACAAACCTGTAAATATGCCTGCCAATTTGCATTAATGTCACGTCATATGAATTTCTTAATTTCACATTTTGCAGTTTTATCCACCCTACATTCAGGTGAAACAGTCAACAGGAGTTCACTGTGGTCTAATTTCAAATAGAAATGGTCATTGTGGAGGAGACAACAAATTAAATTTAACCTGTTGGTTAAGGTAAATGTATATTGTGCATTCAGCAAAACAATGATGTCCCACCTATTTCTTGGACTTCAAGTCTTGTTTACATACACAGCCTGTGATGGACAGAACACAGACAGATTAACTACTTGAGCATAAGAGAATGTCATCCAGTACAACCCTTGAAAACACCCACTTTATCAGTTTGCATGAATGTACTTGTAACATAATTGTCAGGTTAGTCAGCATGTGTTCTGAAATAGTTACTTGTTATTCAATTAAAAAAATATGATAATTTATTTACCTGGTGCTACAATACACATATGTAAACATATTAAAATATAACCTTCAAGTGTGGATTACTGAAAAATAAAATGTCTCAACTTGTCAAACTGCATAATGTTACATAACCTATTGATTGGAGTCCTCAGAAACAACTCACCTACTCTGTTAAGCAAATCAGTCAGCTCACTAAGCCATATCAGATAACAGCTGAGTCTGTCCAGGATTTTCTCAACTCCCAACATGGACTTGGGGAAAGGTGACTGGGTCTAATTAACTGAAATCAACAAAAGTTGACTGCTAAGTAGTTATATTATAATTTGACTTACTCCACTTTGATGTAACTTACCAGATGTAGGCTGCACTAGTGTGAACCTCTCCCCACCCCACCACTTCAACCCACCCCACCACCCCCACCTGCAGAAGGCAGGCCAGGCAGGAACAAAAGTCTACAGGGATGACTTGATTAGTGCCTTGATCTAACAGACACATATCTTTAAGCAGAAGCACATACTAAATGCAGTTTTTGAAATGCAAACAACACAGGAAGTTAAACTGTAGTCTGGCCTCTTGACGATGTTGATTTGAAAGTCATCAAATAATGATATACAGGCTGTATGTACACGTTCATAAAAAGTGCAATCAATCGTAAATTGATTCCAAAGCAGAGTTGATTGATTTAACATTAGAGACCTATCTACGCGTCGACTTGTGAACACTGTTTATTCCTGTCCAATTAAATAACTTCCATGTTTTATTAATAATAGTAATAACAATAATTTTTTTAATTTTCAATCATCAGAATTCAGATAGAATAAAAGTAAAATATGTACAAAATATGTTAATAATGTTTGATAGCGCTTGTTTTTGTTTTTAAAATATCAATAACAGAAATTACAATGTCTGCATGCATGAAAAGTATCAACAATAACGGAGTGTGAGAGATTTATGTATGCATCATTGACTCCTGGTTAAATCTTGCCTGCCTTGTCTACCAGTTAGTATGTGCCTTTTAGGCAGCCCTCTGTTCACTTTGATTGAACTAATGTCAAATGACAGAACTAACAAGCTATATGATGTTCATTAGCACTATTTCATCTAATGTGTTGATTTTAGTGTTTTATAGATTGATAAATTGTTGCAAACGTTATGTAACTAGCTAACAAAAATATCATGTTGTTTCAGATGACAGTCCCATCATCTGTAACTTGTGACAGTGTCACTCACTGTGCCTCTACTTATATGTTGTTTCCGATGACAATACCGTCATCTATAGCTTTGTTTGATTGTTATATAGGACAATCCCATCATATGTGACTTGTGACAGTGTCATTCACTTTGCCTCTAGATACTTGTGTTGTTTCAGATGACAATCCCATCATCTGTACCTCGTGAAAGTGTCATTCACTCCATCTCTAGATAGTTGCTTCAGATGACACTGCTGTCATCTGTAACTTGTGACAGTGTCACCCACATTGCCTCTACTTTTATGTTGTTTCATATACATAACACTGACAGTCCCATCATCTGTAACTTGTGACAGTGTCACCCACGTTGCCTCTACTTTTATGTTGTTTCATATAACACTAACAGTCCCATCATCTGTGACTTGTGACAGTGTCACCCACATTGCCTCTAACTGTCCCATCACAGTGTCCAGGTGATGCATTTATCCAGATATGGGGAAAGAACTTTTCGGCTTGGGACGTTTGGAGAGGGATTGAAGCACTTTCAATGTAACTGTTGGACCTGAATGTAAAGGGAGATATCCCACTGATGAATATAATACTAATTATACTTCTGTATAAAGCAGTGGCCTCATTTAGAATACTAGATGCAAGCTTAATAACTCTAGAGACAAGGATGTTAAGAGGTGATCAAACTTGCTAAGATATTGAATGGGTATTGAAATATTGGTAGGAACATTTTGTCTCACTCAAGAAAAATAGTAGAACTAGAGGACATGAGGTATCATTGGTAAAGGGTCAGTATCAATTGGATATCATCAAGTATACTTTTAACAAAGGTCAATAAATGAATGTAACAAATTATTAAAACTTCAGTAGCCAATTTTGTTGGTCCCATTGAAATGGGGATCGAACAGACACATTTTCAATACATGTTTTACTCTATAATTTGGCTGTAAAAATTGCACTAAATATTCCCATTAAAAATCCTGGCCAGCTGTCGTTAATTCTGTGTCTTCTTGTCATGATATTTATGTTGTTTCAGGCGACTGTGATGTCTGTGGACAGCTGTTTGTGTCACAAGTGTCTACTATGAACGGATGAACCTGCAGACTCACTCACGTTGACAAAAACAAATGTCCAGTTCTACTGGTTTCACTGGGGACAGTGACAACACTTTCCTACAGAAAGGGACAGTGCACCAACACAGTGTAGGACATCGAGCCAAGTCACACAATATCCACATCTTTGCCTTGATTCACAAGAGAAACCTGTGACATCATCCATTTTGATGGGAAATTATTCAGCTCTGACAAAGTTTTCACACAGTTGTAACATAAAAACTCATTTGCACTCCCAGACTGGTGCGAAACCCTTTCAAAATGATACAAGTGGGGGAAAACGTCTTTTCAGAGTAGCTTTTTAAAATTACACATGCGCACTAACATTGGTGAAAAATCAATCAAATTCGTGCACTCACACTGGTAAGTGTGATACCTGTGGAACACAGCTTAGTTCCAGTGGTGAAGACATATTAGAATATTTGTACTGTTGAAAAACACTTCAAATGTGATGAATGTGGGAACACGTTAGACACAGTAGTATTTAAATATGCCCTTAAATATACACACTGATACCTTTGAGAAACGTTTCATGTGTGACACATGTGGACATCATTTTTTAAATAGTCATGGTTTAACAAAACATGTGCTCTCTCACACAGGAGAGAAACCCTTTCAGTGTGATACCTGTGGGGAACAATTCTCAAAAAGTGCTCATTTGAAGACACATGTTCGTATCCATACTGGGAAGAAACCCTACAAATGTGATACATGTGGTGCACAATTTACACTTAGTGGTAATTTGAAGACACATGTCCGTATCCATACTGGGGAGAAACCCTACAAATGTGATACATGTGATGCACAGTTCTCAGTAAATGATCATTTGAAGACACATGTTCTGATCCACACTGGGGAGAAACCCTACAAATGTGACACCTGTGATGCACAATTCTCACAAAGTAGTCATTTGAAGACACATGTCCGTATCCATACTGGGGAAAAACCCTACAAATGTGATACCTGTGGTGCACAATTTACACGTAGTAGTAATTTGAAGAGTCATGTCCGTATCCATACTGGGGAGAAACCCTACAAATGTGATACGTGTGGTGCACAATTCTCACTAAATGGTCAATTGAAGACACATGTTCGTATCCACACTGGGGAGAAACCCTACAAATGTGATACCTGTGGTGCACAATTCTCACAAAGTAGTCATTTGAAGACACATGTTCGTACACACACTGGGGAGAAGCCCTACAATTGTGATACCTGTGGTGCACAATTCTCAGAAAGTAGTAATTTGAAGACACATGTTCGTATCCATACTGGGGAAAAACCCTACAAATGTGATACCTGTGGTGCACAATTCTCATTAAGTCATACTTTGAAGATACATGTCCGTATCCATACTGGGGAGAAACCCTACAAATGTGATACCTGTGGTGCACAATTCTCAATAAGTCATGCTTTGAAGAAACATGTCCGTATCCATACTGGGGAGAAACCCTACAAATGTGACACCTGTGGTGCACAATTCTCAGCAAATTATGATTTGAAGAAACATGTTCGTATCCACACTGGGGAGAAACCCTACAAATGTGATACCTGTGGTGCACAATTCTCAGAAAGTAGTAACTTGAAGACACATGTTCGTATCCATACTGGGGAAAAACCCTACAAATGTGATACCTGTGGTGCACAATTCTCATTAAGTCATACTTTGAAGACACATGTCCGTATCCATACTGGGGAGAAACCCTACAAATGTGATAAATGTGGTGCACAGTTTACAGAAAGTGGGAACTTGAAGAGACATGTTCGAATCCATTAGCAGAAACCTTACAAATGTGGAGTTCACTGTTTAATGAAAAGTAATGTGCAATCGCATATTCGCACTCGCGGGAAACCTTCTTCTTTAAATGTGATACATGCTGTTTGGAATTATCTGAGATTTGTCATTAAAAGTCACATATGCCTATTCGCACATGCGAAAAACCCTTCGTGTGTGACACCTGTTGGCATAGTTTATAAATAGCAGTACTTTAAATGTGAATGTATGCACCATTGACAATTATTCAAATGTGAAGCTTATGTAAATGTTTTCAAAGAGTGGTGATTTAAGGTTTTGAAGGTACATGTGCTTTATGCCACTGGTGTGAAATTGAATTAAGAAGTTGAATTTCGACACTTCTGGAGCACAATCCATATATGGTAGTAAGGTGAAGAACCGTGCGTTCCTATAGAGGGGAGAATACCTTTAAATGTGTTGCCTTAGAAGGCACTTCCCATAGAATGGTTATTTATACTATCATTCGCAAACTCATGTTTTGTCGCCATTTTTGTTTTCTCTGTATACGGCAGATTGTAGCTCTCACGATGACTGTATGGTTGACAAATACGCTGACGACACCGTACTGATAGAACGACAAGATATGCTGGTTCGTTTCTGCCTTCGGCGATCAGCGTTTTTAATCAGAAGATATGAAGAACTGGGATGGACAAAAATTAATAAATGAGTATCGGCGTATATGGGTGTTTTTAATGTTTTGTATCTATAATTGTGTGTGATAAATGTGGTATTTACTCTTGCGTGTTTATGTTGGTAATTGTATGCGTTTCACAGGCAGAAACGCTGCGATGATCAATAAAGTATTTTTTATTGGAAATGGAATTTATTCAACATAAAGCAGTACAATACAACATTATATACAACAGTGACATGTCAGTCTTTTCTTTATATGTCACATACGATGGGACAGTTGGTGTTATATGAAATAACATTAAAGTAGGTGCAATATTAGTGACAGTCACAAGTTTCAGATGATAGCACTGTGATCTGAAAAAATATATATCTAGAGATGGAGTGAATGACACTTTCACAAGCCACAGATCATGGGATTGTCATCTGAAATAACACATAAGTATCTAGAAAGTGCATGACACTGTCACAAGTCACAGATGACGGGATTGTCCTATACAACAATCAAACGAAGCAATATCAAATGACCCTGTCATCTGAAACAACATGTATTTTTGTTGTCTAGTTATATAACATTTACAACAATTTATCAATATCTAAAAAACACCAAAATCAACACATTGGAAGCAATAGTACTAATGAACATCAGATAGCTTGTTAGTTCTGTTATTTGACATTAGTTCAGTCAAAGTCAATAGGGGGCGCTTAAAAGGCATGCACTAAATGGCGGACAAGGCAAACAAGATTTACCCAGGAGTTGCGTAAATAAATCTCTTACTCTCTGTAGTTGATACTTTTCATGCGTGCGGACATTGTGATTTCTTTCATCAATATTTAACAACAATTGTTGAACGCTATCAAATGTTATTAATATATTTGTACATATTTTACCTTTATTCTATCTGAATTCTGATTGCAAATTAAATAAATTATTACTATTATTAATAAAACACGGACGTTATTTAATTTGACAGGAATAAACAGTATCCAAAAGTATACATGTAGATAGTTCTATAATGTTAACTCATGATTACCAAAAAAAAATCAGATTTTGTTATTTAAATCAGATTTTTTTTTCACTGTTTTAAATCTGGTATATAGACATTTATATAGATGTTTATATTTACAAACGTTTTCTTTTCAAATCGATTTGGGTACTTGTCTTAACAGAGGGTACATGCTTTTTACTTATATAAAGTTATATAATTATAACGTAGTTTGATTTACAACAGCAACAAAACTGTCGTTTTAAAATACATGTATAATAATATATTTTATTTGATCTAGCACAAAATATAATGTTTAATTGTTCATGGCACTCATTGGGACGAATCCACCCATTAGACAATGTCCCCAATGTCTCACCCCCATCTATATTGGAAAGGAAAGCATGCTGTGAATCTGTGGCTGTAGCCCTGATAATTATTGTTTGCTGAGAGGGTGGATTAGCATATGTCCAGGGCTCTGCCTTCTCTAAGGGTCTCTAAGCAGACTAAAAACTGGTACAGTATTAGTATGCAGCCCAGACAGTCTCACTTGAGTCAACATAATAAATTGGTAACAACTAGCACAAGCTCCAAGTGGACTTTAACTCAGGGCTTCTGAAGAGGCACTTCCTCTTGAAGACAAGTTTGTGTGGCTTCATTGTATTCAGAAAGGGACTAGATCAGACATACACAAAACGTTGTTGATGTTGATGCCTGTAAACAATTATTTGTGTTAAATTCATATAAATTAGCGATTAAAAAAATCGGAAATAAAAATTCATCAATCAGTGATTTTTTTGCAGTGATTTAAATCAATGATTTAAACCAAACAACTATGAAATGTGTACGTCTATCATAATTTGACGACTTTCAAATCAATATCCTCTAAAGGGGAGAGACCACAACTTTCTGTGTTGTTCGCATTTTAGAAACTACATTTAATATATGCTTCTGTTTAAAGATATGTGTATGTTAGGTCAAGGCACTAATCAAGTCGTCACAGTTGGTAACGACTCCTAGATAAATGTAAACGACTCCCAGATATAGGTGGAGTTCATGCAATTTTTCGCATGAATGAATGCCTTTTTTCTCTCGAAAATAAACATTTCTGTTTGAAATCAGACAGTTGAACTTCCTGTTTATGGTATCACACGAATGTAGGGCATATTAAATTGTGAAATTAATTGGCTGTCAAACAATGCATTTTGTTAATAGTTTAATAGGCGTAGGGATTTACGGATTTTTTTCTGCTTTGGGGCACATGAATGCTTTGAAAGAAACCGAGGTTCAACACACACTTCAGACTTATGAAAAGGTAGTGGCTTAATGCATAAATCACAAAACTGTGGTGTTCTGGTGAGTACACAAATGACATGTGACGATCTAGCGCGATATCGATTCGAAATAATTTAATTTTGAACTAAGAACAAGCAGTTATATGTTGTCACGAATATACGAATATACCAACAAAGTGATTGTTATGAGATAATATGTCACAGGTAAACGAACAAACCAACGAAGTGATGTCTAGGAGAGTGCCTAATAATGGCAACAAATACCAGACAGTAATTGATGGTCCCAGATCACCAAAGTACTAATGCGACCTTTTGTTGACACATGTTACATCGATAGTTAGGGGGCGGGCCTCCAGCACAGCTCAGGCGTATCCATGTCCCACAGTGTACACATTTTACAATGGTTTCTTTTTGCTCTTCGTCACAGTACCAAGGACCATTGTGAGAATCATCACTTTTATTGCTTTTTTAGTTTGGGCTGGCAGGAAAAAGCTGCCGTTTTTGTATTTTCTGGAATGCATTACCTAGTAAATTAAAACAGCTTGTGTCCATTAACCAATTTAAAAATAAACTGAAAGAATTGTTACTCTCTAAATATCAATCACTTTACAGTAAAGACTGCAAATAAGAAACTTTGTATTTGAACAGAATGTACTCTATATCTAAATTTATTTTCACATGGTGGAGAAGATCATGTGTTTCATGCTTATGTAATATTTAATGTAGTCAGCATCATGTATTACTTAATGTATTCATGCTCACATTTAGTGAAACATGAAGGTTGTGTAGTTAGTGTATTATTTGTTCATATAATTCAAAGTACAAATTGTATGTCGATATTTAAGCAACATTTTTGAGACTAAATTTGTATAACATAATACTTTACATCTACCATTAGTTTAACATGGCAGAGAAAACCATGTATTGATGTTCGTGTAGTATTTACTGTATTCATGGTTCCTGCATTACTTAATGTGTTCATGTTCACATTGTAACGTATTCATGTGCAATAATTAGTTACGTTATTAGTGTAGTATTTGTTCATAAAATTATAATTGCAATTTGTATGTACATATTTAAGCAATTTTCAATTTTTTTACATTATATTGTATTTCACTTACAATAATGTTGCTTAGTATATGTTTTTGGCTGAAGCCTAAGGAAACAAAATAATTATGTTGATTTATTTCTGGGTGGTCCTCGTCATAAGCCCCGCGGGGTTTCTAGAGGATCTCCTTGGTTGCTCCGCTATTTGTATAATCTGTGACTCATATCATATTGTAAATATCTTAAAATGTATGTGTAGCCAAAATAAAGTTATTCATTCATTCATTAGACTGTTGTTCCTCGCTCTTGGACAGGCTTCGGTTGTTGGACTGTTGCTTGCTTGTGGACGGGATTGCGTCATTAGACTGTTGTTGCTCGCTCGTGGACAGGCTTCGGTTGTTGGACTGTTGCTTGCTCGTGGACGGGATTGCGTCATTAGACTGCTGTTGCTCGCTCGTGGACAGGCTTCGGTTGTTGGACTGTTGCTTGCTTGTGGACGGGATTGCGTCATTAGACTGTTGTTGCTCGTTCGTGGACAGGCTTCGTTTGTTGGACTGTTGCTTGCACGTGGACGGGATTGCGTCATTAGACTGTTGTTGCTCGCTCGTGGACAGGCTTCGGTTGTTGGACTGTTGCTTGCTTGTGGACGGGCTTGCGTCATGAGACTGTTGTTGCTCGTTCGTGGACAGGCTTGGTGTTTCAGACTGTTTATTGCTCCTGGATGGGCTTTGTTTGATTGTGACCCGCCTGGAACCATTCGGTCTGTTGCTAGTGGATGGGCTCAGCTCATTTAGCTGCTGCATGCTGGTGGACGGACATGAATAATTTGACTGTTGCTCGCACGTGGACAGGCTTCGGTTGTTGGACGTGTTTGCTTTATTTGACGAGTTATCGTTCTCCACAGTGGCATCTCTGGCAGAATTCGATGGACCATCTACATCAGTTTCAAAGTAGGACAACTCGAACTTTCCAGCTGCGGCGAAATCTGCATCAGTCCAAATGATCCTATCACAAGGCCAGAGCACTTGAAACCAATGACAGCAGTTGATATTGAAACAGAGTGTAAGTATGCCCTTCCCAAGATACGACAGACGGTGATGGTGATTGGAGTTTTGTCGTGAATCATAGATTTGTAAAAAAAAAAACCGATCAAGGGGTTGGAGGCGTTGTGTGCGGAGGCAGAGATAATATGACGACTCCATGGTCCCGCGCGTATTGGATTGCTTCAGTGTTTTTCGTATGCGACCAATGGCCGTCAAGAACTGGTCTGTCTTTTGTGCAACCAACAAGATACACAAAGTGTTTCAGCCAGACGGCGAAGAGTTCATTCCTTTCATTATTCACTATGACGCTTCCAGGTGGCGTTCCATCCTTCAGTGATTATATCATGCGTTTACGCTTGAAAACTATCATTGGTGGAACATAGTTGCCACTGGCACTCATGCTACACACCACTGTTGTAGTAAATCCTCTCTCGCCACTAGTAAGACACCCAATTTGCTTTTTCCAACTTTTTCAAGAAACATTATATATTGTCATTCAATATTTCATACTCCATTATGTAATTTATATTCCATTCACAATTGTTTGTTATGTTAGAATCCGGGGAATCAGTCCCCTTTAGTAACTAAAAATTAAAAGATTAATATATGAAGCTGTGGACACCAACATTGTCATGCACACTGTGTATGAGATGCAAATGTATGTGTAGTCCAATTAAAGTACTAACAGTGACATGTACGCGTCACACTTGTTTTGCGACCCACGCGTTCTTTGCTGTTACAACGTGCCCCGTACGATGTAGCAACTTGCTCGTTGTTACAGTCGACTGTTACAACGTGCCCCGTACGATGTAGCAACTTGCTCGTTGTTACAGGCGACTGTTACAACGTGCCCCGTACGATGTAGCAACTTGCTCGTTGTTAAAGGCGACTGTTACAACGTGCCCCGTACGACGTAGCAACTTGCTCGTTGTTACAGTCGTCTGTTACAACGTGCCCCGTACGATGTAGCAACTTGCTCGTTGTTACAGTCGACTGTTACAACGTGCCCCGTACGATGTAGCAACTTGCTCGTTGTTACAGGCGACTGTTACAACGTGCCCCGTACGACGTAGCAACTTGCTCGTTGTTACAGGCGACTGTTACAACGTGCCCCGTACGACGTAGCAACTTGCTCGTTGTTACAGGCGACTGTTACAACGTGCCCCGTACGATGTAGCAACTTGCTCGTTGTTACAGGCGACTGTTACAACGTGCCCCATACGATGTAGCAACTTGCTCGTTGTTTCAGTCGACTGTTACAACGTGCCCCGTACGATGTAGCAACTTGCTCGTTGTTACAGGCGACTGTTACAACGTGCCCCGTATGATGTAGCAACTTGCTCGTTGTTACAGGCGACTGTTACAACGTGCCCCGTACGACGTAGCAACTTGCTCGTTGTTACAGTCGACTGTTACAACGTGCCCCGTACGATGTAGCAACTTGCTCGTTGTTACAGGCGACTGTTACAACGTGCCCCGTATGATGTAGCAACTTGCTCGTTGTTACAGTCGTCTGTTACAACGTGCCCCGTACGATGTAGCAACTTGCTCGTTGTTACAGTCGACTGTTACAACGTGCCCCGTACGATGTAGCAACTTGCTCGTTGTTACAGTCGTCTGTTACAACGTGCCCCGTACGATGTAGCAACTTGCTCGTTGTTACAGTCGTCTGTTACAACGTGCCCCGTACGATGTAGCAACTTGCTCGTTGTTACAGTCGTCTGTTACAACGTGCCCCGTACGATGTAGCAACTTGCTCGTTGTTACAGTTGTCTGTTACAACGTGCCCCGTACGATGTAGCAACTTGCTCGTTGTTACAGTCGTCTGTTACAACGTGCCCCGTACGATGTAGCAACTTGCTCGTTGTTACAGGCGACTGTTACAACGTGCCCCTAACATCCGTTTCACAAAAAGTGACTTTAACTAAAAACTTTTAACAACTAGCCCCGTCTCTCCTACATTAGGTTTTGCAGACATATTCCAATAATTAATATGAAATACAAATGAAATATTTCTTATCTAAATAATACTATTTACATACAGTTAAAATGTCAGAAAACTCAGATATCCTAACTAACATAATATTATTTAACTTATTCATGCGTTTTTAATGATGCAGCTCTAATTAGAAACAACTATGCTTGTCCAGTTTGTGCAGTTTACAATATTGCCTGTTCCCTTTATAATTATAGATACTACTTCTATTGCGCTAAAATCCTCGGTAGACCTAAGCTCGGCAGCGCACCAAAACAAAATGGGTTAAGTAGTTCATAATCGATATTTAGTTCCAGTTGTAAACAATTGGATTGATACGCTGGGGAGCTATGGAAGATATGCACATTTTCAAAGGCGGGTTTTAGTTTACGGCGAAATGTTGCTATATTTCCCGTAGAATCGGTGCAGCAACTGAAAAAGCTCTAGGTCCGACATTTGTCTTAACACTGGGACCAAAAGTAGATTAGAATTAGATGATCGAAGCTGTCTGGGCTGTCTGGCAAGAATGAGCAGTGAATGTAAATATGCTGCATTGTTGCTTGGATGACTGTGCTTGACATGTAATTGTACAGATCTTAAAAATAATGCGGTATCGCACATGGAGCAAATGCAATGTTTTAAGAAGTGGTAGTGAGTGAGAGAAATGAGGAAACCGGGTAACTACCCTTGCCAAACAGTATTGCACACGTTGAAGTTTCAAGATGTCCTTGAGAGCAATATTATGCTTAAATGGAATTGCAATAATCAGGTCTACTGCTAACAAGTGCAGTTGCAATAGTTTTGCTGACAGCAAAATACATAAACTGACGATTACAACAAACGTCACGAACATAATAAAAGCAGTCACGACAAGTTTGTGAAATAGACAGTCTAAAATAAAAATTATTATCAAAGGTGACTCCAAATTGCGGATCAGCATAGGTGTTTGGAAAAAACAATAAAGTTTACCACACTGCTTTTGTGTACCAATAATAAGAAACTCTGTTTTATTTGCCTTTAACTTTAGTTTGCTGTTCAGATACGTCAATCAAGGTAAGCGATGTTGCTTTACTTTGTTCATATGTAAAGCGACATCATTGTGTACTTTTAAAACACCAGTTTCTATAGAATGAAACTGTTTGTAAATTGATTGTTATATATTAGACATACGATTTGACTCAATTTGAGATCATAGACGGCTTGTTACAACATTTTCCAGTACTTTGGATATCAAGATTAGATTAGAAATAGGTCTATGACTGCTTAGGTTTTCCTTAGGCAAAGTGACTTCTTTAGAAGTGCGTTGATTTGCGCTGGTTTAAAAATCGCCACGATACAAGCCAGAGCACACATATTTACAATAATTATTTTTTATTTAGTAAAGTAATGTGTCAAGACATGCTTTTAGCAATGCAGTCGGTAATGGATCAAGATCACAGGACTTATTTGGGGAGGACATGATTATTTTCCTTACTTCATTAAGTGTAGCAGGTATAAAAGAAACAAGTAGAGAATTTTCTTGCGGGCCGTCCACTTGTACATGCTTTAAAGTATGATCTGGAAAGACAGACCGGTTCAGGCTAATTTATTCTTAAAATGACAGGAGAACGAGTCACATAAAGCCTTTATTGAGACACGATTAGGCATAGTTGGAGAAGGCACACAGGCAACCAGGCACCCAGGCACCCAGGCACCCAGGCACCAAGGCACGTGCAATCTCGATAACCCATCCGCGTTCCCATTACAACGTCCGGGGTGATATTATATGACAAAGTCAAACGGTGCAAGCGCGGCGGCCCACCTTTGCTCAACAGCGACAGTTTCGCTTTCTTATGAAAATACGTCAACGTGTTATTGTCCGTGTACACCGTAAATGTCCTGCCAATAAGATAGTCCCGGAACTGTTCAGTTATGGCCCATTTAAAAGCAAATGTTTCCAATTTCATAGATGAGTAGTTTGAGTATGTTCAATAAACGGTAGTCTATACACATGCGTAATGCCCCAGAGTTCTTTCGTACAAAAACGATGGGACGTGTATGATCACTGTGACGCGGCACAATGACACACGTCCGTAGTAATTTCTCAAGAGGTTCTTTTACTTCGTCCTGCTAAGTGGGAAGGACCCGTCGATATGGTTGTGACACTGGTCGGTCGTCAGTCGTTGTTATGCGGTGTTTGACAGCATCTGTGCATCCAAGATCACCGTCAGAAGAGGCAGATACCTTTCTGTGCTTTGAGAATATTGCTCTTGCCTTGTCCATGTCTATTTGTGTCTCTAATCCTGCCAAATCTAGACGCGCAAACACATCGGCAAAATGTTCCTGATCACCCTTCAGTATGCATTCACCTCCTTTGTCCACAATGTTGACCATTATGTCGTGTAGATTCACATCTACCTTGACGGCATTGTGTAAGGTAGCCGACCGTATTAATCCAATTCGTGTTCCTGGTGTCAATGTTGTGCCTGCATTCGACCTGTTTATGATCTTTAGGAAGAAGGAATCTCCTGAAAAAGGTATTCACCAAGAAAATATTTCCCGAGAGCATTGTTGACGAAGGTTCTACTATAGCAGTCCCAGATCCACATTGTCCTCTAGCGGGAATGTTCATTGTAGACTGCGCCAAAACGAAAAGAGGGTGACAGCCTGCCACTCTCACCACACGTGCTCTGTCTCTAGTTGTTGTGGAATCCGGAGCCGTCATCGACCGAAGTGCCTCCTTCTTTACAGGCACATGCGACAATACGTTAGTCCTAAGCAAGCCACACACGTCAGAATGTTCCAGGTAGAACGACTCAGTGATGGTAGTGACCTGGCTGCCCGTATCTACCAGGAAACGAGTAACGATGCCTCCAACCTTCGCCTCTAGAGTAGGCGAGTTTCCTACCAATGGACAACATGACGTGGAGTCTTCCACTGGTATCTCATCAGCTCGACTCATAGTAGAAGAGTTCTTTAGTTTAAAACATCGGTTTGATTTCTGATCTGGTTCTTAGCCATGACATATGCTTGACACTCCTGCTGTAGGTTTCCCTTGTGCCCACAGAAATCACACAAGGATCTGCCAGACTGTCTTGACCGACTTTCTCGAGCGTAGTGACCTGGTCGACCACACTGAAAGCAGTTTCCTTTGGCGGAGTGGGTGGTCCTCTCAGTGTTCGGTGGTGGCCCTGCCAGTGCTCTGAGTGGGTGGTCCTCTCAGTGTTCGGTGTTGGCCCCGCCAGTACTCTGAGTGGGTGGTCCTCTCAGTGTTCGGTGGAGGCCCCGCCAGTCTTCTTAGTGTTCAATGGTCGCCCCGCCAGTCCTCTTAGTTTCCGATCGTGGCCCCGCCAGTCCTCTTAGTGTTCGATGGTGGCCCCGCCAGTCGTCTTAGTGTTCGATGGTGGCCCCGCCAGTCCTCTTAGTGTTCGATGGTGGCCCCGCCAGTCGTCTTAGTGTTTGATGGTGGCCCCGCCCGTGCTCTGAGTTGTTGTTGCTGCTCAGAAATGATCATGCGCATAGACAGACACCATCTTCTCGTGCCGTGCTGATTTCCTGAGAGGCAATACGTACACGTCTCCTGCTGCCCCCGTCTGTCTCCGTTGACCACTTGATGGTCAGGTCACGAATGTCGATAAATGTAGCACTCGGATGCATGTCTGCCTGTTTTTTCAACTCCCAGCGAAGTATCGGTTCACGAACGTTCTCCACCAGTTGGTCCCGAAGCATGTGATCTCGATTTGTCACGTGTCTCGGACTGACTTTCTCCAGCCTGTCAATGAGTGCCGCCAATTCGTGTGAATACTCAGTTATACTTGCCTCGTCTCGTTGTTAATCGACCGGTTAATCGTTAATCGACCGGAAATATAAAAAATGGACCAGTAATGTAAAATGTAATAAATTGACCGGTATGGTAATAATCGACCGGTAAGGTAATAATCGACCGGTAATGTAATAAATCGACCGGTAAGGTAATAAATCGACCGGTAATGTTATAATCGACCGGTAAGGTAATAATCGACCGGTAATGTAATAAATATGATGATGATGATGATGATATTAATAATAATAATGATGTAGAAGATGATGACGAGGGTGATAAACGATTATGATGATGATGACAATTAAGGGGTCATCTTAGTGACGATGATAATGATGATGATGATTATGATGATGATGATAATGATGATGATTATAATAATAATGATGATAACGACGGTGGTGATGAAGGTGACAAATGGTTATGATGATGAGGAGGAAGAATATGGTATTGATGATGATAATGATGATGATGACGAAAACGATGAAAATGAGGGTGGTCATTATTACGATTTTGAGGACGAAGGCAATGACACCCTCAGCCTCATCATCCTCCTCCTCCTCCTCATCGTCATCATCATCCTCATCCTCATGTTCACCCTTATAACGGCTAGCCATGCTGACACCCACTCGACGTTCACAAACGTATGATTAACATAGGAATCTCAGAACGAGTGAGCCGTGTGTTTTCTGGGAAGACATATGGAATGCCGTTCATGTAACCTCCCAGGTAAAGCACGGAAGTAACTACATGTTGGCAAACAATAGGACCGAGTCAGACATAGTGGTAAGGAAGAAGTGGGGGTCATTAAGGGTTCATCTCAAACAATTATTTAAGGGATCATTAAAAATGCTTAAAAAAGAAATACCTGATCATCATTTGATCAAATTAAGGGTCATATCAAACAAGTGATATTATATTACAAACTTAAGTTTAATCGCTAAAATAATAAAATAAGGGATCAGCTGAAACAATTAAGGGGTTATCACAAAATTAAAGTGAAGGATAATTTTAGTCTGACCGAATACAGGGCACCTAAAGTATTTTAACATGTGACTAAAATTAAGGGATCTTATCAAAAACAATTTAAAAGATAATCTAAAAAGGAGGGGTCATTTAATAATGAACTACCTGATTATCTCAAAACATTATGTGATCACATAGGCTAGCTAAGCCCAAGGGCAAGGCCAAGGAAATTCATAATAATGGAGCATTTAGTCTGGCCGAAATTATTAACGCTATTAAACGACATTTTTTACAATTTTTTTTTGACGCTAATGTGTTCTTTGCATCACTCCCCATCGGATCAGGTACAAAACGGACGTATATTTGTTTAAAAAAATACTGTGTTTTTGCGCACTTGTAGTGCCCAAACCAATGCTAAAAACAATGTTGTTAATATGGCGATCATCCGAAATGTGCAGTAACAATACCACGGTGGCATCAGAACCGGAAAGGCGATTTCACTGTCAAATAGTTCGTACCGCAATAAAAGAAAAGAAAAAAGTGCACTTTAATGTTACGAAAAACTCTAAAAATCGACAATGTAATGTTAAAAAGCCCCCAAAAATCGAACCGGACAGGTGATTTCACTAACGCATATCTTGTACGCAGTCTAAGAACGAAAACAATATATTTCAATTTTATTTTGAAAATCCCCAAAATCCACCTACACATATCTTGTGTGCTACTGTGAAGTCCGAGCGTAGGGTTTGCTGTGCACGGACGTCAGAGTGCGTAAGGTTTGCTATGCACGGACGAAAATGCACACGATATCGCGTTCGGCACGCACACGTGTTTGCGAAAAGACCAAAAAACGATGCGCGGAAATGAGAACATGTGACCGCGCTAATTCGGCGGGAGCTGTGTAGCGCGCGAAGCAACGAGAGATTCGTCATTTATACGATGGCCTTCGACCAGCGAACGTTACGCAAATTTTGCTGCCGAATATGATTTTGACGGTTCAAGCGATGTTAGTGGAGGAGTTGAGTCCGCTCCAGCTCCGCTTGATGCTCCAGGACAACATCAAGCTTCAGGTTGAGTGGCTGGCTCGCCGACGCATTCACTAGTGTATTCGTTGCGAGATCGCCTGCACTCTCGTCTCGCAGCGAGATGTCGCCGATGGGTTCCGATGGAAGTGTCTACTTTGAGGGGAGAGGCCGAACATTCGGCTCCACTCTTTCTTCAAGAGTAACCTTCCACTCGAGAAACCTATGTGGCTGTTGTTCAGCTGGGCGACGGAGATCACTATGCAGGACATGATGTGGCACTTGAACTTCTCGAATCACAAGGTCATCGACTAAGACAATTTCGTGTTTGATGTCAGGAACCACCCGCAGCCACGTGGTGGTTTCAACAACAATGGAAGCCCAAAAGTGTGTGTTGCATACTAGCAGTGAACTTCGCCCAGCTGTCGCCAGAACACCCAAAACGGCTCTTTTCAGAGCCAACCACACTTTCACAAAAGAGTTGCTATATTGGGTGTGAACGATGTTTAGGTTTGAATAATTCTTGTAGATCTCAATTGAACGAAAATATCTCGAAACATTTGTTTCTCAAAATTCACCATGGTGCAGTTTCCAAAACGGCAACATCTTTTGTAAGATGTTACCTTGTAATACAATCTGTTGAGCGATAGTTACATCACATATTTACGTACCTATAGCAATAATCCGTAGTATACCTGAATATACTTGAGTTTCGAGGTTCAGGGATTTCAGGCGACTGCTGGGCGAAGTTAAATGCTAGTATGTAGTTGTTCATGGGTATTGGTCGCGAATGCACATTAGCAGTGACGAGAGACGTCGTTGGCGGTTCCTGTACTGCTGCATCCACAGCACCTCCAGGTACGTGACGAACAGAGGTCGCGCAGTGCCGAACTGTCTCCGGAGTTTCCTCTTTGCTCTATTTATCACTGAATTGTCTGAGTTGGGCAAGCAAGACACTTGTTTATGAGACTTTATGAGTAAGATTTAAAGATATTTGCATGATCTGTGTTTTATATATATATATATATATATATATATATATATATATATATGTGAGATGTCTTTGCTTTTTTATATTATCTTAAATTTTTTTCGAGATATTTGTCGATGGATTTTTGGGGGTTTTAAATTGAACTCTATTTTTTTTAGACTCCGCACAAAATATTTATCAGTGAAATCACCTGTCCGATTCGATTTTGGGGGGCTTTTTAACAATTAATTGTCGATTTTTTAAGTTTTTCGTAACATTAAATTGCACCTATTCTTCTATTTTTCGTATTTTCTTATACTGCGGTGCTAAATATTTGACAGTGAAACCGCCTTTCCGGTTCTGATGCCACCGTGATATTGATAGCGTTATTTTTCGACTCTAAGAGTGCGCTCAAACACAATATTTTTTTACAAATATACGTCCGTTTTGTACCTGATCCGATGGGGAGTGATGCAAAGAACACATTAGTATCGAAACAATTAGCTAAACATTTCATATAATAGCGTTAATAATTTCGGCCATGTTAATGCACCTTTACCCTAAATGAAAATGTTCATAGTGTGAACAGTCCGGTAATTCCTATGGGCTTGCGAATTGATAATAACCACAGACATTATTATTTATAATGTCGTCTTCTAATAAATCGTCCTCGCATTAAATACTGTTCTGTCCGCGATGCCGTCGACAGCCCCAATATCACTCTTCTACTACGATAATGTAATTTTTATCGTATTGAGACATCGGCCCGTGTTCAAACCTACTTTACTTGTGTGAACCTTCGACTTCGTTTACATTTCGCATGTGTTTAGGTGACACTACCACAAAAAAGGCTAACAAAACATAAAACTTCCGGTCTCGCTCCGGTCTGCATCTGTACACACGCACGCACGCACGCACGCACGCACGCACGCACGCACGCACGCACGCACGCACGCACGCACGCACGCACACACACACACACACGCACACACACATATAATATAGATCTATAGATATATATATATATATATATATATATATATATATATATATATATATATATATATATATATATATATATATATATATATATATATATATATATATATATATATATATATATATATAATAATAATATCATGCATGTGTGTGTATGTATATATATATATATATATATATATATATAACTATAAGTGTGCGTGCGTGCGTGCGTGCGTGCGTGCGTGCGTGCGTGCGTGCGTGCGTGCGTGCGTGCGTGCGTGCGTGCGTGCGTGCGTGCGTGCGTGCGTGCGTGCGTGTTCCCAGAGAGCGCCATCGCAAAGTCGTTCAGCTGTGGTGAGAAGAAGATTGCCTACATCATCTGCCATGGACTAGCTCCATATTTCAGCCAGCAACTGAAGGACCAGGTGCGGTTGCTTGACAGTTTTGTCATCCTCTTTGATGAGAGCTTCAACCGCTTCACTCAAAACAAACAGATGGACATACACATCAGGTTTTTTGATGATGGTAGAAACGCAGTGCATACCCGATACTTCACCAGTGCCTTTCTTGGCCATGCAACAGCTGCAAACATGGTTGATGTGTCTTTTGAGAAATGTGGTAGAATGAACCTATCCAACATGGAAGTCTAACTGGGGCATGATCCCTTTAGTTGTAATGGTATCACACACAGCGCATGCGCACAGTCCACCACAAACTCCTGCGTTAGCCCAAGTGGGGTCATGCCTCAGTTACACTTCCTGGTGTGTTGCGAATGTAGGGCATAGTAATTTTAGGTATGTGTTATTTAAAAAAAATCATCATCTGACATAACTGCATTTGAGCAGGCACATTGGCAGGTTTGCTAGTGGAACATGTTGGCAGCGTAACTGTGGATTTTTAGATGATTTCAATAGGCGGAAGGATTTTTGGCAATTTTTTCACCACAAGACACGTGTGTGTAGTAATTCTTGCAGAAATTGGTAAATATTGACGGGTGTGGCACGTTCAGGCATTTTAAAGGAGTTAGAAGTACGAGACTTTGACTAAACTCGAACAGCAAGTCGTTGAGATGATGACAACGGCACGTAAGAAGTTTCAGAAATTTTGATGGTCCCATTTTCTTATAATCGTTCAAAACGTTAACATGGTCGTCAATGGGAAATGTAACAGGAGGCTGAACCCAAGTTTGGGGTGTTTGGAGTATAATCACTTGAGACTTGAGTGTATTGAAACGTCCTCGTGATTCTGATGCAACTGTAGTATTATTAATGCTTATTCTGTAAATGCGCCATGTTGGAAACTTATGAAAACACGGCTGATGCGGTTATTCGTAGCAATTCCGATGGCTAAAACTGCCCTAAACCACAATATTTGACAATCATATACGCCTTGTGCACTTAAGGTGGTGTAGTATGAACTAATGAACGTCTTGGGATAGATAAAGCGAGGTAAGAGTGAAAAACGCATTGTCATTCGTTTACTTAACTCCTAAATTATTAGGGCTTTATGCCGACGGTTTTTCCTGCATGTTTGTCTGATTGCGTTCCTTACATCATTCGGCATGTGTTCCAGTAAAGGATAAGGTAGCCTTTTTTGGTATTACATAAATCTTGTTCAAAGGTATTAGTAATATGACTCCAGTCTCTGAGTACAAAATAGTTTAATTTTGTATATATTTATATACACAAAGTAAGGTTTTAATTCTAGCTTTGGAGCAGGTAAATAAGTAGTACATGTAACAGCTATGCCGTTATTCAAACAAAAAGACTTGCTCAATGAAACATTGCTACAGCAGCAAGCCGATTACTAGGGCCTCCACACATTCTTAACAGACATAAATCAAAGACAATTCGCATTAAAGGATCTGCTCAATGAAACACTGCTAGAGCACCAAGCCGATTACTAGGACCTCCAAACATTCCTACTGCACACAAATCACCAAGAAAAATCACACAAAAGGATCTGCTCAATGAAACAATGCTAGAGAACCAAGCCGATTACTAGGGCATAATGTCTTTACCGGCTCCGCACATTCTTACCACTCACACAAATAGTCAACTATATACAGTAACTATATTTTGTTTTTTCATAGTTGAAACTGGTTTTGATTCTAATGTAATTTTAAATGGTTCCTATAAAATAAGTTTGAGTTAATTTACTAGAAGCAGAACGGAATTTAACAGAACACCTGTGCGACTAATTAACCTCAATCAAAGTAGATGGGCCGAGATCGACATGGTAGTAAAATGGGTAAACAAAACATCCGTGTAATATTTTATTTCTTCACATATATACATATTTCTTTACACATATATACCTAAAACAACTACATAATTCCCTATTAACAACTAAACAGGTGGGCCAAAATCGATGTGGGCTGAGATCGACGTGATTCCTACAGAGTAGTTACATTTGCCATTGGCATTGCCATTGCATTGGTGACCATGACATGTTAACATTTTGTATGATTATAAGAAAATGGAACCATCACAAATTGGCATGCTTGTCGACTTTTGTCAAAATCACGTTTCTAACTCTTAAAATGGCTGAACATGCCTCGCCCGTCAATGTTGACCAATGTCTGCATGAATTACTTCATAATTCGTAATATTACATTCGTGCCTTGTGGCGAAAAAATTAATCTTCCGCCTATTAAAATTATCTAAAAATCCACAGTTACACTGTCAACAGCCACCAGCAAAAGGCACTTATGTTAGATATAATTTTTTTTTATTAAACGTCAAATATCTAAACTTTCTATGCCCTACATTCATGTGTAACACAATAGGATGTCTAACTGAGGCATGATCCGAAATAGGGAAACTTTTTCTGAGAAAGTGTCAAATTTTATATCAAGTTGCAGCACAATGCATATGCAGACATATTATGGAACACTTCAGCTTGTCACATCATTATTGTTTGTTTCACAGCCAAATCAACACAATGCCCTGCCCATAATATTAGCTGAAACCAGTCACATAATTTAATTATATGTGCATTTTGACACTTGCTAAATCAGATTATATACACTAGATTTCAGGAGCACTGCGAACCAATGAAGCTTGCTTACTGTCTCTTTAAATGTACCAATAAATTTATTTTCAAATTAATATGTATATAATTGCTTGATTTTTATCCAAACATGATGACAATTTGTCACATTTAACAAGATTTTGAGTGATTTCCAATGTGTCAGAATTGTTAAATGTTATTGTTTATGTGACTGCTTTCATGCTTCTAGTTTGTAAGATACAATACATACTGCTGGATTTCAATACACCACCATAAAGGGGTATCACATGACCAGATACCCTTTGCGGCCAGACTTGAAAATACTCATCTGTGCAATACTTCTAGTGGCAGTGACACAACCGATATACAACTATTCTGTCCATATTTGCTACACAATGATACCAGTGCACTGGGCCACATAAAAAATACCACAAATGACTGTGCTTCTGCAAAATAGCTACCTGCTCCTTCATAAACTGGCCAAATTTCCATTTTGGCATTCACTCTGTACCATGCTATTCGTGATTGTTACTGCTGTCTGCCTTTTCCAAGCAAACTGTTCACTTTTCTTATCAACCTGTGCATATGGGAATGGTGATATCTTCTGTAAACCACTTCAGGGTTAGGTTTAGCTAGAGATGGGGTTAGCCAAGGATGGGGCTAGCTACGGTTTGGGTTGCACACCTTCATTTCCTTGTGCCCAGGCACTTAAAAAAGACCTGCAGACAATATGAAATGTGTATTGAGGCGTGGTGAATAGACATTTATGAAACGCAACGATTATTTTCTATAAAAAAAATTCAACTTTAACAGATGGAAGATGAAAAAATTGTGTTTATGAACAATTAAATATCTTATTAAACATCAAATTGCATAACATATCAGCTGATGCACATCAAACACTATTGCACAACATTAAAATGTATATTTATTTTAAATTTTTGCTGTGTAGTAGGTCAGTTATCGGACACTTCCTAAAGGAGACGGTTACATTTAAATAATAGCGGCGCTTAATAAAAAATTATCTTGTTGACTAGATGTAATCAATAAAGTGTATCTAAAAATATAATATTAACTAGCATGACATTGATAATTGTTTATGTCAAACACACACAACATGGGGCAGGTTAGCAACATTTGTAGAGCACATGCAGTCACTTCTAATGTAATATTTCATATTTAATGAAATAGATGTTATTATTAAATGTTATGCGCATGCGCAGCTACAAGGGTACATCTAATTGCATGTCATTGTTAATATTATAATTCAATTTAAAAGAATGCATGGGTTAAATTATATGTAATTTGGTGAACAAAGGCTATTGTTTTTGTAATTAAAAATTATACTGATGATATTGCATGTCATGCGCAACATTAAAAGGACAACTCATCGCATATCATTGTTAATATAATTAAATTTAAAAGAACGCATGGGTTAAATTATCTGTCGTTTGGTGAACAAAGGCTTTTTAAATTATACTGATGATATTGCATGTCATGCGCATGCACAACTTTAAGGAGAAAACGCATGTATGGGTGTCATGGAAATGTCTTTCTTTAGGGAGGGGTTGAGAGGGAAGAGCGAATGGACGGAAGGAGATCAGGTTCAGGTATCTATGAATGGGAAGCATTGTCAACTGAGGTGGGCAGGCCATTCATGAATACAATTGGAAATATATTTGTCTTATTTTTAAAGGAAGGATCATAAAGTGATGGAGTCATCATAGAGTATTCAGTATCCTTGCCACAATAATTACATAAAAAAGAAATGTATTATTATCATTATGTGAATACACAGCTGTTCATTATCATTACAAGCTATCATTGTTAGTTTCATTATCATTACCATCAATGGCCGCTGCTGCTGCTTTGTGGGTTTATTGATACAGATGTTAAAGACAGTCAGCTTACCACTGGTCCACTGCTGGAAGTCTGGAACCCATATCAGTTAAGTTATCACCAAAGAATAAATGGCTTCAGTGGAAATCATGTGGATCCTGTCCCCATCAGAAGGCTAGTGTGAAAAGGACAGTTGGGTGGGGACTCTCAATAAGCTAATGGTGTCCTTGTCCACTTGCCATCTGGGCCAACATAATTTTTCTGTAACTTGTTTATTTAAAATAATTCAATCACGTACATATTGAAACTTCATATGTATTGAATAAGAAAAATACCAATGATGTAGCTAATTGTGTATAACGTGATCTTTACACTTGCTATATATAAAATCAGTAGACCTAGCATCACATCACAACATACATTTGTTTTGTCCGGCAGTGGTAATGTTGGTATACAGACACACTTTCCCAGCATATAATGCCACCACCTAAATGCAACTAGGACTAAAAAAACCTCCTCGCATAACTACATAAAAATACAACACTCGATATATGTAATAACCTTTATTTGCTCTTGTTAAAATTTTTTTTACACATCTTTATTGTGGGTGGGGGGTGAGTGCACCGAGAACACCACTTGTACCATGGCTAATCCAGCACAGATTGTATACAATGTCAATGTTCCTGTTATTGTTGTTCCGTTTAACGCTGCATATATACCCCTATGTAAGCACATGCATAACTAAGGTAAATTTCTGTAGGAAATCCTTGCTCAAGCCTAAATAATAGAAATATTTAGTAAGTATTTACATTGTATAGCTTTCTTCCGTGCACCGAGGGCCTCGATACGAGGCAGTTGCACAAGAAATTGTGTAGCATTTGCACAAACTGCTTTGACATGCGCATAACCATCGAACACACATTGAATGCATCAGATTTTTGTGATTATAAGAAAACTGGATCATTAAACATTCTGGAAATTTTTCACAGCAACTGCCATCATTTGACTGATGCCAGGCTTGGAATCTTCATTACCACAATCATTACATAAAATAACTATTAAACATAATTATCTCTCAAGAAACTTGGTATTCGATCTTTTAACAAGATTGCCGTCCCAAACAACAAGTTCCAGATGGCAAAGTGGACAAGGAAGCCATTGGCTTATCGAAGGTCCAATAATTTTCTCATCTATGTGTAACCCACCCTTATCAAATATCTGTCAATTCTATTTTTAAATATATTCACACTACTAGAATTAACACAATCATTTGGCTGTTTGTTCCATTCATTTATCACCCTCTGTGAGAAAGAGTACTTTCTCATGTCCAACCTACACTGCTCCTTAACTAATGCTGCTTTGTGTCCTCTGGTTCTACTACCTTCTTTAAGTTTGAAGAACATATTCCTATCAACATCCTCATAACCGTTCACTATTTTAAATACTTCTATTTGGTCTCCTCTTAGTCTCCTGGTCTCTAGTGTTGTCAAACCACATTGTCATCAGCGACTTTCGTAACTAAGATCTGAATATTTTGACCGCATCCCGCGGTCTTCAGCAGACTGAAGTTATGGATAAATTTATTATATTGTATTATTGTTTTATTATAATTATAATTACTTGACTACATCATTTTTCATTACCATTATCAATACAATCCATCATTAACATTTTCATTACCATCAATGGCCAGTTATATGTAAGGAAAACAACTAAAGTAGAAGTGTCATACTTTGTAGCAGACATGACTGGTTAACACAAGCTCACAAAGTAACAATGATGCTTGAAAGAAAGTTGTCTGCTGGTGTAACACGGTTGGATTATCCCATACGGCTCTGCTGGTGTAACACGATCGGATTATCCCATACGGCTCTGCTGCTGCTTCATTGATTATCTGGTGCTTAAGGACAATTACATCAGGTGGTTAGAGCTAATAGTGTACAGCCTATAAGAAAACTGGTATAAGCTGCTGTAGTTTGTTCAGAGGTCAGACCACAATGGAAAATTGCATTGGTGGCCATGTTAACATTTTGTCTGATTATAAGGAAACATGACCACTAACGATTCTTAAAATTGTTCACAGCAACTGCCATCACCTCATTGACATGCTGACCAAGTTTTGTCAAAATCACATACCACCAGCTCTTTTAAAATACCCCCATGTGTGATGCCCGTCAATATTTACAAAGATAGCCATGTATTCATTCACCCACGTGGCCCATAACAGAAATCCCATAAATCCCTCCGCCAGTTAAATTCTCACAAATATGCACTAGATGTCACATCATATGAATCATTTTATTTCACATATCACAATACACCCTACATTCACGTGAAACAATAAACAGGAAGGTTAACTGGTTTTCCCCTTCAATCATTGCTCAGCAAGGCAGAGCAGGGAGCTGCAATGATTAATTTAGTGATACAGATGTGAAAGGGTGAAACTCATTGAGGGCCTTGATTCACAGGAGGTGATCATAAAGTCTGGAGAAACTAGTGCAATTTGCAATTTCCATTTAAATAGTGCCAACTTAATTAAATAACCTAAGAGCATAAATTATATTATTTTTCATTACAGGGGTTCATTATCGTTTCCATTACATTAATTTATCATTGATCATTTTCATTATCATAATGTAATGAACACCTTCGTTATCATTTCATTATCATTATAATGCCTCCAACCCTGATTGACATGCTGATCAAGTTTCATCAAAATCACATACCTCCAGCTATGGTTAAGCACCCTCAGGTGCCTTGCCTCTCAATGTTTACAAAAATATCCATGTGGCCCATAGCAGAACAATTTCCATAAATCCCTCCACCATTAAATTCTCAACAAAATGCACTATTTCAAAGCCAGTAGCTTCTACAAACAAACCTGTAAATATGCCTGCTAATTTGCATTAATGTCACGTCATATGAATGTCTTAATTTCACAATTCGCAGTTTAATCCACCCTACATTCAGGTGAAACAGTCAAAAGGAGTTCACTGTGGTCTGACGTCAAATAGAAATGTGGTCTGACGTCAAATAGAAATGGTCATTGTGGAGGAGAAAACAAATTTAATTTAACCTGTTGGTTAAGATAAATGTATATTGTGCATTCATGCAAAACACTGATGTCCCACCTATTTCTTGGACTTGTTTACATACATAACCTGTGCTGGACAGAACACAGACAGATTAACTACTTCAGCATAAGAGAATGTCATCCAGTACAACCCTTGAAAACACTCACTTTATCAGTTTGCATGAGTTTGTACTTGTAACATAATTGTCAGGTTAGTCCAGCATGTGTTCTGAAATAGTCACTTGTTATTCAATTTAAAAAAATATGATAATTTATTTACCAGGTGCTACAATACACATATGTAAACATGCTAAAATATAACCTTCAAGTGTGGCTAGATGAAAAGTAAAATGTCTCAACGTATCAAATTGCATAATGTTACATAACCTATTGATTGGAGTCCTCAGAAACAACTCACCTACTCTGTTAAACAAATCAGTCAGCTCACTAAGCCATATCAGATAACAGCTGAGTCTGTCCAGGATTTTCTCAACTCCCAACATGGACTTGGGGAAAGGTGACTGGGTCTAATTAACTGAAATCAACAAAAGTTGACTGCTAAGTAGTTATATTATAATGTGACTTACTCTGCTTTGATGTAACTTACCAGATGTAGGCTGCACTAGTATGAACCTCTCCACACCCCACCACCCCACCCTACCACCCCCACCTGCAGAAGGCTGGTCAGGCAGGAACAAAAGTCTACAGGGATGACTTGATTAGTGCCTTGATCTAACAGACACATATCTTTAAGCAGAAGCACATACTAAATGCAGTTTTTGAAATGCGAACTACACAGGAAGTTAAACTGTGGTCTTGCCTGTTGAGGATGTTGATTTGAAAGTCATCAAATAATGATATACAGGCTGTATGTACACGTTCATAAAAAGTGCAATCAATCGTAAATTTATTCTCAAGCAGAGTTGATTGATTTAACATTAGAGACCTATCTACACGTCAACTTGTGAACACTGTTTATTCCTGTCATATTAAATAACTTCTGTGTTTTATTAATAATAGTAATAATAATAATTTGTTTAATTTTCAATCATTAGAATTCAGATAGAATAAAAGTAAAATATGTACAAAACATGTTAATAATGTTTGATAGCGCTTGTTTTTTTAATATCTATAAAAGAAATTGCAATGTCTGCCTGCATAAAAAGTATCAACAATAACAGAGAGTGAGAGATTAATGTATGCATCGTTGACTCCTGTTTAAATCTTGCCTGCCTTCTCTACCATTTAGTGCGTGCCTTTTAGGCGGCCTTCAATTGACTTTGATTGAACTAATGTCAAATGACAGAATTAACAAGCTATATGACGTTCATTAGCACTATTTCTTCTGTGTTGATTTTAGTGTTTTATAGATTGATAAATTGTTGCAAACGTTATGTAAATAGCTAACAAAAATACATATCATATTGTTTCAGAAGACACTCCCATCATCTGTGACTTGTGACAGTGTCATTCACTTTGCCTCTAGATACTTGTGTTGTTTCAGATGACAATCCCATTATCTGTACCTCGTGAAAGTGTCATTTCACTCCATCTCTATATAGTTATATGTTGCTTCAGATGACACTGCTATCATCTGTAACTTGTGACAGTGTCACCCATGTTGCCTCTACTTTTATGTTGTTTCATATACATAGCACTGACAGTCCCATCATCTGCGACTTGTGACAGTGTCACCCACATTGCCTCTACTTTTATGTTGTTTCATATACATAACACTGACAGTCCCATCATCTGCGACTTGTGACAGTGTCACCCACGTTGCCGCTACTTTTATGTTGTTTCGTATACATAACACTGACAGTCCCATCATCTGCGACTTGTGACAGTGTCACCCACGTTGCTTCTACTTTTATGTTGTTTCGTATACATAACATTGACAGTCCCATCATCTGCGACTTGTGACAGTGTCACCAACGTTGCCTCTACTTTTATGTTGTTTCATATACATAACACTGAAAGTCCCATCATCTGCGACTTGTGACAGTGTCACCCACGTTGCCGCTACTTTTATGTTGTTTCATGTACATAACACTGACAGTCCCATCATCTGCGACTTGTGACAGTGTCACCAACATTGCCTCTACTTTTATGTTGTTTCATATACATAACACTGAAAGTCCCATCATCTGCGACTTGTGACAGTGTCACCCACGTTGCCGCTACTTTTATGTTGTTTCATGTACATAACACTGACAGTCCCATCATCTGCGACTTGTGACAGTGTCACCAACGTTGCCTCTACTTTTATGTTGTTTCATATGCATGACACTGAAAGTCCCATCATCTGCGACTTGTGACAGTGTCACCAACGTTGCCTCTACTTTTATGTTGTTTCGTATACATAACACTGACAGTCCCATCATCTGCGACTTGTGACAGTGTCACCAACATTGCCTCTACTTTTATGTTGTTTCATATACATAACACTGAAAGTCCCATCATCTGCGACTTGTGACAGTGTCACCAACGTTGCCTCTACTTTTATGTTGTTTCATATACATAACACTAACAGTCCCATGACTTGTGACAGTGTCACCAACATTGCCTCTACTTTTATGTTGTTATATATATATAACACTGACAGTCCCATCATCTGCGACTTGTGACAGTGTCACCCACGTTGCCTCTACTTTTATGTTGTTTCATATACATAACACTGACAGTCCCATCATCTGCGACTTGTGACAGTGTCACCCACGTTGCCTCTACTTTTATGTTGTTTCATATACATAACACTGAAAGTCCCATCATCTGCGACTTGTGACAGTGTCACCCACATTGCCTCTACTTTTATGTTGTTTCATATACATAACACTGATAGTCCTATCATCTGCGACTTGTGACAGTGTCACCCACGTTGCTTCTACTTTTATGTTGTTTCATATACATAACACTGACAATCCCATGATCTGCGACTTGTGACAGTGTCACCCACATTGCCTCTACTTTTATGTTGTTTCATATACATAACACTAACAGTCCCATGATCTGCGACTTGTGACAGTGTCACCCACGTTGCCTCTACTTTTATGTTGTTTCATATACATAACACTAACAGTCCCATGATTTGTGACAGTGTCCAGGTGATGCTTTCATCCAGACATGGGGAAAGAACTTTTGGGCTTGGGACTTTTTCAAAGGGCTTTGGAGAGGGATTGGAGCACTTTCAATGTAACTGTTGGACCTAAATTTAAGGGGAGATATCCCACCGCTGAATATAATACTAATTATACCTCATACTTAATGCAAGCTTAACAACTCAAGAGACAAGGATGTTAAGAGGTGATCAAACTTTTTAAGATATTTAATGGGCATTAAAATATTGGTAGGAACATTTTGTTTCACTCAAGAAAAATAGTAGAACTAGAGGTCATGAGGTGTCATTGGTAAAGGGTCAGTATAAATTGGATATCATGAAGTATACTTTTTAACAAAGGTCAATAAATGAATGTAGCAAATTATTAAAACTTCAGTAGCCAATTTTGTTGGTCCCATTGAAATGGGGATCAAACAGACACATTTTCAATACATGTTTTACTCTATAATTTGGCTGTAAAAATTGCACTAAATATGCCCATTAAAAATCCTGGCCAGCTGCCAATAGAATCTAGACTAGTGCTAAAGCTGGTGATGCTATATTTGATACTGTCGTTAATTCTGTGTCTTCTTGTCATGATATTTATGTTGTTTCAGTCACTGTGATGTCTGTGGACAGCTGTTTGTGTCACAAGTGTCTGCAATGAACGGATGAACCTGCAGACTCACTCACGTTGACAAAAACAAATGTCCAGTTCTACTGGTTTCACTGGGGACAGTGGCAACACTTTCCTACAGAAAGAACAGTGCACCAACACAGTGTAGGACATTGAGCCAAGTCACACAATGTCCACATCTTTGCCGTGATTCACAAGAGAAACCTGTGACATCATCCATTTTGGTGGGAAACTATTCAGTTGTGACAAAGTTTTCACACAGTTGTAACATAAACACTAATTTTCACTCCCAGACTGGTGCGAAACCCTTTCAAAGTGACACAAGTGGAAAACTGTCTTTTCAGAGTAGCTTTTTAAAGTTACACATGCGCACTAACATTGGTGGAAAAATCAATCAAATTCGTGCACTCACACTGGTGAGAAACCACATCAATGTGAAATTTGTTGAAACAGTTATTTGGACAGTGGCGCCTTAAATATGCACGTACGCACTCACACTGGTGAGATTTTACAGAGTAATGGTATAGAAGTACATGTGCACAGATACACTGGTGATAAACTGTGTAAGTGTGATACCTGTGGAACACAGCTTAGTTCCAGTGGTGAAGACATACTAGAATATTTGTACTGTTGAAAGACACTTCAAATGTGATGAATGTGGGAACACGTTAGACACAGTAGTATTTAAATATGCCCTTAAATATACACACTGATACCTTTGAGAAACGTTTCATGTGTGACACATGTGGACATCAGTTTTTAAATAGTCATGGTTTAACAAAACATGTGCTCTCTCACACAGGAGAGAAACCCTTTCAGTGTGATACCTGTGGGGAACAATTCTCAAAAAGTGCTCATTTGAAGACACATGTTCATATCCATAATGGGGAGAAACCCTACAAATGTGATGCATGTGGTGCACAATTTACACATAGTGGTAATTTGAAGAGGCATGTCCGTATCCATACTGGGGAGAAACCCTACGAATGTGATACATGTGGTGCACAATTCTCAGAAAGTGGTCATTTGAAGACACATGTCCTTATCCATACTGGGGAGAAACCCTACAAATGTGATACCTGTGGTGCACAATTCTCACAAAATGGTAATTTGAAGATACATGTTCGTATCCACACTGGGGAGAAACCCTACAAATGTGATACCTGTGGTGCACAATTCTCAGTAACTCATTCTTTGAAGAAACATGTCCGTATCCATACTGGGGAGAAACCCTACAAATGTGATACCTGTGGTGCACAATTCTCATTAAGTCAGGCTTTGAAGAAACATGTCCGTATCCATACTGGTGAGAAACCCTACAAATGTGATATCTGTGGTGCACTATTCTCACAAAGTGGTAATTTGAAGAAACATGTCCGTATCCATACTGGGGAGAAACCCTACAAATGTGATACCTGTGGTGCACAATTCTCATTAAGTCAGACTTTGAAGAAACATGTCCGTATCCATACTGGGGAGAAACCCTACAAATGTGTTACATGTGGTGCACAATTCTCATTAAGTTATGATTTGAAGAAACATGTCCGTATCCATAGTGTGGAAAAACCCTACAAATGTGATACCTGTGGTGCACTATTCTCACAAAGTGGTCATTTGAAGAAACATGTCCGTATCCATACTGGGGAGAAACCCTACAAATGTGATACCTGTGGTGCGCAATTCTCAGAAAGTGATTATTTGAAAACACATGTTCGTATCCACACTGGGGAGAAACCCTACAAATGTGATACTTGTGGTGCACTATTCTCACAAAGTAGTAATTTGAAGAAACATGTCCGTATCCATACTGGGGAGAAACCCTACAAATGTGATACCTGTGGTGCACAATTCTCAACAAATTGTACTTTGAAGAGACATGTCCGTATCCACACTGGGGAGAAACCCTACAAATGTGACACCTGTGGTGCACAATTCTCAGCAAGTGGTAAGCTGAAGACACATGTCCGTATCCATGAACATGTGTCAACAGGTGGGATTTGATATGCCCGTATCCACACTGGGGAGAAACCTTTGGAATGTGATACATGTGGTGCACAGTTTACAAAAAGTGGGAACTTGAAGAGACATGTTCGAATCCATTAGCAGAGACCTTACAAATGTGGAGTTCACTGATTAATGAAAGGTAATGTGCAATCGCATATTTGCACTCGCACTCGCGGGAAACCTAAATGTGATACATGCTGTTTGGAATTATCTGAGATTTGTCATTAACAGTCACATATGCCTACTCGCACATGTGAAAAACCCTTCGTGTGTGACACCTGTTGGCATAGTTTATAAATAGCAGTACTTTAAATGTGAATGTATGCACCGTTGAAAATTATTCAAATGTGACGCTTATGTAAATGGTTTCAAAGAGTGGTGGTTTAAGCTTTTAAAGGTACATGTGCTTTATGCCACTGGTGTGAAATTGAATTAAGAAGTTGAATTTCGACACTTCTGGAGCACAATCCATATATGGTAGTAAGGTGAAGAACCGTGCGTTCCTATAGAGGGGAGAATACCTTTAAATGTGTTGCCTTAGAAGGCACTTCCCATAGAATGGTTATTTATACTATCATTCGCAAACTCATGTTTTGTCGCCATTTTTGTTTTCTCTGTATACGGCAGATTGTAGCTCTCACGATGACTGTATGGTTGACAAATACGCTGACGACACTGTACTGATAGGACGACAAGATATGCTGGTTCGTGTGTGCCTTCGGCGATCAGCGTTTTTAATCAGAAGATATGAAGAACTGGGAAGGACAAAAATTAATAAATGAGTATCGGCGTATATGGGTGTTTTTAATGTTTTGTATCTATAATTGTGTGTGATAAATGTGGTATTTACTCTTGCGTGTTTATGTTGGTAATTGTATGCGTTTCACAGGCAGAAACGCTGCGATGATCAATAAAGTATTCTTTATTGGAAATGGAATTTATTCAACATTTCAACATAAAGCAGTGCAATACAACATTATATATAACAGTGACATGTCTTTATATGTGACATATGATGGGACAGTTGGTGTTATATGAAACAACATCAAAGTAGATGCAATATTAGTGACAGTCACAAGTTGCAGATGATAGCACTGTCATCTGAAACAATATATAACTATCTAGAGGTGGAGTGAATGACACTTTCACAAGCCACAGATCATGGGATTTTCATCTGAAACAATACATAAGTATCTAGAGGGAAAGTGCATGACACTGTCACAAGGCACAGATGATGGGATTGTCCTATACAACAATCAATCGAAGCTATATCAAATGATCCTGTCATCTGAAACAACATATAAGTATAGGCAAAGTGAGTAACACTGTCACAAGTTAAAAACGATGGGATTGTCATCTGAAACAACATGTATTTTTTTATCTAGTTATATAACATTTACGACAATTTATCAATATATAAAACACCAAAATCAACACATTGGAAGCAATAGTACTAATGAACATCAGATAGCTTGTTAGTTCTGTTATTTGACATTAGTTCAGTCAAAGTCAATAGGAGGCCGCCTAAAAGGCATGCACTAAATGGCGGACAAGGCAAAAAAAATTTACCCAGGAGTTGCATAAATAAATCTCTCACTCACTCACTCTCTGTTATTGTTAATACTTTTCATGAGTGCGGACATTGTGATTTCTTTCTTCAATATTTTAACAATATTTAACAGCAATTGTTGAGCGCTATCAAATATTATTAATATATTTTTACATATTTTACCTTTATTCTATCTGAATTATGATGATTGCAAATTAAATAAATTATTACTATTATTAATAAAACACGGACGTTATTTAATTTGACAGGAATAAACAGTGTTCACAAGTATACATGTAGATAGGTATCTAATGTTAAATCAATCAACTCTGCTCTGGAATAAATTTACGATTGATTGCACTTTTCACGAACGTGTTAGGGTTAAACAAAATCAAGATTTTTTTTAAATACTAAATTCGGATTTTTTTTATTTAAATAAGATTTTTTTTATTTGATTTTTTTTAAATCTGGTATATAGACATTTATATAGATGTATATATTTATAAACTCTTTCAAACGTCCTCTTTTCAAATCGATTTGGGTACTTGTCTTAACATAGGTACATGCTTTTTGCTTATATAAATTTATATAATTATAACATAGTTTGATTTACAACAGCAACAAAACTGTCGTTTTAAAAAACATGTATAATTATATATATTTTTTCTAGCACAAAATCTAGTGTTTAATTGTTCATGGCACTCATTGGGACGAATCCACCCATTAGACAATGTCCACAATGCATCACCCCCATCTATATTGGAAAGGAAAGCATGTTGTGAATCTGTGGCTGTAGCCCTGATAATTATTGTTTGCTGAGAGGGTGGATTAACAAGATTTGCCTTCAAAGCCAAAGTCCCAGATGGCAAGTGGACAAGGAAGCCATTGGCTTATCGAGAGTCCAACAATGTTCATCTACTTATAACCCGCCCTCCTGAGATATGTGTCAACCTCGTTTTTAAACATATTCACGCTGCTAGCAGTTACACAATCTGTAGACAATTTGTTCCATTCATTTATTGTCCTCTGTGAGAACGAGTGCTTCCTGATGTCCAGTCTCCATTGATCCTTTACTAATTGTACCTCATGTCCTCTAGCCTCTGTAGCCCAAATAATTATTGTTTGCTGAGAGGGTGGATTAGCATATGTCCAGGGCTCTGCCTTCTCTAATGGTCTCTAAGCAGACTACAAACTGGTACAGTATTAGTATGTAGCGTCCACCATACAGTCCCCTGTCTCTCCTATCTCCAAGCACATCGTGGCTCCTGATACAATGTGTCCACCATATTGTCCTCTGTTTCGCCTACCTCCAGCCACATCCTGACTCCTGATACATTGCGTCCATCATACAGTCATCTGTCTCCCCTACCTCCAGCCACATACTGGCTCTTTACACATTTCCTCCATCTTACAGTCCTCTGTCTTTCCTACCTCCAGTCACACCCTTGCTCCTTATACATTGCGTCCACCATACTGTCCTCAGTTGCTTCTACCTCCAACCACATCCTGGCGCCTGATACATTGCGTCTATCATACAGTCCTCTGTCTTTCCTACCTCCAGCCACACCCTTGCTCCTTATACATTGCGTCCACCTACTGTCCTCAGTTGCTCCTACCTCCAGCCACATGCTAACTCCTGATACATTGCATCCATCATACAGTCCTCTGTCTTCCCTACCTCCAGCCACATTCTACATTGCGTCCATCATACAATCCTCTGTCTTTCCTACTGCCAGCCACACCCTTACTCCTTACACATTGCCTCCACCATACTATCCTCTGTTGTTCCTACCTATAGCCACATCCTGGCTCCTGACACATTGCGTCCATCATACAGTCCACTGTCTCTCCTACCTCCAACCACATCCTTACTCCTTACACATTGCCGCCACCATACTATCCTCTGTTGTTCCTACCTATAGCCACATCCTGGCTCCTGACACATTGCGTCCATCATACAGTCCACTGTCTCTCCTACCTCCAACCACATCCTGGCTCCCGATACATTGCGTCCACCATACTGTCCTCTGTCTGCCCTTCCTCCAGCCACATCCCTGCTCCTTACACACTGCCTCCGCCATACAGTCCTCTGTCTCTCCTACCTACAGCCACATCACGCCTCCTGATACTTTGCCCCCGCCATACAGTCCTCTATCTCTCCTACCTCCAACCACATCCTGGCTCCTTACACACTGCCTCCACCACACAGTCCTCTGTCTCCCCTACCTCCAGCCACATCCTGGCTCCTTAAGCACTGCCTCCGCCACATTGTGGCTCTTGATACATTGCGTCCACCATAATGTCATCTGTCTCTCCTACCTCCAACCACATCCTGACTCCTGATACGTTGCGTCCACCATACTATACTGTCCTCTGTCTCTCCTACCTCCAACTACATCCTGACTCCTGTACATAAATATATACTAAGACGATGAGAAACAGCAAGATAGCTTCGAGACAGTTTCATAAAATAAATAAATGTGCAGTCTGTATCTCCAGCACACAGCTGTAATATACAGTCACTACAACTCCCGTACACAAATAGAATACACAGTTACTGCTAGAATACATGGCCAGTGCACCTTCACGACACATCTAGAATATATAGTCACTACACACTCTGTACACAGCTAAATTACAAAATATTCACTGTATCTCCAGTACATAGCTATAATGCATTGTCACTACAACTCCAGTACACGATTAGAATACACAGTTACTGCTCACCCAGGACACAGCTCGAATACATGGTCGCTGCTGTATCTCCAGCACACAGCTGTAAGATATAGTCACTACAACTCCAGTACACAAATAGAATACACAGTTACTGCTAGAATGCATGGCCAGTGCACCCTCAGTACACATCTAGAATATAAAATATAGTCACTACACACTCTGTACACAACTAAAATACAAGATATTCACATTATCTCCAGTACATCGCTATAATGCATTGTCACTACATCTCCAGTACACGATTAGAATACACAGTTACTGCTCACCCAGGACACAGCTCGAAATACATGGTCGCTGCAACCTCAGTACATAACTGGAATACATAGCCACTACACCCTCAGAATACAAAATCACACAATTTTGCACAACTTCACACAACGTTGCACAACATTACACAACTTCACTCAACGTCGCACAACTTCATACAACTTCAGACAACTTCAAACAACTTCTGGCGAACAAACTAACAAAATGACACCATCTCAGCATACATTTATTTATTTTATGACACTGTCTCCAGCCTGCCTTGCTTTTTCTCAGCATCTCAGCATGTATTTCTGCACTTTATGACACTGTCTCTAGCCTGCATTGCTCTGTCTCACCATCTCATACACTGTCACACGCAACTTGAAAAAGGTGTTGTATTCTTGCTAGTGACACCCCTCTACATATGGACAAACTCCATAGAGTAGTAGTGAGTCGAGTGTAGCCATTACCTTCTAGTTCCCACACCTCACCACCCCCACCATAGAGTAATGAGAGGAGTATAGCCATCTGACCACCGCCACACACGCTTAGTGTTGTATTCTCGCTAGTGACACCCCTCTACATATCGACAAACTCCACAGAGTAGTAGTGAGTCGAGTGTAGCCATTATCTTCTGGTTCCCACACCTCACCACCCCCACCATAGAGTAATGGTATAGTCTCCAGGGTGCGCAGGGGCGCGCGCGATTACAGGAAAAAGGTGTATTACGCGGAAAAGGTGTGTATGATGGACGCAATGTGTCAGGACCAAGGGTGTGGCTGGAGGAAGGAAAGACAGAGGACTGTATGATGGACGAAATGTATCAGGAGTCAGGATGTGGCTGGAGGTAGGCGAAACAAAGGACAATATGGTGGACACATTGTATCAGGAGCCACGATGTGCTTGGAGGTAGGAGAGAAAGGGACTGTATGGTGGACGCGATAAATAAGGAGCCAGGATGTGGTTGGAGGTAGGAGAGATAGAGAACTGTATGATGGACGCAATGTGTCAGGAGCCAGGATATGGCTGGAGATAGGAAAGACAGAGGACTGTATGGCGGAGGCAGTGTGTAAGGAGCAGGGATGTGGCTGGAGGAAGGGGAGACAGAGGACAGTATGGTGGACGCAATGTATCAGGAGCCAAGATGTGGCTGCAGGTAAGGGAGACAGGGGACAGTATGGTGGACGCAATGTATCGGGAGCCAGGATGGGGCTGGAAGTAGGAGCAACAGAGGAGAGTATGGTGGAAGCAATGTATAAGGAGCCAGGATGTGGCTGGACGTAGGAACAACAGAGGATAGTATGGTGGAGGCAATGTGTAAGGAGTAAGGGCGTGGCTGGAGGTAGGAAAGACAGAGGATTGTATGATGGACGCAATGTTTCAGACGCCAGGATATGGAGGTAGGAGCAACTGAGGACAGTATGGTGGATGCAATGTGTAAGGAGCAAGGGTGTGGCTGGAGGTAGGAAAGACAGAGGACTGTATGCTGGACGCAATGTATCAGGAGCCGGATGTGTTTGGACGTAGGAGAGATAGGGGACTGTATGGTGGACGCAATGTATAAGGAGCAAGGGTGTGGCTGGAGTTAGGATAGACAGAGGACTGTATGATGGACGCAATGTGTAAAGAGCCAGGATGTGGCTGGAGGTAGGGGAGACCAATGACTGTATGATGGACGCAATGTATCAGGATGTGGCTGGAGGTAGGAGAAACAGAGGACATTGTGGTGGACGCAATATATCAGGAGCCAGGATGTGGTTGGAGGTAGGAGAGACAGGGGACTGTATGATGGACGCTATGTGTCAGGAGCCAGGATGTGGCTGGAGGTAGGAACAACAGAGGATAGTATGGTGGAGGCAATGTGTAAGGAGTAAGGGTGTGGCTGGAGGTAGGAAAGACAGAGGACTGTATGATGGACGCAATGTGTAAAGAGCCAGGATGTGGCTGGAGGTAGGGGAGACAGAGGACTGTATGATGGACGCAATGTATAAGGAGCAAGGGTGTGGCTGGAGGTAGGAAAGACAGAGGACTGTATGATGGACGCAATGTGTAAAGAGCCAGGATGTGGCTGGAGGTAGGGGAGACAGAGGACTGTATGATGGACGCAATGTATCAGGAGCCAGGATGTGGCTGGAGGTAGGAACAACAGAGGATAGTATGGTGGAGGCAATGTGTAAGGAGTAAGGGTGTGGCTGGAGGTAGGAAAGACAGAGGACTGTATGATGGACGCAATGTGTAAAGAGCCAGGATGTGGCTGGAGGTAGGGGAGACAGAGGACTGTATGATGGACGCAATGTATCAGGAGTCATAATGTGGCTGGAGGTAGGAGAAACAGAGGACAGTATGTTGGACGCAATATATCAGGAGCCAGGATGTGGTTGGAGGTAGGAGAGACAAGGGACTGTATGATGGACGCAATGTGTCAGGAGCCAGGATGTGGCTGGAGGTAGGAACAACAGAGGATAGTATGGTGGAGGCAATGTGTAAGGAGTAAGGGTGTGGCTGGAGGTAGGAAAGACAGAGGATTGTATGATGGACGCAATGTGTAAAGAGTCAGGATGTGGCTGGAGGTAGGGAAGACAGAGGACTGTATGATGGACGCAATGTATCAGGAGTTAGCATGTGGCTGGAGGTAGGAGCAACTGAGGACAGTAGGTGGACGCAATGTATAAGGAGCAAGGGTGTGGCTGGAGGTAGGAAAGACAGAGGACTGTATGATGGACGCAATGTATCAGGCGCCAGTATGTTGTTGGAGGTAGAAGCAACTGAGGACAGTATAGTGGACGCAATGTATAAGGAGCAAGGGTGTGGCTGGAGGTAGGAAAGACAGAGGACTGTATGATGGACGCAATGTGTAAAGAGCCAGTATGTGGCTGGAGGTAGGGGAGACAGAGGACTGTTTGATGGACGCAATGTATCAGGAGTCAGGATGTGGCTGGAGGTAGGCGAAACAGAGGAGAGTATGGTGGACGCATTGTATCAGGAGCCAGGATGTGGTTGGAGGTAGGAGAGACAGGGGACTGTATATGGACGCGATGTATAAGGAGCAAGTGTGTGGCTGGAGGTAGGAAAGACAGAGTACTCTATGATGGACGCAATGTATTGGGAGCCAGTATGTGGCTGGAAGTAGGAGCAACATATATATATATATATATATATATATATATATATATATATATATATATATATATATATATATATATATATATATATATATATATATATATATATGTTATTAAATTAAGGCAACAGCATGATGGAATCACTGCACGCAGTAAGTAGTGAATGCATCTTTATTATTCATCTTTTATTAAAGCGCAGTATCACTGCACACAGTGGGGAAGTCCAGAAAGGTTTAATCTTGGTAATGGTTTGCCTCCCCTGGTCCATCAGAATATAATAAGTCTGTGAGTAACACGATCCGTATGAAACTAAAGTCCCGTTCTTTTTATAGCTAGGTGAACGAACACACTTCACTACATATGTGTGCTGGGTAAATTTTTAGGAATTATGGGTAAATTGTAGGAATTATGGGTAAACTGTAGGAGTTATGGGTAAAGTGTAAGAGCGCGATATTTAACAATATTGACATATAACGAAAATATGCGTATGGCAAGAGACTTTAGAGTCCTCTGTCTAACGTTTGTGGACGAAATTGTGTCATTATTTTCAAATATTTAATAAAATGTCCTTGTACTCTTATTCAATAGGAGAATTATGGGTAAATTGTAGGAATTATGGGTAAACTGTAGGAGGTATGGGTAAAGTGTAAGAGCGCACTATTTAACAATATTGACATATAACGAAAATATGCGTATGCAAGAGACTTTAGAGTCCTCTGGCTAACGTTTGTGGACGATATTGTGTCATTATTTTAAAAAATAATTAATAAAATGTCCTTGTACTCTTATTCAATAGGAGAATTATGGGTAAATTGTAGGAATTATGGGTAAACTGTAGGAGTTATGGATAAAATGTAAGAGCGCATTAATTTTAAATATTTACATATAAAGAAAATATAGGACGATATCGTGTTTTGTTAATGATAATAGCAAGAGACTTCAGAGTCCTCTGTCTAACGTTTGCGGACAATATTGCGTAGCTTTTCTATTGCTTCGTTGTAACGGCTTGCCAATGAGAACTTTTATCAACGTATTAGGCACCGATCTAGTTGCTAACGATTGCCGCGTGTTTGATTGGCTTAAACAGATGCAACAAGGTAGACTGTACTATCACACTTCCTACATCGATTACTGAGCCTCTGGCGAGGTGGAGACACCCCTAAGCTCGCGACCTCTGGCGTGATGGTAAACATCCGCAAGTCGCCTCATATTCATCGTCATAGTCGTAGTGATATTACACGCTACCCATATTGTATCGCCATGCTGCTGCTGCTGCTGCTGCTGCTGCTGCTGCTGCTGCTGCTGCTGCTGCTGCTGCTGCTGCTGCTGCTGCTGCTGCTGCTGCTGCTGCTGCTGCTGCTGCTGCTGCTGCTGCTGCTGCTGCTGCTGCTGCTGCTGCTGCTGCTGCTGCTGCTGCTGCTGCTGCTGCTGCTGCAGCAGCAGCACTGCTGCTGCGCTGCAGCTGCAGCAGCCGCTGCTGCTGCTGCAGCTGCGCTGCGCTGCCAGCACTGCGCGCTGCGCTGCTGCTGCTGCTGCTGCTGCTGCTGCTGCTGCTGCTGCACTGCTGCTGCTGCAGCAGCAGCAGCAGCAGCACGCTGCTGCTGCTGCTGCGCTGCTGCTGCTGCTGCTGCTGCTGCTGCTGCTGCTGCTGCTGCTGCTGCTGCTGCTGCTGCTGCTGCTGCTGCTGCTGCTGCTGCTGCTGCTGCTGCTGCTGCTGCTGCTGCTGCTGCTGCTTGTTCAATAAAATACGTGTGTACTCGTACGATACCGTGTTTTGTTCGTTTCTCGTCTCCTCGTTAGTTCCTTTGATCTCAGTTATTAATGACCCTGTTAATGACCACTGTTAACTTACTCTTTCATCTCAGTTATTAATGTTCCTCTTAATGACCGTTGTTAACGGACAGTCGTTCCTAAGTCCACTATCGATGGCTACTGGTTATCTTTCGGTACTCCTACAGTCGCTAGGAGGCGCTGCGCACGGTTTGTGGTGTTCCTACGGCCGTCAGGAGGCGCTCTGATTGGCTGCGCGCGCAACCGGAAGTCGTTCAGACACATGGCCTCCGGAATTACATATTCAGAAACTTCCACTAACTACTCCGGTCGATTAACAACGAGATGAGGAAAGTATAAATGAGTATTCACACGAATTGCCGGCACTCATTGACAGGCTGAAGAACGTCAGTCCGAGACACGTGACACATGCTCTAGGACCAACTGGTGGAGAACGTTCGTGAACCGCTACTTCGCTGGGAGTTGATAAAACAGGCAGACATGCATCCGAGTGCTACATTTATCGACATTCGTGACCTGGCCATCAAGTTGTCAACGGAGACAGACGGAGGCAGCATGAGACGTGTACGTATTGCCTCTCAGGAATTCAGCACGGCACGAGAAGATGGTGTCTGTCTATGCGCATGATCATTTCTGAGCAGCAACGACAACTCAGAGCACTGGCGGGGCCACCATCGAACACTAAGAGGACTGGCGGGGCCACCATCGAACATTAAGAGGACTGGCGGGGCCACCATCGAACACTAAGAGGACTGGCGGGGCCACCATCGAACACTAAGAGGACTGGCGGGGCCACCATCGAACATTAAGAGGACTGGCGGGGCCACCATCGAACACTGAGAGGACTGGCGGGGCCACCATCGAACTCTAAGAGGACTGGCGGGGCCACCATCGAACACTGAGAGGACTGGCGGGGCCACCATCGAACACTAAGAGGACTGACGGAGCCACCATCGAACACTAAGAGGACTGGCGGGGCCACCATCGAACACTAAGAGGACTGGCGGGGCCACCATCGAACACTAAGAGGACTGGCGGGGCCACCATCGAACACTGAGAGGACTGGCGGGGTCACCATCGAACACTAAGAGGACTGGCGGGGCCACCATCGAACACTAAGAGGACTGGCGTGGCCACCATCGAACACTAAGAGGACTGGCGGGGCCACCATCGAACTCTAAGAGGACTGGCGGGACCACCATCGAACACTGAGATGACTGGCGGGGCCACCATCGAACACTAAGAGGACTGGCGGGGCCACCGTCGAACACTGAGAGGACTGGCGGGGCCACCATCGAACACTAAGAGGACTGGCGGGGCCACAATCGAACACTAAGAGGACTGGCGGGGCCACCATCGAACACTAAGAGGATTGGCGGGGCCACCATCGAACACTACCAGCATAAAAAACCCAAAATCATTTCAAGAAGCTATCATGGAACTCCCTTTCACCACACCTCCTCACCTAAACTGCCTTTAAAACACAGTGCTCAGCGTAAACTTATCCATGGTGTGGGTATGGAGAATGTCTACGTGTGCATGTGGCAAGACAGCGGCAGTATCCATACACAGGGTCCGTACGTGGATTTGAAAACCTCGAATTTCACCAACTCAAAATCAAGGCCTTGAAATCCTTGAATTCCGGCATGCAGCCTTGAAAAGCCTTGAATTTTGACAAGGCCAGAAGTAAAGATTAATGTATTTTTGCCACATTGCCGGATATGCAAACGTTCGTTTGATGTGAAAGCGATGGGAGAATCTGTCGTTGGAAGCCACAGTGCTGGCAAAAAACACGCTGATAATATGAAACTACAAAATACGAGCTGCGCGGGAACCTCAATAGCGACATTATTCGGCAATACCAGACCACAGGAAACTACAGGTATGTATCTATGATACTTTATGATAATAATAAGACCTGTGTTTTATGAGATTACGGAGTTATGTTAATAAATAAGCAAAGACAATTGCATGTAACTGTCCGCGTTAATTGGCGATATTTCACTGCGATGCGTTTGTTGACGGACTTTACGTCGATGGCGCAGGTGAACATGTGGCGCCACCTAGCGAATGCCCAAATACATACTTTACATGAATAGTTCCAGCTGTTTGCTAATGCGCGACAACGCCGGCTGGTGTCCATGATTGACAAGAAAACATAATTATCAGTTAGGATCACGTACATAATACGGACAGGATAGGTTGACAAATAATATTTTGTTGGACATGTCGTAACTATACTATTTATAGGTGTATACAAATGTAATATATATATATATATATATATAAAATTATATCTATATATAATATTATATATAATTGATAATCATGTGTATATACTGTGTACAATAGTATATTCAATGAGATAGCAAGTTGTCTAGTGTTTGTACTGTGTTGAAGAACTTACACCTTCTGGAAGTGCAACCACATCAATGCCTGTAACACCTGCGCGTCTTCAGTCATCGATGAACACCGCATCCATCGCAAGTCGTGATATCCGACGATCACTGGCGTGCAGAAGGCAATGAAAGTCATGTCGTCTCACTACTCATACGTTAGCTGCAAGGAAACAGACAGACTGTTTCAGCTTATGTTCCCAGATAGCGCTTCGTCGTTCAGCTGGTCTAGCTCCATATTTCAGCCAGCAACTGAAGGACCAGGTGCGGTTGCTTGACAGTTTTGTCATCCTCTTTGATGAGAGCTTCAACCGCTTCACTCAAAACAAACAGATGGACATACACATCAGGTTCTTTGATGATGGTAGAAACGCAGTGCATACCCGATACTTCACCAATGCCTTTCTTGGCCATGCAACAGCTGCAAACATGGTTGATGTGTCTGTTGAGAAATGTGGTACAATGAACCTATCGAACATGATCCAGCTGTCCATGGATGGGCCAAATGTGAATGGGTCCTTCTACCAAAAGCTGAAGGCTGAGGTGTGCGACGACCGCTCACGGAAACTGACTGACATCGGCAGTTGTGGCCTGCATGTGGTCCACAATGCATTCAGAGCTGGTTTCGGAGCAACTGGATAGGATCTGAAGACATTTCTCTGGGCACTGCACCGGATTTTCCACGAAACACCCTCCAGGCGAGAAGACTTCACCGCAATTACGGTGCACCGGTGGGTAGAGAATGCGCGAGTGGCATCCCGTGCGTTGTTGGTACTTGGACATATACGAAAGTACGTCGATACCATCACCAAGTACCCAAAGAAGTACAATGTCCTTGATGGATTCACGACCATGAAGTCAGGCTGTGCTGACTCACTGATGCATGCACACCTGATGTTTTTCGAGTCGGTTGCGAGGCAGTTTGACCAGTTTCTGGTCAGATACCAGACGGACAAGCCAATGATCCCCTTCCTTTGTGGTGACATTGGCGTGATTGTGCGAGGATTATGCCAGCGCTTCATGAAGCAGTCAGTCTTAGACGAGGCCACCTCTACAGCACAGCTGGCAAGGCTCAACATTGATGATGTTGATTCACATTTGCCTCACTCACAAATTGACCCTGGATTCTGCCCAGCGAAGAAGCTGAAGGAGTTGGCAGCTGTCACACCTGTCAAGCAGAAGCTCAGTGAAAGAGAGAGACTGACATTTAGAAAGGAGTGCAAGAAAGGGCTTTTCTGTGCCACACAGAAACTCCTAGAGAAATGCCCAATCACATACACCATAACGAGAAAATTGACGTGTCTCGACCATCGGTTGATGGCTAGCAGGAAGGACGACTGCATTGCGAAGTTTGGCAGAGTGTTGCACAAGTTGTCGGATCTGCACAAAGTCCGATATGCGGATTGCGATGCTCGAGCAGCAGCTGTTCAGATCCTTTGTGAATGAGGTGGTTTCTGCCAACTCTACCACTTTCAAGGATTTCAACCCAGACAACGAGAGACTGGATACGTTCCTTGCAGTCTACCTCAAATGCACACAGTATTAGAAGCTGTGGGTGGTGACAGACAAAGAAACTGCTCATCCTCTCTCATGGGCAAGCCACTGTCGAGCGTGGTTTCTCAATCAACAGTCACGTGGCTGTTGAGAACCTGAAGGAGGAATCAGCGCATTGTGCACGACGCAATCACAACATGCAGCTGGTGGTGTATGCCAAATGTCAGTAACCAAATCAATGCTTTCCTGTGCACAGGGAGCACGACAAAGGTACATGGCGTACTTGGAGGCTGAGAAGGAAAAAGTTCTGAAACAGAACGTTGAGCAAAACTTCAATTCGAAGCGAAAGCATGAGCGTGAGGAAGCAGAGAAAATGGAGGCCAAGAAGATGCGGCTCAACCAGGACATAGCAGCACTGCTGAAGTCAGCTGATAAACTGGCAACCAGTGCTGAGTTGACAGGAGACTTGACACTCCTGGCAAAATCCAATGCCATGCGACAAACAAATCGCAAGCACTGAAAGACCTGCAGTGATTACTGTAACTGATGACAGATGTTGAACTGTACGTTGTCCGTTTCCAGAGTGCAGTTAGCAGTATTAAATTTTTAATCTTAAATGGCCTTAAAGTTTTCTTTCCTTAGACTTGAAGTAGCCTTGAAATAGCCTTGAATTTGGTTTCTGCCATGGTGTACGGATCCTACATACACATTACCAACCTATTCAGAATGTTCATCTAACATCCTATACATGAAATAAATAAAACTATCAGATAAAAACCCTTTCAGCAACATTAAAGATACTAGTCTTTTAGTTGTATGGTACCATACACAGCGCATGCGCACAGTCCACCACAAACTCCTGCGTTAGCCCAAGTGGGGTCATGCCTCAGTTACACTTCCTAGTGTGTTACGAATGTAGGGCATAGTAATTTAGGTATCTGTTATTTAAAAAAAAATCATATCATCTGACATAACTGCATTTGAGCAGGCACATTGGCAGGTTTGCTGGTGGAACATGTTGGCAGTGTAACTGTGGATTTTTAGATGATTTCAATAGGCGGAAGGATTTTTGGCAATTTTTTCGCCACAAGACACGTGTGCGTAGTAATTCATGCATAAATTGGTAAACATTGACGGGTGTGGCACGTTCAGGCATTTTAAAAGAGTTAGAAGTACGAGACTTTGACTAAACTCGAACAGCAAGTCATTGAGATGATGACAACGGCACGTAAGAAGTTTCAGAATTTTTGATGGTCCCATTTTCTTATAATCGTGCAAAACGTTAACATGGTCGTCAATGGGAAATGTAACAGGAGGCTGAACCCAAGTTTGGGGTGTTTGGAGTATAATCACTTGAGACTTGAGTGTATTGAAACGTCTTCGTGATTCTGATGCAACTGTAGTATTATTAATGCTCATACTGTAAATGCGCCATGTTGGAAACTTATGAAAACACTGTTGATGCGGTTATTCGTAGCAATTCCGATGGCTAAAACTGCCCTAAACCACAATATTTGACAATCATATACGCCTTGTGCACCTGATGTGGTGTAGTATGAACGTCTTGGGATAGATAAAGCGAGGTAAGAGTGAAACACGCATTGTCATTCGTTTACTTAACTGTCCTAAATTATTAGGGCTTTATGCCGACGGTTTTTCCTGCATGTTTGTCTGCGTTCCTTACATCATTCGGCATGTGTTCCAGTAAAGGATAAGATAGTCTTTTTTGGTATTACATAGATCTTGTTCAAAGGTATTAGTAATATGACTCCAGTCTCTGAGTACAAAATAATTTAATTTTGTATATATTTATATAAACAAAGTAAGGTTTTAATTCTAGCTTTGGAGCAGTAAACAAGTGGTACATGTAACAGCTATGCCGTTATTCAAACAAAAAGACTTGCTCAATGAAACATTGCTACACCAGCAAGCCGATTACTAGGGCCTACACACATTCTTAACAGACATAAATCAAATACAATTCGCATGAAAGGATCTGCTCAATGAAACACTGCTAGAACACCAAGCCGATTACTGTCTAGGGCCTCCAAACATTCATACTGCACACAAATCATCAAGAAAAATCACACAAAAGGATCTGCTCAATGAAACAATGCTAGAGCACCAAGCCGATTACTAGGGCCTAATGTCTCTACCGGCTCCACACATTCTTACCACTCACACAAATAGTCAACTATATGCAGTAACTATATTTTGTTTTTTTCATAATTGAAACTGGTTTTGATTCTAATGCAATTTTAAATGCTTCCTATAAAATAAGTTCGAGTTAATTTACTAGAAGCAGAACGGAATTTAACAGAACACCTGTGCGACTAATTAACCTCAATCAAAGTAGATGGGCCGAGATCGACATGGTAGTAAAATGGGTAAACAAAACATCCGTGTAATATTTTATTTCTTCACATATATACATATTTCTTTACACATATATACCTAAAACAACTACATAATTCCCTATTAACAACTAAACAGGTGGGCCGAGATGGACGTGATTCCTACAGAGTAATTACATTTGCCATTGGCATTGCCATTACATTGGTGACCATGACATGTTAACATTTTGTATGATTATAAGAAAATGGAACCATCACAAATTGGCATGCTTGTCGAATTTTGTTAAAATCACGTTTCTAACTCTTAAAATTGTGTCTGCATGAATTACTTCATAATTCGTAATATTACATTCGTGCCTTGTGGCGAAAAAATTAATCTTCCGCCTATTAAAATTATCTAAAAATCCACAGTTACACTGTCAACAGCCACCAGCAAAAGGCACTTATGTCAGATATAATTTTTTTTATTAAACGTCCTATATCTAAACTTTCTATGTCCTACATTCATGTGTAACACAATAAGATGTCTAACTGAGGCATGATCCGAAATAGGGAAACTTTTTCTGAGAAAGTGTCCAATTTTATATCAAGTTGCAGCACAATGCATATGCAGACATATTATGGAACACTTCAGCTTGTCACATCATTATTGCCAAATCAACACAATGCCCTGCCCATAATATTAGCTGAAACCAGTCACATAATTTAATTATAGGTGCATTTTAACACTTGGTAAATCAGATTATATACACTAGATTTCAGGAGCACTGCGAACCAATGACGCCTGTTTACTGTCTCTTTAAATGTACCAATGAATTTATTTTCAAATTAATATGTATATAATTGCTTGATTTTTATCCAAACATGATGACAATTTGTCACATTTAACAAGATTTTGAGTGATTTCCAATGTGTCAGAATTGTTAAATGTTATTGTTTATGTGACTGCTTTCATGCTTCTAGTTTGTAAGATACAATACATACTGCTTGATTTCAACACTCCACCATCAAGGGGTATCACATGACCAAATACCCTTTGCGGCCAGACTTGAAAATACTCATCTGTGCAATACTTCTAGTGGCAGTGACACAACCGATATACAACTGTTCTGTCCATATTTGCTACACAATGATACCAGTGCACTGGGCCACATAACAAATATCACAAATGACTGTTCTTGTGCAACCTGCTCCTTCATAAACTGACCAAATTTCCATTTTGGCATTCGCTCTGTACCGTGCTATTCGTGATTGTTACTGCTGTCTGCCTTTTCCAAGCAAACTGTTCACTTTTCTTATCAACCTGTGCCTATGGGAATGGTGATATCTTCTGTAAACCACTTCAGGGTTAGGGTTAGCTAGAGATGGGGTTAGCCAAGTATGGGGCTAGCTAGAGGTGGGGTTAGCTACGGTTTGGGTTGCACACCTTCATTTCCTTGTGCCCAGGCACTTAAAAAAGACCTGCAGACAATATGAAATGTGTATTGAGGCGTGGTGAATAGACATTTATGAAACGCAACGGTTATTTTCTATAAAAAAAATTCTATTTTAACAGATGGAAAATGAAAAAATTGTGTTTATAAACAATTAAATATATTATTAAACATCAAATTGCATAACATATCAGTTGATGCACATCAAACACTATTGCACAACATTAAAATGTATATTTATTTGACATTTTTGCTGTGTAGTAGGTCAGTTATCGGACACTTCCTAAAGGAAACTGTTAAACATTTAAATAATAGCGGCACTTAATAAAAAAATTATCTTGTTGACTAGATGTAATCAATAAAGTGTATCTAATAATATAATATTAACTAGCATGACACTGATAATTGTTTATGTCAAACACACACAACATGGGGTAGGTTAGCAGCCATTTTTATTTATTGATGTTCAAAAATTATCGGAATTGAAAAACATAAAAATTCTAAGAAATGTGTTATAACAAACTAATAATTTCATCCAAATTACCTGCAATATCCACAATTAAGCTAACAACAACGACCAAACCATAAGCATATCAACATTTTATAACCGTGCTGTGACCATGACGTCAGTTTACTTGAGACCAGCCTACAGTTACATTTCCCATAGGTGACCATGTTAATGTTTTGGATGATTATAAGTAAACGGGACCATCAAAAATTCTGAAACTTCTTACCTGCCGTTGTCCTCATCTCAATGACATGCTTCATCTCAATGACATGCTTGTCGAGTCTTGTCAAAATCACATATTTCTAACTCTTAAAATGGCTGATCATGCCATATCTGTCAATGTTGACCAATTTCTGCATGAATTACTAGGCGTTCGTGCCTTGTGGCCAAAAATTTTTCAATAATTCTTCCGCTTATTAAAATCATCTAAAAATCCAGTTACACTGTCAACAGGTTCTAAAAAAGGCACTTATCTCAGATGATATGATTTTTTTGAAACGCCTATATCCAAACTTACTATGCCCTAAATTCGTGTGTAACACACCAGGAAGTCTAACTGAGGCATGATCCCTTGCATGATAAACATGGCGCGTGTGCGATTTGTGCATTATCCACCACTCAGTGCCATCAGAACCTCGTAGGTGATGTTTGTGCGTATTGAGCATACAATTACGCTTCGTAAAAAATGAAGAGGAAAAAATAGATAAAATGTTTTCAAACGAAAGAATTCTAGAAAAAAATTAAAATATTCTCCGCAGTTTTCATGTTAAATGCAACATTTGTAGAGCACATGCAGTCACTTCTAATGTAATATTTCATATTTAATGAAATATTAGATGTTATTATTCAATGTTATGCGCATGCGCAGCTACAAGGGTACATCTAATTGCATGTCATTGTTAATATTGTAATTCAATTTAAAAGAATGCATGGGTTAAATTATATGTAATTTGGTGAACAAAGGCTATTGTTTTTGTAATTAAAAATTATATTGATGATATTGCATGTCATGTGCAACATTAAAAGGACAACTCATTGCATATCATTGTTAATATAATTAAATTTAAAAGAACGCATGGGTTAAATTATCTGTCGTTTGTTGAACAAAGGCTTTTAAAATTATACTGATGATATTGCATGTCATGCGCATGCGCAACTTTAAGGAGAAAACACATGTATGGGTGTCATGGAAATTTCTTTCTTTAGGGAGGGGTGAGAGGGAGGAGTGAATGGACGGAAGGAGATCAGGTTCGGGTATCTATGAATGGGAAGCATTGTCAACTGAGGTGGGCAGGCCATTCATGAATACAATTGGAAATCTATTTATCTTATTTTTATTTTCAATGTAATAACGATGTAATTAAATTCGATGTAACAACTCTTGCCATAGCTTGGTTGGCTCTGAAGAGCCGTTTGGTTCGGAGTTGAAACAGTCGTCAGTAAATTCATTCTGCACCATTGTCATTCGGCATTCTGTAAAGGAAGTATCATAAAGTGATGGAGTCATCATAGAGTATTCAGTATCCTTGCCACAATTATTACATAAAAAAGAAATGTATTATTATCATTATGTGAGTACACAACTGTTCATTATCATTACAAGCTATCATTGTTAGTTTCATTATCATTACCATCAGTGGCCGCTGCTGCTGCTTTGTGGGTTTATTGATACAGATGTTAAAGACAGTCAGCTTACCACTGGTCCACTGCTGGAAGTCTGGAACCAATATCAGTTAAGTTATCACCAAAGAATAAATGGCTTCAGTGGAAAGCATGTGCATCCTGTCCCCATCAGGAGGCTATCGTGAAAAGGACAGTTGGGTGGGGACTCTCAATATGCTAATGGTGTCCTTGTCCATTTGCCATCTGGGCCAACATAATTTTTCTGCAACTTGTTTATTTAAAATAATTCAATCACGTACATATTGAAACTTCATATGTATTGAATAAGAAAAATACCAATGATGTAGCTAATTGTGTATAACGTGATCTTTACACTTGCTATATATAAAATCAGTAGACCTAGCATCACATCACAACATACATTTGTTTTGTCCGGAAGGGGTAATGTTGGTATACAGGCACACTTTCCCAGCATATAATGCCACCACCTAAATGCAATTAGGACTAAAAAACCTCACATAACTACATAAAAATACAGCACTCGATATATGTAATAACCTTTATTTGGTCTTGTTAAAAAATTTTTACACATCTTTATTAGTTAGTTATTTATCTTTGGGTGAGGGGTGAGTGCACCGAGAACACCACTTGTACCATGGCTAATCCAGCACAGATTGTATACAATGTTCCTGTTATTGTTGTTCCGTTTAACGCTGCATATATATATACCCCTATGTAAGCACATGCATAACTAAGGTAAATTTCTGTAGGAAATCCTTGCTCAAGCCTAAATAATAGAAATATTTAGTAAGTATTTACATTGTATAGCTTTCTTCCGTGCACCGAGGGCCTCGATCCGAGGCAGTTGCACAAGAAATTGTGTAGCATTTGCACAAACTGCTGTGACAGGCACATAACCATCGAATACACATTGAATGCATCAGATTTTTGTGATTATAAGAAAACTTGATCATCAAACATTCTGGAAATTTTTCACAGCAACTGCCATCATTTGACTGGTGCCAGACTTGAAATCGTTATGGAATCTTCATTACCATAATCATTACATAAAATAACTATTAAACATAATTACCTCTCAAGAAACTTGGTATTCGATCTTTTAACAAGATTGCCATCCCAAACAACAAGTTCCAGATGGCAAAGTGGACAAGGAAGCCATTGGCTTATCGAGAGTCCAATAATTTTCTCATCTATGTGTAACCCACCCTTATCAAATATCTGTCAATTCTATTTTTAAACATATTCACACTACTAGCATTAACACAATCATTTGGCAGTTTGTTCCATTCATTTATCACCCTCTGTGAGAAAGAGTACTTTCTCATGTCCAACCTACACTGCTCCTTAACTAATGCTTCTTTGTGTCCTCTGGTTCTGCTGCCTTCTTTAAGTTTGAAGAACATATTCCTATCAACATCCTCATAACCGTTCACTATTTTAAATACTTCTACTTGGTCTCCTCTTAGTCTACTGGTCTCTAGTGTTGTCAAAACACATTGTAATAAGCAACTTTCGTAACTAAGATCTGAATATTTTGACCGCATCCCGCGGTCTTCAGCAAACTGAAGTTATGGATGAAATTACTGTTTTATTATACTTATCATTACATGACTACATCATTTTTCATTACCATTATCAAAACAATCCATCATTACCATCAATGGCCAGTTATATCGTAAGGAAAACAACTAAAGTAGAAGTTTCATACTTTGCAGCAGACATGACTGGTTAACACAAGCTCACAAAGTAACAATGATGCTTGAAAGAAAGTTGTCTGCTGGTGTAATGTGGTAGGATTATCCCATACGGCTCTGCTGGTGTAACGTGGTCGGATTATACCATACGGCTCTGCTGGTGTAACACAGTCGGATTATCCCATACTGCTCTGCTGCTGCTTCATTGATTATCTGGTGCTTAAGGACAATTGCATCAGGTGGTTAGAGCTAATAGTGTACAGCCTATAAGAAAACTGATATAAGCTGCTGTAGTTTGTTCAGAGTTCAGACCACAATGCAAAATTGCATTGGTAGCCATGTTAACATTTTGTCTGATTATAAGAAAACATGACCACTAACAATTCTTAAAATTGTTCACAGCAACTGCCATCACCTCACTGACATGCTGACTAAGTTTTGTCAAAATCACATACCTCCATATCTTTTAAAATGCCCCCATGCTTGATGCCCGTCAATATTTACAAAGATAGCCATGTATTCATGCACCCACGTGGCCCATAACAAAAATCCCATAAATCCCTCTGCCAGTTAAATTCTCACAAATATGCACTAGATGTCACATCATATTAATCGTTTAATTTCACATATCACAATACACCCTACATTCATATGAAACAATAAACAGGAAGGTTAACTGGTTTTCCCCCTTCAGACATTGCTCAACATGGCAGAGCAGGGAGCTGCAATGATTAATTTAGTGTTACAGATGTGAAAGGGTGAAACTCATTGAGGGCCATGATTCATAGGAGGTGATCATAAAGTCTGGAGAAACTAGTGCAATTTGCTATTTCCATTTAAATGGTGCCAACTTAATTAAATAACCTGAGAGCATAAATGCTATTATTTTTCATTACAGGGGTTCATTATCGTTTTCATTACATAAATTTAACATTGATCATTTTCATCATCATAATGTAATGAACACCTTCATTATAATGACTCCAACCCTGATTGACATGCTGATCAAGTTTCATCAAAATCACATACCTCCAGCTGTGGTTAAGCACCGTCTGGTGCCTTGCCTGTCAATGTTTACAAAAATATCCATGTGGCCCATAGCAGAACAATTTCCATAAATCCCTCCACCATTAAACTCTCAACAAAATGCACTATTTCACAGCCAGTAGCTTCTACAAACAAACCTGTAAATATGCCTGCTAATTTGCATTAATGTCACATCTTATGAATTTTTTAATTTCACATTTCGCAGCTTAATCCACCCTACATTCAGGTGAAACAGTCAACAGGAGTTCTCTGTGGTCTGACTTCAAATAGAAATGGTCATTGTGGAGGAGACAACATTTTTTATTTAACCTGTTGGTTAAGGTAAATGTATATTGTGCATTCAGCAAAATAGTGATGTCCCACGTATTTCTTGGACTTGTTTACATACACAACCTGTGCTGGGCAGAACACAGACAGATTAACTACTTCAGCATAAGAGAATGTCATCCAGTACAACCCTTGAAAACACTCACTTTATCAGTTTGCATGAGTTTGTACTTGTAACATAATTGTCAGGTTAGTCCAACATGTGTTCTGAAATAGTCAGTTGTTATTCAATAAAAAAAATATGATAATTCATTTACCTGGTGCTACAATATACATATGTAAACATACTAAAATATAACCTTCAAGTGTGGATAGATGAAAAGTAAAATGTCTCAATGTATCAAATTGCATAATGTTACATTACCTATTTCTTGGAGTCCTCAGAAACAACTCACCTACTCTGTTAAACAAATCTGTCAGCTCACTAAGCCATATTAGATAACAGCTGTGTCTGTCCAGGATTTTTTCAACTCCCAACATGGACTTGGGGAAAGGTGACTGGGTCTAATTAACTGAAATCAACAAAAGTTTACTGCTAAGTAGTTATATTATAATGTGACTTACTCTGCATTGATGTAACTTACCAGATGTAGGCTGCACTAGTATGAACCTCTCCACACCCCACCACTTCACCCCACCACCCCACCCCACTACCCCCACCTGCAGAAGGCTGGTCAGGCAGGAACAAAAGTCTACAGGGATGACTTGATTAGTGCCTTGACCTAGCAGACACATCTTTAAGCAGAAGCACATACTAAATGCAGTTTTTGAAATGCGAACTACACAGGAAGTTAAACTGTGGTCTTGCCTCTTGACGATGTTGATTTGAAAGTCATCAAATAATGATATACAGGCTGTATGTACGCGTTCATAAAAAGTGCAATCAATCGTAAATTGATTCTCAAGCAGAGTCGATTGATTTAACATTAGAGACCTATCTACACGTCAACTTGTGAACACTGTTTATTCCTGTCATATTAAATAACTTCTGTGTTTTATTAATAATAGTAATAATAATAATTTGTTTAATTTTCAATCATTAGAATTCAGATAGAATAAAAGTAAAATATGTACAAAACATGTTAATAATGTTTGATAGCGCTTGTTTTTTAATATCTATAAAAGAAATTACAATGTCTGCCTGCACGAAAAATTTCAACAATAACAGAGAGTGACAGATTAATGTATGCATCGTTGACTCCTGGTTAAATCTTGCCTGCCTTGTCTACCCGTTAGTACGTGACTTTTAGGCGGCCCTCTATTGACTTTGATTGAACTAATGTCAAATGACAGAATTAACAAGCTATATGACGTTCATTAGCACTATTTCTTCTATTGTGTTGATTTTAGTGTTTTATAGATTGATAAATTTTTGCAAACGTTATGTAACTAGCTAACAAAAATACATACCATATTGTTTCAGATGACACTCCCATCATCTGTGACTTGTGACAGTGTCATTCACTTTGCCTCTAGATACTTGTGTTGTTTCAGATGACAATCCCTTCATCTGTACCTCGTGAAAGTGTAATTTCACTCCATCTCTAGATAGTTATATGTTGCTTCGGATGACACTGCTATCATCTGTAACTTGTGACAGTGTCACCCACATTGCCTCTACTTTTATGTTGTTTCATATACATAACACTGACAGTCCCATCATCTGCGACTTGTGACAGTGTCACCCACGTTGCCTCTACTTTTATGTTGTTTCATATACATAACACTAACAGACCCATGATCTGTGACTTGTGACAGTGTCACCCACGTTGCCTCTACTTTTATGTTGTTTCATGTACATAACACTAACAGACCCATGATCTGTGACTTGTGACAGTGTCACCCATGTTGCCTCTACTTTTATGTTGTTTCATATACATAACACTAACAGTCCCATGACTTGTGACAGTGTCACCCACGTTGCCTCTACTTTTATGTTGTGTCATATACATAACACTAACAGTCCCATGACTTGTGACAGTGTCACCCATGTTGCCTCTACTTTTATGTTGTTTCATATACATAACACTAACAGTCCCATGACTTGTGACAGTGTCACCCACGTTTCCTCTACTTTTATGTTGTTTCATATGCATAACACTGACAGACCCATGATCTGTGACTTGTGACAGTGTCCAGGTGATACTTTCATCCAGACATGGGGAAAGAACTTTTGGGCTTGGGACTTTTTCAAAGGGCTTTGGAGAGGGATTGAAGCATTTTCAATATAACTGTTGGACCTAAATTTAAGAGGAGATATCCCACCACTGAATATAATACTAATTATACCTCTGTATGAAGCAGTGGCCTCATTTAGAATACTTTATGCAAGCTTAACAACTCAAGAGACAAGGATGTTAAGAAGTGATCAAACTTTTTAAGATATTGAATGGGCATTAAAATATTGGTAGGAACATTTTGTCTCACTCAAGAAAAATAGTAGAACTAGAGGACATGAGGTATCATTGGTAAAGGATCAATTGGATATCATGAAGTATACTTTTTAACAAAGGTCAATAAATGAATGTAACAAATTATTAAAACTTCAGTAGCCAATTTTGTTAGTCCCATTGAAATGGGGATCAAACAGACACATTTTCAATACATGTTTTACTCTATAATTTGCCTGTAACAATTGCACTAAATATGCACATTTAAAATCCTGGCCACCTGTCAGTAGACTGGACTAGTGCTAAAGCTATGATGCTATGTTTGATACTGTCGTTAATTCTGTGTCTTCTTGTCACTTCTTCTTGTCACAATATTTATGTTGTTTCAGGTGACTGTGGTGCCTGTGGACAGCTGTTTGTCTGCAGTGAACGGATGAACCTGCAGACTCACTCACGTTGACAAAAACAAATGTCCAGTTCTACTGGTTTCACTGGGGACAGTGACAACACTTTCCTACAGAAAGACACAGTGCACCAACGCAGTATAGGACATCGAGCCAGGTCACACAATGTCCACATCTTTGCCGTGATTCACAAGAGAAACCTGTGACATCATCCATTTTGGTGGGAAACCATTCAGTTGTGACAAAGTTTTCACACAGTTGTAACATAAAAACTCATTTGCACTCCCAGACTGGTGCGAAACCCTTTCAAAGTGATACAAGTGAAAAAACCGTCTTTTCAGAGTAGCTTTTAAAAGTTACACCTGCGCGCTAACATTGGTGAAAAATCAATCAAATTCGTGCACTCACACTGGTGAGAAACCACGTCAATGTGAAATCTTTTAAAACAGTTATTTGGACAGTGGCGCCTTAAATATGCATGTACACACTCACACTGGTGAGATTTTACAGAGTAATGGTATAGACGTACATGTGCCCAGATACACTGGTGATAAACTGTGTGTGATACCTATGAAACACAGCTTAGTTCCAGTGATGAAGACATACTAGAATATTTGTACTGTTGAAAAACACTTCAAATGTGATGAATGTGGGAAAACGTTAGACACAATAGTATTTAAATATGCCCTTAAATATGCACACTGATACCTTTGAGAAACGTTTCATGTGTGACACATGTGGTCATCAGTTTTTAAATAGTCATGGTTTAACAAAACATGTGCTCTCTCACACAGAAGAGAAACCCTTTCAGTGTGATACCTGTGGGGAACAATTCTCAAAAAGTGCTCATTTGAAGGCACATGTTCGTATCCATAATGGGGAGAAACCCTACAAATGTGATACATGTGGTGCACAATTTACACATAGTAGTAATTTGAAGAGGCATGTCCATATCCACACTGGGAAGAAACCATTTCAGTGTGATACCTGTGGTGCACAATTCTCAAAAAGTTGTTCTTTGAAGCAACATGTCCATATCCATACTGGGGAGAAACCCTACAAATGTGATACCTGTGGTGCGCAATTCTCATTAAATTATAGTTTGAAGAAACATGCCCGTATCCATACTGGGGAGAAACCCTACAAATGTGATACCTGTGGTACACAATTCTCAGCAAGTTATGATTTGAAGAAACATGTCCGTATCCATACTGGGGAGAAACCCTACAAATGTGATACCTGTGGTGCGCAATTCTCACAAAGTGGTCATTTGAAGACACATGTTCGTATCCATACTGGGGAGAAACCCTACAAATGTGATACCTGTGGTGCGCAATTCTCACAAAGTGGTTATTTGAATACACATGTTCGTATCCACACTGGGGAGAAACCCTACAAATGTGATACCTGTGGTGCGCAATTCTCACAAAGTGGTCATTTGAAGACACATGTCCGTATCCATACTGGGGGAAAACCCTACAAATGTGATACCTGTGGTGCGCAATTCTCAGAAAGTGCTCATTTGAAGACACATGTTCGTATCCATACTGGGGAGAAACCCTACAAATGTGATACCTGTGGTGCACGATTTACACAAAGTGGTCATTTGAAGAGGCATGTCCATATCCATACTGGGGAGAAACCCTACGAATGTGATACATGTGGTGCACAATTCTCAGAAAGTGGTAATTTGAAGACACATGTCCTTATCCATACTGGGGAGAAACCCTACAAATGTGATACCTGTGGTGTACAATTTACACGAAGTGGTCATTTGAAGAGGCATGTCCAAATCCACACTGGGGAGAAACCCTACGAATGTGATACATGTGGTGCACAATTCTCAGAAAGTGGTCATTTGAAGACACATGTCCGTATCCATACTGGGGGAAAACCCTACAAATGTGATACCTGTGGTGCACAATTCTCACAAAGTAGTTGTTTGAAGATACATGTTCGTATCCATACTGGGGAGAAACCCTACAAATGTGATACCTGTGGTGCACAATTTACACAAAGTGCTCATTTGAAGACACATGTCCGTATCCATACTGGGGGAAAACCCTACAAATGTGATACCTGTGGTGCGCAATTTACACAAAGTGGTAATTTGAAGACACATGTCCGTATCCATACTGGGGGAAAACCCTACAAATGTGATACCTGTGGTGCACAATTCTCACAAAGTAGTTATTTGAAGAAACATGTTCGTATCCACACTGGGGAGAAACCCTACAAATGTGATACCTGTGGTGCGCAATTCTCAGAAAGTGGTAATTTGAAAACACATGTTCGTATCCATACTGGGGAGAAACCCTACAAATGTGACACCTGTGGGGCACAATTCTCAGCAAATTGTAGTTTGAAGAAACATGTCCGTATCCACACTGGGGAGAAACCCTACAAATGTGACACCTGTGGGGCACAATTCTCAGCAAATTGTAGTTTGAAGAAACATGTCCGTATCCATACTGCGTAGAAACCCTACAAATGTGATACCTGTGATGCACTATTCTCACAAAGTGGTCATTTGAAGACACATGTCCGTATCCATACTGGGGAGAAACCCTACAAATGTGACACCTTTGGGGCACAATTCTCAACAATTTGTAGTTTGAGGACACATGTCCGTATCCACCCTGGGGATAACCCTACAAATGTGACACCTGTGGTGCACAATTACCAGCAAGTGGTAAGCTGAAGACACATGTCCGTATCCATGAACATGTGTCAACAAGTGGGGATTTGATATGTCCGTACCCATACTGGAGAGAAACCTTTGCAATGTGATACATGTGGTGCACAGTTTACAGAAAGTGGGAACTTGAAGAGATATGTTCGAATCCATTAGCAGAGACCTTACAAATGTGGAGTTCACTGATTAATGAAAGGTAATGTGCAATCGCATATTTGCACTCGCGGGAAACCTTCTAAATGTGACACATGTTGTTTGGAACTATCTGAGAGTTGTCATTAACAGTCACATATGCCTTCTCGCACATGCGAGGAACACTTCGTGTGTGACACCTGTTGACGTAGTTTATAGCAGTACTTTAAATGTGAATGTATGCACCGTTGGAAATTATTCAGAAGTGACGCTTATGTAAATGTTTTCAAAGAGTGGTGGTTTAAGCTTTTAAAGGTACATGTGCTCTATTCCACTGGTGTGAAATTGAATTAAGAAGTTGAATGTCGACACTTCTGGAGCACAGTCCATATATGGTAGTAAGGTGAAGAACCGTGCGTTCATATAGAGGGGAGAATACCTTTAAATGTTTTGCCTTAGAAGGCACTTCCCATAGAATGGTTATTTATACTATCATTCGCAAAATCATGTTTTGTCGCCATTTTTGTTTTCTCTGTATACGGCAGATTGTAGCTCTCACGATGACTGTGTGGTTGACAAATACGCTGACAGCTCAGCTCAGGTGTATCCATGTCCCACAGTGTACACATTTTACCATGGTTTCTTTTTGCTCTTCGTCACAGTACCAAGGATCACTTTCTTAATCATCACTTTGATTGCTTTTTTAGTTTTGGCTGGCAGGAAAAAGCTGCCGTTTTTGTATTTTTCCTGGCTCAACTAAATGTGTTGTCTTTCTTTTCCTCTTGACAACTATTGAGTTAGGGCTACTTTTGTTGTGCTTGTTGGCTTTTGACATTACAGTTTTTTATATGGGCTGGAGGTTCTGATTTCCGACTTGGTCGTTCTTCTTTTGGCTCTAGATATCGCTGGTTTATGGAAGGGAGACAACATTGTAGGCGTGATGAACTTTCTACCCAGCTCTGGTTGATCAGTCAGCTGCTCCGTGCTTGGGACTAATGCTTCATAATGACCAACATCTTCACCCGGATTTAGGTATTTGACCGTAACTGCATCAGTCTCCTGAAATTCCGTCCCACATTCAAGTTCACTCTCTCCAATGCAGACATGCACTGGTCGTCGCAGACAGCGTGCCGTCGCAGCGATCTCTATCTCTCCAACCATTTCACTGGGAGTCGCCATCGATGTGATTCTGTCCACGACAGATGCGTAACACAGTCTCTGAGGTAGATCTGCGTTCACCATCCTCTCATCAATGTTTTCATAAAGGCCAAAGTTGTCTAGCATATGTCCTATCATGTTGGATCGTAGCGCGTCGGCGGAAGTTATTTCTCGAATTCTCAGGACAGGCTGGACAGGCTTAGGTTGTTGGACTGTTGCTTGCTCGTGGACGGGATTCCGTGAAAATGGCGGCGTGCTAGTTTTCAGTGAATAGTCAGCTCTATAACTAAACTTTTAAAAAGCACTTTAAGCGAGAACACATACTGATAAAACAGCTAGCAGGTAACTAGTGCTGTTGTGAATACAGCCGTACAGACAAAAGAGAAATAGTGGACCATTTAAATAATTATTTTACCAACATAGGTCATCGCCTTAATGTAAACTTAACACAAACAGGTAATGACCCAACACAATTTATCAATAAAAATGCATCAAGTTTTTTCTGTACACCTACATATTCTGAGGAAAAAAAGCAAATTCAAAGAAATCAAGTGGATTCGACAATGTTGATCCACACATTATTAAACAAATTATACCACACATTGCAAATCAACTGGCACACATTTTCAATAATTCACTTATGACTGGCATTGTGCCCAACAAACTAAAAATAGCAAAGGTTATCCCCTTGTATAAAAGTGAAAACCCTGAACTATTCTCAAATTATAGACCTATTTCTATCCTTCCATGCCTCTCAAAAATACTGGAACTCCTAATGTACAATAGGCTTTACATTTTTAAGCAGAACACATCATATAAAAAAAAACAATACGGATTTAGGAAAAAACTATTCTACGTATATTGCACTGATTGATTTGATAAAATATGAAATAACATGGACCATAAAAAGTATAATATGTTTATATTACGTAAAGTATAATATAGGTGTTTTTCTTGATCTCTGCAATGCTTTCAATGCTACGGTATAAGAGGTAATGCCTGCAACTGGTTTAAAAGCTATCTTAATAACAGAAGACAGTATGTATCATATAACCAAGCAGACTCAAAATATATGACAATTACATGTGGAGTTCCACAAGGATTTATATTAGGCCCATTGCTCTTTATTTTATATACAAATGATATTGAAAATGTATCAGATATCCTAAATCCTATACTGTTTGCAGATGACACAAGTCTCTTTCATGCTCATACATGGTTCAACACTCTCATCGAAGAGGTAAACATAGAAATACAAAAAATCTCAACATGGTTCCGTACCAACAAACTTTCCCTAAACACCAAAAAGTCAAATTTTATTATATTCACACCAAAAGGAAAAAAATACAATATCAACAGTGCCTTAATACAAGTAGATGGAAACAAAATAAAGCATGTCAAATTCACCAAATGTCTAGGGATATTTATAGATGAGCACTTAAGTTGGACAACACATGTTGACAACCTATCAAAACAAGTAGCACGGAATGTGGGAATGCTTAACAAATTAAAACATTTTCTCCCTATGTATATAATGAGAACTATTTATTGTTCATTGATCTTATAACATTTACAATATTGCACTCTATTGTGGGAAAATTCATATTGTACAAACTTAAACAAATTAAGAATACTACAGAAGAAAGCTATTAGGATAATCACAAATTCTCATTACATCACACACACTGATCCTCTATTCTCAAAGTTAAAACTATTAAAATTGGATGATCTATATAAACATCAACTAGGTATTTTTATGTATAAAGCAGCAAATAACAAACTCCCAGATTCTATGTCATCAATGCTTACGAGAATACAAAATATCCACAAATATAATCTAAGAAACCAAAATAGCTATTATATCCAAAACAAGAACAAACAGCAGGACATGTACAATAAACTATTCAGGCCCAGTATTCTGGAATGCATTACCTAGTAAATTAAAACAGCTTGTGTCCATTAACCAATTTAAAAATAAACTGAAATAATTGTTACTCTCTAAATATCAATCACTTTACAGTAAAGACTGCAAATAAGAAACTTTGTATTTGAACAAAATGTACTCTATATCTAAATTTATTTTCACATGGTGGAGAAGACCATGTGTTTCATGCTTATGTAATATTTAATGTAGTCAGCATCATGTATTACTTAATGTATTCATGTTCACATTTAATGAATACATGAAGGTTGTGTAGTTAGTGTATTATTTGTTCATATAATTCAAAGTACAAATTGTATGTCGATATTTAAGCAACATTTTTGAGAAAAAATTTGTATAACATAATACTTTACATCTACCATTATTTTAACATGACAGAAAAAAACCATGTATTGATGTTCGTGTAGTATTTACTGTATTCATGGGTCCTGCATTACTTAATGTGTTCATGTTCACATTGTAACGTATTTATGTGCAATAATTAGTTAGGTTATTAGTGTAGTATTTGTTAATAAAATTCTAATTACAATTTGTATGTACATATTTAAGCAATTTTCAATTTTTTTATATTGTATTTCACTTACAATAATGTTGCTTAGTATATGTTTATGGCTTAAGCCTAAGGAAACAAAATAATTATGTTGATTTATTTCTGGGCGGTCCTCGTCATAAGCCCCATGTGGTTTCTAGAGGATCTCCTTGGTTGCCCCGCTATTTGTATAATCTGTGACTCATATCAGATTGTAAGTATCTTAAAATGTATGTGTAGCCAAAATAAAGTTATTCATTTATTCATTAGACTGTTGTTGCTCGCTCGTGGACAGGCTTCGGTTGTTGGACTGTTGCTTGCTTGTGGACGGGATTGCGTCATTAGACTGTTGTTGCTCGCTCGTGGACAGGCTTCGGTTGTTGGACTGTTGCTTGCTTGTGGACGGGATTGCGTCATTAGACTGTTGTTGCTCGCTCGTGGATTGGCTTCGGTTGTTGGACTGTTGCTTGCTTGTGGACGGGCTTGCGCCATGAGACTGTTGTTGCTCACTCGTGGACAGGCTTCGGTTGTTGGACTGTTGCTTGCTCGTGGACGGGATTGCGTCATTAGACTGCTGTTGCTCGCTCGTGGACAGGCTTCGGTTGTTGGACTGTTGCTTGCACGTGGACGGGCTTGCGTCATTAGACTGTTGTTGCTCGTTCGTGGACAGGATTGGTGTTTTAGACTGTTTATTGCTCCTGGATGGGCTTTGTTTGATTGTGACCCGCCTGGAACCATTCCGTCTGTTGGTATTTTATGGGCTCAGCTCATTGAGCTGTTGCTTGCTTGTGGACGGACATGGATAATTTGACTGTTGCTCGCACGTGGACAGGCTTCGGTTGTTGGACGTGTTTGCTTTATTTGACGAGTTATCGTTCTTCACAGTGGCATCTCTGGCAGAATTCGATGGACTATCTACATCAGTTTCAAAGTAGGACAACTCGAACCTTCCAGCTGCGGCGAAATCTGCATCAGTCCAAATGATCCTATCACAAGGCCAGAGCACTTGAAACCAATGACAGCAGTTGATATTGAGACAGAGTGTAAGTATGCCCTTCCCAAGATACGACAGACGGTGATGGTGAGTGGTGTTTCGTCCGTCCTCAGCCAACTGTCACATTCGTGAATGTAATAGGTCATCAGAGATTTGTAAAAAAAACCGATCAACGGGTTGGAGACGGTGCGTTGTGTGTGGAGGCAGAGATAATATGACGACTTCATGGTCCCTCGCGTATTGGATTGCTTCAGTGTTTTTCGCATGCGACCAATGGCCGTCAAGGATTAACAAGATTTTAACAAGATTTAACAAGATTGCCATCTCGAACAAGTTCTAGATGGCAAGTGGACAAGGAAGCCATTGGCTTATCGAGAGTCCAACAATTTTCTCATCTATGTGTAGCCCGCCCTTATCAGATATCTGTCAATTCTATTTTTAAACATATTCACACTACTAGCATTAACACAATCGTTTGGCAGTTTGTTCCATTCATTTATCACCCTCTGTGAGAATGAGTACTTTCTCATGTCCAACCTACACTGCTCCTTAACTAATGCTGCTTTGTGTCCTCTGGTTCTACTGCCTTCTTTAAGTTTGAAGAACATATTCCTATCAACATCCTCATAACCGTTCACTATTTTAAACACTTCTATTTGGTCTCCTCTTAGTCTCCTGGTCTCTAGTGTTGTCAAACCACATTGTAATAAGCGACTTTCGTAACTAAGGTCTCTTAATTCTGGAATCATCTTAGTTGCTCTTCGTTGTATTCTTTCTAGCTTATCTATGTCTTTTTTACGATATGGCCTCCATGCTTGAATACAATATTCCAAATGTGGTCTAACTATTGCTTTGTACAGGGGTACAATTAGATGTTTCTCCTTATACGTGATAGTTCTCCTAATTAGGCCTAGAATTTGATTTCCTTTCGAAGCAGCAATCCCACATTGCTCTGAAACTTTCATGTCAGCATTAAATATTACTCCTAAATCCTTTTCTTGTGTGGTTCTACCTAGTACAGCATCCCCATTTTATATTCCTCGTCCATATTTCCATGTCCTATGTGTATACATTTACACTTCCCAAAATTGAATAACATTTGCCATTTTTCTGACCATTTAACTAATTTTTCTAGATCATCCTGTAAACTTTGTTTATCTGTATCATTAGTAACCTTTCTGAATACCTTTGTGTCATCTGCAAATTTGAGTACTTTGCTAGATATGTCATCCTCCAAATCATTTATATATATTAAAAACAGTATAGGGCCTAACACTGATCCCTGTGGTACCCCACTCAAAACAGATTTCCAGTTTGAAATCTTACCATCTACTATTACTCTCTGTCTTCTGTGTGTAAGCCACTTTTCTATCCAGTTGATTACATCATTGCCTATACCATGGGCTTTTAGTTTAAGTAACAATCTTTGATGTGGCACTTTATCGAAAGCTTTCTGAAAATCTAAGTAGACAACATCCACTGGTGACCCGTCATCTACCCACTTTGTAATTTCTTCTAAAAAACATAAGAGATTGGTTAGACATGACCTTGCTTTTAGGAATCCATGTTGAGATGTATTTATTAATTTATGTTTTATGAGGAATTCCACCATGTGGTCTCTAATTAATGTTTCAAGACTAATTTACATACAACTGATGTTAAACTCACTGGTCTGTAATTTTCTGGCTTCTTCCTCGATCCCTTCTTAAACAGCGGCGTAATGTTTGCTTCTTTCCATTCTGAAGGAACTATTCCTTCTTCTAGTGACAAGTTAAATAAGTTTGCAAGTGGTGTACTAATTTGATCAACAATTTCCTTTAGCAGTTTTGGTGGTATCCCATCAACTCCAGGTGATTTATTATCTTTCATCTTCTTAATTTTCTTTGCTATCATTTCAGGAGTTACAAATAACTGCCCTAAATATTCTGATGTATTGCCCTCAAATTTAGTTAATGGAACTGGAAGTGAGCTGATATCTTCTGTGGTAAAAACTGAGCTGAAATACTCATTCAGGACCTCTGCCATTTGGAACCCATCTGAAATTATGTTTTCACTGTTGCTTACTGGAACCATTCCGTCTGTTGGTATTTTATGGGCTCAGCTCATTGAGCTGTTGCTTGCTTGTGGACGGACATGGATAATTTGACTGTTGCTCGCACGTGGACAGGCTTCGGTTGTTGGACGTGTTTGCTTTATTTGACGAGTTATCGTTCTTCACAGTGGCATCTCTGGCAGAATTCGATGGACTATCTACATCAGTTTCAAAGTAGGACAACTCGAACCTTCCAGCTGCGGCGAAATCTGCATCAGTCCAAATGATCCTATCACAAGGCCAGAGCACTTGAAACCAATGACAGCAGTTGATATTGAGACAGAGTGTAAGTATGCCCTTCCCAAGATACGACAGACGGTGATGGTGAGTGGTGTTTCGTCCGTCCTCAGCCAACTGTCACATTCGTGAATGTAATAGGTCATCAGAGATTTGTAAAAAAAACCGATCAACGGGTTGGAGACGGTGCGTTGTGTGTGGAGGCAGAGATAATATGACGACTTCATGGTCCCTCGCGTATTGGATTGCTTCAGTGTTTTTCGCATGCGACCAATGGCCGTCAAGGATTAACATAACTGGTCTGTCTTTTGTGCAGCCAACATGAGACACAAAGTGTTTCAGCCAGACGACGAAGAGTTCATTCCTTTCAATACTCACTATGACGCTTCCAGGTGGCGTTCCATCCTTCAATGATTATATCATGCGTTTACGCTTGAAAACTATCATTGGTGGAACATATTTGCCACTGGCACTCATGCTACACACCACTGTTGTAGTAAATACTCTCTCGCCACTAGTAAGACACCCAATTTGCTTTTTCCAACTTTTTCAAGTCACATTATATATTGTCATTCAATATTTCATACTCCATTATGTAATTTATATTCCATTCACAATTGTTTGTTATGTTAGAATCCGGGGAATCAGTCCCCTTTAGTAACTAAAAATGAAAAGATTAACATATGAAGCTGTGAACACCTACATTGTCATGCACAATGTGTATGAGATGCATAGGTATGTGTAATCCAATTAAAGTACTAACAGTGACATGTACGAGTGACACTTGTTTTGCGACCCACGCGTTCTTTGCTGTTACAACGTGCCCCGTACGATGTAGCAACTTGCTCGTTGTTACAGTCGATTGTTACAACGTGCCCCGTACGATGTAGCAACTTGCTCGTTGTTACAGTCGACTATTACAACGTGCCCCGTAGGATGTAGCAACTTGCTCGTTGTTACAGGCGACTGTTACAACGTGCCCCGTACGATGTTGCAACTTGACCGTTGTTACAGGCGACTGCGTCTGGGAAACTTCACCTATTTACCTAACTACAATATGGAATATTAATGGCATGGTACATATTATTAACATGAATAATATATTTAATGTATATGTTGAAAAAATATTGCATCTAACATCCGTTTCACAAAAAGTGACTTTAACTAAAAACTTTTAACAACTAGCCCCGTCTCTCCTACATTAGGTTTTGCAGACATATTCCAATAATTAATATGAAATACAAATGAAATACTTCTTATCTAAATGATACTATTTACATACAGTTAAAATGTCAGAAAACTCAGATATCTTAACTAACATAATATTATTAACTTATTCATGCGTTTTTAATTATGCAGCTCTAATTAGAAACAACTATGCTTGTCCAGTTTACAATATTGCCAGTTCCCTTTATAATTATAGATACTACTTCTTTTGCGCTAAAATCCTCGGTAGACCTAAGCTCGGCAGCGCACCAAAACAAAATGGGTTAAGTAATTCATAATCGATATACAGTTCCAGTTGTAAACTATTGGATTGATACGCTGGGGAACTATGGAAGATAAGCAAATTTTCAAAGGCGGGTTTTAGTTTTCGGCGAAATGTTGCTATATTTCCTGTAGAATCGGTGCAGCAACTGAAAAAGCTCTAGGTCCGGCATATGTCTTTAACACTGGGACCAAAAGTAGATTATAATTAGATGATCGAAGCTGTCTGGACTGTCTTGCAAGAATGAGCAGTGAATGTAAATATGCTGCATTGTTGCTGGGATGACTGTGCTTGACATGTAATTGTACAGATCTTAAAAATAATGCGGTATCGCACATGGAGCAAATGCAATGTTTTAAGAAGTGGTAGCGAGTGAGAGAAATGAGGAAACCGGGTAACTACCCTTGCCAAACAATATTGCACACATTGAAGTTTCAAGCTGTCCTTGAGAGCAACATTATGTTTAAATGGAATTGCAATAATCAGTTCTACTGCTAACAAGTGCAGTTGCAATAGTTTTGCCGACAGCAAAATACATAAACTGACGATTACAACAAACGTCACGAACATAATAAAAGCAGTCACGACAAGTTTGTGAAATAGGCAGTCTAAAATAAAAATTATTATCAAAGGTGACTCCAAACTCAGCGTAGGTGTTTGGAAAAAACAATAAAGTTTACCACACTGCTTTTGTGTACCAATAATAAGAAACTCTGTTTTATTTGCCTTTAACTTAATTTTGCTGTTCAGATACGTCAATCAAGGTAAGCGATGTTGCGTTACTTTGTTCATATGTAGAGCGACATCATTGCGTACTTTTAAAACACCAGTTTCTATAGAATGAAACTGTTTGTAAATTGATTGTTATATATTAGACAAACGATTTGACACAATTTGAGACCATATACGGCTTGTTACAATATTTTCCATTACTTTGGATATCAAGCTTAGATTAGGTCTATGACTGTTTAGGTTTTCCTTAGGCAAAGTTGGCTTCTTTAGAAGGGCGTTAATTTGCGCTGGTTTAAAAATCGCCACGTTACAAGCCAGAGCACACATATTTACAATAATTATTTTTTATTTGGTAAAGTAATGTATCAAGACATGCTTTTATAAATGCAGTCGGTAATGGATCTAGATCACAGGACTTATTTGGGGAGGACATTATTATTTTCCTTACTTCATTAAGTGAAGCAAGTATAAAAGAAACGAGTAGAGAATTTTCTTGCGGACAGTCCACTTGTGCATGCTTTAAAGTATGATTTGGAAAGACAGACCGGTTCAGACTAATTTATTCTGAAAATGACAGGAGAACGAGTCACATAAAGCCTTTATTGAGACACGATTAGGCATAGTTGGAGAAGGCACCCAGACACCCAAGCACCCAGGCACCCAGACACCCAGGCACCCAGGCACCCAGGCACCCAGGCACCCAGGCACGTGCAATCTCGATAACCCATCCGCGTTCCCATTACAACGTCCGGGGCGATATTTAATGACAAAGTCAAACGGTGCAAGCGCGGCGGCCCACCTTTGCTCAACAGCGACAGTTTCGCTTTCTTATGACAATACGTCAACTGGTTATTGTCCGTGTACACCGGAAATGTCCCGCCAATAAGATAGTCCCGAAACCGTTCAGTTATGGCCCATTTAAAAGCAAGTGTTTCCAATTTCATAGATGAGTAGTTTGAGTATGTTCAATAAACGGTAGTCTATACACATGCGTAATGCCCCAGAGTTCTTTCGTACAAGAACGATGGGACTTGCATGGTCACTGTGACGCGGCACAATGACACACGTCCGTAGTAATTCCTCAAGAGGTTCTTTTACTTCGTCCTGCTAAGTGGGAAGGACCCGTCGATATGGTTGTGACACTGGTCGGTCGTCAGTCGTTGTTATGCGGTGTTTGACAGCATCTGTGCATCCAAGATCACCGTCAGAAGAGGCAGATACCTTTCTGTGCTTTGAGAATATTGCTCTTGCCTTGTCCATGTCTATATGTGTCTCTAATCCTGCCAAATCTAGACGCGCAAACACATCGGCAAAATGTTCCTGATCACCCTTCAGTATGCATTCACCTCTGTTGTCCACAATGTTGACCATTATGTCGTGTAGATTCACATCTACCTTGACGGCATTGTATAAGGTAGCGGACCGTATTAATCCAATTCGTGTTCCTGGTGTCAACGTTGTGCCTGCATTCGACCTGTTCATGATCTTTAGGAAGAAGGAATCTCCTGGTAAAAAGGTATCCACAAAGAAAATATTTCCCGAGAGCATTGTTGACGAAGGTTCTACTATAGCAGTCCCAGATCCACATTGTCTTCTAGCGGGAATGTTCATTGTAGACTGCGCCAGAACGAAAAGAGGGTGACAGCCTGCCACTCTCACCACGCGTGCTCTGTCTCTAGTAGTTGTGGAATCCGGAGCCGTCATCGACCGAAGTGCCTCTTTCTTTACAGGCACATGCGACAATACGTTAGTCCCAGGCAAGCTACACACGTCAGAATGTTCGCTCTCCTTGATAATTAATATGCCTCGCTTTGGAACGACGACACCACACAGGTAGAACGACTCAGTGATGGTAGTGACCTGGCTGCCCGTATCTACCAGGAAACGAGTAACGATGCCTCCAACCTTCGCCTCTAGAGTGGCCGAGTTTCCTACCAATTGACAACATGACGTGAAGTCTTCCGCTGGTATCTCCTCGGCTCGGCTCATAGCAGAAGAGTTCTTTAGTTTAAAACATCGGTTTGATTTCTGATCTGGTTCTTAGCCATGACATATGCTTGACACTCCTGCTGTACGTCTCCCTTTTGAGCACAGAAATCACACAAGGATCCGCCAGACTGTCTTGACCGACTTTCTCGAGCGTAGTGACCTGGTCGACCACACTGAAAGCAGTTTCCCTTGGCGAAGTGGGTGGTCCTCTCAGTGTTCGGTGGTGGCCCTGCCAGTGCTCTGAGTGGTTGGTCCTCTCAGTGTTCGATGGTGGCCCTGCCAGTGCTCTGAGTGGGTGGTCCTCTCAGTGTTCGGTGTTGGCCCCGCCACTGCTCTGATTGGGTGGTCCTCTCAGTGTTCGATGGTGGCCCCGCCAGTCCTCTTAGTTTTCGATGGTGGCCCCGCCAGTCCTATTAGTGTTCGATGGTGGCCCCCGCCAGTCCTCTTAGTGCTCGATGGTGGCCCCGCCAGTCTTCTTAGTGTTTGATGTTGGCCCCGCCAGTACTCTGAGTGGGTGACCCTCTCAGTGTTCGATGGTGCCCTGCCAGTCCTCTTAGTTTTCGATGGTGGCCCCACCAGTCCTATTAGTGTTCGATGGTGGCCCCCGCCAGTCCTCTTAGTGTTCGATGGTGGCCCCGCCAGTCCTCTTAGTGTTCGATGGTGGCCCCGCCAGTCCTCTTATTGTTCGATGGTGGCCCCGCCAATCCTCTTAGTGTTCGATGGTGGCCCCGCCAGTCCTCTTAGTGTTCGATGGTGGCCCCGCCAGTCCTCTCAGAAATGATCATGCGCATAGACAGACACCATCTTCTCGTGCCGTGCTGATTTCCTGAGAGGCAATACGTACACATCTCCTGCTGCCCCCGTCTGTCTCCGTTGACCACTTGATGGCCAGGTCACGAATGTCGATAAATGTAGCACTCGGATGCATGTCTGCCTGTTTTATCAACTCCCAGCGAAGTAGCGGTTCAAGAACGTTCTCCACCAGTTGGTCCTGGAGCATGTGTCACGTGTCTCGGACTGACGTTCTTCAGCCTGTCAATGAGTGCCGCCAATTCGTGTGAATACTCATTTATACTTTCCTCGTCTCGTTGTTAATCGACCGTTTAATCGTTAATCGACCGGAAATAAAAACAAATGGACCAGAAATGTAAAATGTAGTACATTGACCGGTAATGTAATAATCGACCGGTAATGTAATACATCGACCGGTAAGGTAATAATCGACCGGTTATACAATAAAAATGATGATGATGATGATATTAATAATAATAATGATGTAGAAGATGATGACGAGGGTGATAAACGACTACGATGATGACGACAATTAAGGGGTTCTCTTAGTGACGATGATGATGATGATAATGATGATGATTATAATAATAATGATGATAACGACGGTGGTGATGAAGGTGACAAATGTTTATGATGATGATGAGGAAGAATATGATATTGATGATGATAATGATGATGATGACGAAAACGATGAAAATGAGGGTGGTCATTATTACGATTTTGAGGACGATGACAATGACACCCTCAGCCTCATCATCCTGCTCCTCCTCCTCATCGTCATCATCATCCTCATGTTCACCCTTATAATGGCTAACCATGCTGACACCCACTCGACGTTCACAAACGAGGTCAGACAGAGTGGTAAGGAAGAAGTGGGGGTCATTGAGGGTTCATCTCAAACAATTAGTTAAGGAATCTTTAAAAATGCTTAAACAAGAAATACCTGATCATCATTTTATAAAATTAAGGGTCATATCAAACAAGTTAGGGGAAATATCATAATGCAATGTGATATTATATTACAAACTTAAGTTTAATCGCTAAAACAATAAAATAAGGGACCAGCTGAAACAATTAAGGAGTTATCACAAAAATTAAAGTGAAGGGTAATTTCAGTCTAACCGATTAAATGGATCTTGTCAAAAACAATTTAAAGGATAATCTAAAAAGGAGTCATTAAGGGGTAATTTAATAATAAACTAACTTTATGGGATCATCTCATAAATCAAGTGGTCGTCTCGAGAAAAGTTAAATAAATTAAGGGGTCAACTCATAAAATGAATGGATCTTCTCAAAAACGTTAACGGATCGTCACAAAATATGTAACAAGTTAACTAGCTGATCGTCTCATCAAATTAAGAGACCATCACAAAAATAAAGTGGGTCTTCTCAAAAATGTTCACGAACAATATTAAAAAGTGTAACTAGTCAATACAAATGAACCAGCTGATCGTCTCAATAAATTAAGGGATCATTTCATAAAATAATAGGGTCGTCCCAAACCAGGTAAAGGATCATTTGAAAAAGCAAGGATCATTTAAAAACGTATGTAGCTGATCATTATGAAATGAAGCAATCACGTCATATAATTAAGGGAAATCTAAATATGTTAGGACTCATAGCAATAAACAAACTTTATTGGTCATCAAACAAATTATGGAGTCACATCGAAAATGTAAGGGGTTACCTCAAATAAATTAAAATAATTTTTTTTTATAAATTAAGGAATCATTAACAAAAATGAACGGTTTTTGAACAAAGTAACCAGGTCATCATTTGAAAACGATAAGGGGTCATCTCATAAAATTAATGGGTTATCTAAAAA
>BSQZ01000013.1:3474781-3517281 GCA_033239005.1 Lamellibrachia satsuma | reverse complement strand
CCTCCTTAGACGCATTATCTGGGTGCACACCCTTAGAAGCGCACCTCTTTAGACGCGTTGTCCGGGTGGATCTCCTTAGACGCGTTGTCCGGGTGCACACCCTTAGAAGCGTTTTCCTGGTGCACCTCCTTAGAAGCGTTGTCCTGGTGCACACCCTTAGAAGCGTTGTCCGGGTGCACCTCCTTAGAAGCGTTGTCCTGGTGCACACCCTTAGAAGCGTTGTTCGGGTACATGTCCTTAGACGCGTTGTCCGGGTGCACACACTTAGAAGCGTTGTCCTGGTGCACGTCTTTAGACGCGTTGTCCGAGTGCACGTCCTTAGACGCGTTGTCCGAGTGCACGCCCTTAGACTCGTTGCTAGACAAGGTCATTTAAAAGTCTTCAACAACACGATGTATTTGGCTTGCGAACGTGTGGTCCGATTGTGTCTCCATCTAGGGAACAGGTTCTGTACGAAGTAGAAGACGGACGTGTTACAATGGTGACTCTTTTTGGTGAATAACTCCGTCATCCGTCTCCGCTATCTTGTTGTCGTTGTTGTCACATCGATCGACGTCGAGTCGGGTAACCCTTCCACAAACTCCACGTTCGGGGGACTCTCCATCCGCGTCGCGTACATTTGATAACATTAATGTTACCGTAGCACCACGTCAGCTTTTTAGGCGGCCAGTCGGCGAGCGAAACTGCACTCCGTAGTAGGCGCGCCACGAAAGTCTCTTAACGCACATCGTTGGACCGGTGATGACACATGTAAATGTTTCAAACGCGTGTCCATCGCGTCCTATTCTAATGGTCGCTTGATCACTTGACCACTGATCTTTCACCTCCTCCACACACACGCACACACACACATATATATGAAAAAAAATAATGGGGTTTCAAAGGGCTTTAAACATTAAAATCACACTGCATATATAAACATGAACAAACATAAAAAATGTAAACGTTGTAAAACCATCCAGATTACAATGTATACACATTCGTGTACAAATATAAAACAAATCAAATACAACGATGTAAAACCATCAATATATATATATATATATATATATATATATATATATATATATATATATATATATATATATATATATATATATATATATATATATATATATATATATATATATATATATATATATATATATATACACGCACATACATTATACATGCATAGATACGCGCATACATACATACTTACATACATACATAAATACCAACATACTTACATACATACATAGATATATGCATTATAAATACATAAATACCAACATACTTACATACATACATAGATATATGCATTATACATATGAACACACATAAATAAATGTAATATATAAATGTAATATACATTCTTACATATATGCGTACGAACGTACGTACATACATACATACATACAAACATGCATACATATATAATTTGTACATACATACATATATATCCACACATACATGCATACATACATACGTACAAACATACATACATACACACATACGCACGTACATGTATGCATGCATACATTCATACATATACACAATACAATATAAAATACTTATATTGCGCTAAACACTTAACACTGGGGAAAAAATATGTTATCATTAAATTATAGAAGCTGTCTAGGCTGTCTTTTATTTACATATGCATATATATGACAGAGGACCCGATCATTCACTCTGGAAGCGAAGATTGTATCTACAGAAAAGGTGTGGCATTATTCCTCTCGTCTTGGTGAACGAACGGTCTGCTTTCTTACGAGGCCGTTTCTCCGAGTATGATTAGTCAGGGTCAAAACCTGTTTACAGAACTGGTGTGTGCAACACCATCCAGATAAATGCACCAGACTCTTCTGTTCTGATGAACAATACCAACATTTCTTGGAACTGCCGCAGTTAAAATTGAACGCCGTCCTAAATGGTGAAGAACTACACATTCAACGGGATTTCAACGCAAACGTTGGTGACGACCAATATTCTTCCTAGCGAGAACTTGTTGGAAAGCGTTACATAGGCCATGCGCGTGAAACAGGACAAAGACTACAGCGGTTTTATGCCATAAATGATCTCGTCGTTGTCAACACAGTGTTTCAACTTGCCAACACCAGGAGAGCGAAGTGACTTTCACCAGATGGAGGAACCATGAATCAAATTTCACGCAATAACTCCAAAACATCAATCATCATATTAGGGGGCCTGTGAGTCATAGCTAGTAACAACTCTAGACCTGCAGACATTCAAGGTCGACAGAAACCAAGTGGACTAATCATTAGCGCGATACCCGGTTGGGCTTTACCAATGAATAAACAGAAACAGTCAACAAGTGTGCAAACAGGTGTGGTTTGCTGTATAAGACACGTCAGTGGAGCAGACGATTCCATTTCAAGCTCTGTAAATATGCGGAATGTAACCGACGCTGTATAAACCAGTTAGAATAAACCAGTTTAATCACGGAGGACGCTACCCACTCTGATATCACTAAACATTTGTGCTACATCAAAAACACGCAGTTGAACAACTGCTGGATTAAACCATATTCGACCTATTTCAAATATGGTAATGTTTGATAGAAACTTGTCCGAAGTCCGATTATCGGGCGCCATTAACCGCACTCGTCCTTCTATAGACATACTTCAAACTGTGACGATTACTAGTGGTAACTTTGCAAATATCTTACATCAGCAGGTGTCATATCACAAATTAAATCAACCTTGTTGCTAAATAATCAGCTTCTTTAAGGATGCCCAGACATATCTATATCATGCGGATTGAAATGTTTACACCTTGCTGATAACAGGCGACTTTGACACTGACACTGACGTACTGAATGTCTATGACTTCGACGCTGACCTGATGACACTGGACTCCCGCTATTGACAGCCGAGTAGTATGCCATAAATAGAACAGAATAGAGGGGTGCAACTTCCCGCATGACACCGAGGGGTCTCCATGAACTATGCTTTTAGGTCAAGTAACTCAAATGTACATATAACAAATAAACAACAATGCAGCAATGAATTGGCGCGATACCTAGTTGGGGTTTGCCAATTAACAGAAACAGTCAACAAAGTGTGCAACCATCAATGTTATGCTGTTTCAGGCATGTCAATTGAGCAGGTGCATCAATTTCAATCTCTGTAAATATGCCGATTTTACCTGCGCTGAATAAACCAGCCAGAATAAACCAGTTTTACCACGTAGGACGCTCCTAACTCTGATGCCACTAAACATTTGTGCTACATCAAAAACACGCAGTTGAACAACTGCAGGATTAAACCATATTCGACCAATTTTAAATGTGGTAATGTTTGATGGAAACTTGTCTGAAGTCCCATTATAGGGCACCATTAATCGCACTTGTCCTTCTATAGACATACTTCAAACTGTGACGACTACTATTGTTAACTTTGCAAATATCACACAATTAATTATGTGCCGTTGGTTAAAAAATCGTCGGAGCATTGCGAAAGCGGCGTGCGCTCATCTTACATAAGCAGGTCACATGTGAAATCAACCTTGTTAATAAATAATAATTTATAAACACTTCAAAACCTAATACAGCTGACGCCAACGTACGGTGTAAACACAGTTGCACTTGACGTCTTAAACACAACACGACGTACAAGGAACCCGACCCTTTCCTCGGTAACCCATGTCCCATGTTCTGTTCGCAATAAAACACCTGACATTAGTGAGAGTGCAGTCACTACTGACGTTGATAGCGTTCTCGGGACTGAAACCTGGATAACATCTGCTGCTGCTGTCAAACGTGCAGGGCTTCTTTGAGGATGCCCAGACATATCTGTCTGATGCGGTTTGAAGTGTTGAAGTGTTTACACCCGGTTGAGACATAACCCTAACACCTGATAACAAGTGACTTTAATATACACATGGACATTGATACTGATGCTGACAATGACAGCGCATAACTTCGAAGCTGACCCGATGATACTGGGCTCCCGCTATTGACAGCCGAGTGGCATGAAATAAATAGAACAGAATGGAGGGTCTCCATGAACTTGAGGTCAAGTAACTGAAGTGTACATATAAAAAATAAATAACAGTGCTGCGTGGAAAATAACACACCGTCAACAAACGGTCTACGAAAATAACACACCGTCAACATACGGTCTACGAAAATAAAACACTGTCAACATACGGTCTACGAAAATAACACACCGTCAACATACGGTCTACGAAAATAAAACACTGTCAACATACGGTCTACGAAAATAACACACCGTCAACATACGGTCTATGAAACTAAAACACTGTCAACATACGGTCTACGAAAATAACACACCGTCAACATACGGTCTACGAAAATAAAACACTGTCAACATACGGTCTACGAAAATAACAAACCGTCAACATACGGTCTACGAAAATAAAACACTGTCAACATACGGTCTACGAAAATAAAAGCAGGTACGATATTAAGTCAAAACAAAACGTCGACCTATTCTCAGGTGCACCAGACATGACGATATCGCCGGTATTGCCGCGTTTACCAGTCTTGCTGGACTTGCCGGGTTTACCGGTCTTGCTGGAAGTGCCGTGTTTACCGGTCTTGCTAGAAGTGCCGGGTTTACCGGTCTTGCTGGAAGTACCGGGTTTACCGGTCTTGCTGGAAGTGCCGGGTTTACCGGTCTTGCTGGAAGTGCCGGGTTTGCCGGTCTTGCTGGAAGTGCCGGGTTTACCGGTCTTGCTGGAAGTGCCGGGTTTACCGGTCTTGCTGGAAGTGCCGGGTTTACCGGTCTTGCCGGACTCGTCGGGCTTACCGGTCTTGCTGGACTCGTCGGGCTTACCGGTTTTGCTGGAACTGCCGGACGTGCTCCAGATGCACTTCTTCATGCGGACAAAGAAGCATCGTATCCTCCCGGTGACGCCCGCCCCGCGCGCTGGTGTATTGGGGCGGGCCGCCTCGACGTCCTCGACCCTGCCTTCGTCGTTGTCCTCCCTCAAGGACGTATCGGGGTAAACTGGTGTAGTGCCGGATGATGCTGGGCGGTAGTCTGGTAAGTCGGAGTCGATGTCCGATAGTAGTCGCCAACCTGCTGCTGGTGTAGTGCCGGATGATGTCGGGCGGTAGTCTGGTAAGTCGTCGGAGTCGTTGTCGGATAGTAGTCGCCCACCTGCTGCTGGTGTAGTGCCGGATAATGCCGGGCGGTAGTCTGGTAAGTCGTCGGAGTCGGTGTCCGATAGTAGTCGCCAACCTGCTGCTGGTGTAGTGCCGGATGATGTCGGGCGGTAGTCTGGTAAGTCGTCGGAGTCGGTGTCCGATAATAGTCGCTCAACTGCTGCTGGTGTAGTGCACGATGATGCCGGGCGGTAGTCTGGTAAGTCGTCGGAGTCGGTGTCCGATAGTAGTCGCTCAACTGCTGCTGGTGTAGTGCACGATGATGCCGGGCGGTAGTCTGGTAAGTCGTCGGAGTCGGTGTCCGATAGTAGTCTCCCACCTGCTTCGACGTCGTCGGGATGCGGGACCGCGGCTCGTCTTCTCTTCTGTAAATATTGATGAGAAAGCATTGGAAAGTGTTTGTAAGACGAATAAAATATATTCGATCGAGAAGGGCGTTTTTTATTTATCTACTGTAGTACTGCAGCAAGTGTGTGACAATGCATGCGTGCGTTCGTTCGTGCGCGTACGTGCGTGTTCCTGCTTTCCTAATCGATAAATTTCACATTTCAAATTTCGCGCCACAGGCATTTGAAGTAACGATACCGACTGAAAATGCATCATATATTTCAGTTAAATTAATACCACTCCTTCTTCTTTCGAAATTTAAGAAAATATACTGATTATGGTGAAGTCGTTGATTACACTGACATACAGTCAAGGAGACCGGTCCAGTCCCCAATGTCTTATTTCCTGTAATTTCTACTCTCAACTGTTCCCGTCATTTTATCTCCAACCACCTCTATATGAGCCACCTACCAGGTACCGCACACACCACCAGGTGGCTAGCAGTATTGCTGACACAGCAATGGCCAAACCAGCCAGGGTCAGACCAGCAATCCATGTAAACGTGTAAACGTCTAAACGAGGTCTCTCTGCAAGAAATAATACATTCGTCACACTCCTCTCAGTACTGTTGCACGTACAACGCATGCTCGTGTTTGTAGATATGGGCGCAAATTACTCAGTCAATCGCAGGCGAAACTATGAATCCAATAACCTGACATCGTCGGCAATCTTCGCGCATTTCTCGCAGTTTCCGCGGACCTACGTACTGCAGCGTTTGTAGTGGCTGGTGCCGTCCCGCGTTACTATAAACTCGCCGTTTTCTCCATTTTCCCGCATTACTGTAAACTCGCCGTTTTCTCCATTTTCCCGCGTTACTATACACTCGCCGTTTTCACAACGTTGGGTTGCGCCACACATGCTGATCATAACTGACAAGAATAACCCATTTGGGTTATATTCATGTCAGTCTTGACATATAGGTGGCGCCACCGAGCCTTAAGAAAACGACGAGTGTGTAGTAACGTGGGAAACGGAGAAAACGACCAGTTTGTAGTAACGCGGGACGCCACCATCAGCCAGAAAAACTACAGTACGTAAAACCGCGGAAACTGCGAGAAATACGCAAGGATTGCCGGTGATACCATGTTGTAGGTTTCATACGAAACACAAGCGTACAAGAGCCGAACGCGCGTTGTGTATACCTCGAATTAATATACAATTACATAGCATATGTGTAAAAATTGCTGCTTTCGGGCGACAAAAACCGCTTTTTCACGTTTCCATGCGCGTGCGTTCACCGCGAACGAGAAAGGCACATAAAAATGGAGACACGTAAAACAACACGTCGCAAAAAAAACCACCAAAGAACGTCGAAAGTTGTGTGAAGGAGGATGTTTCCCGCGTTTTCGTGAACACTCCCGGCTGTAGGCTGTGGGGATCGATGTCAAGCAGCATATAAAAAATAATAGCTAAGTATGAACACTTGTATTTCTAAAAGGCTAAAATGCTTTTATGTTCAGAGAATATAACTTTAATCAGATGTCCAGGCATACATGTATAGAATAAAAAAATTAGTACATTACTATTGTCCTTTACTTTAGCAAGCTAGAGTTAATCATAGACAAAGGCTATGTTAAAACATAGATGGCAGACAACCTGCTGGACACGATTAGCCCGGAACTACGGGATGACGTGACGTCATTGTTGAAAGAAGGCGCATGTTCAAATTCAATACAAACGCTATCGGTGTGAATCTACAGAAATCCACTCGACCGTCTACAATATTCTCATTAACATTCACGAAATTTTCACTAATGAAAATAATGGGGGATTTATTATCAATGCTAATTTAATCGAAAATGCAAATTGTAGACCTACAGCCACGGGCGCATCCGGTAGCCATAACCATGACGTAAATAGCTCTCCAAACAGAGGCTCGCTTCCTGTCCCAAGCGCCTCCGCTTCGTGAAGCGAGCCTCTGTTTGGGGAATGGGCGTAGATGTGATTGTTGTCACGCCTGGGGGGGCACCCAATACATTGCCAGTATATCATCCTTAAGTACTGATCTAACTGACCCCACCCCCTCCCCACCCCATCCCCCAACGCGTTTAGACTTCTGTCATTAAGAAACCCTTTTCGAATTGAGCAGATTGAAATATACATCCTTTAACGTGTAAAAATATGCAATGTTCCACGATATAGATTAATTCACTAATATTTGATGCACGGATTAATGGTGCGCGCTCTTAGACCAGATATATACTTGTGTGTGTGTGCGTGCGTGCGTGCGTGCGTGCGTGCGTGGTTGCATGCGTGCATGTGTGCGTGTGTTATATGGTAATAATAATAATAATAATTAACTTGACGCCTATATCCTCAGGAACCTGAGTTCAGAGGCGCAAAAAAAATCCATTAAGCATAATCGTGAACAGGGTCGCGCGAAAGTCTTTATCAAAACGAGAGATAACCGAAGAATTTTGATGGAAATGCACTTTTGAATAAACGTCTTGTTTTTTTTTCGGAAGATAGCTATAGTTTCAGATGTTTCAAATTGATGGAGAGTTCATTCCAGACCCAAGGCGAAGCGACAGAGATAGCACGTTTGCCCAAGTTAAGTTTTGTTTCAGACACAATAAGTTGTTGTGAAACTAATGATATGAGCTGCCTGTGGATATTTGAAAGATGCAGGATACTAACTAAATAGGGTGGTTGTTGTTGTTAAAATTAATTCAATAAGTATCAGGAAGCCAGTGTAATTGTTGAAGTAGTGCTTGTGATGGAAAAAACCGAGGCGCCCTGAGTACGACACGTGCCAGACAACGTTGTACTCGTTGGAGTTTAGCCAAGTTTCTTTTAATAATAGTATTTAGTTGTTAATTACAATAATCAAGGCGGCTACTAATGAGAGTTGTTGTTTCGACGGATATCACGTTTATGGTAGAAACAGGACTTGCGTCACTGTCAAAGACAACACCTAGATTATGAACAGTATCTGCTGGGAATATATCACTGACAAGCAGTTTAACTGAAAAATGGCTGATGACCCTATTTCCGTGTTGCTTAGAGCCAATAATAAAGTATGTTTTATCTGGATTAAGCGTTATGTGTATAACATAGGTTTGATTACCCAGAAAACTACAAATACGTAGTGCTTACCGTTCAACGTATCTATTACCCTGTCCATAATGAACTCAATCTTTCGCAATATAGTGTTTTGGGCACAAGCTGCACATGGACCAGAACGAGAAGCTTGCTATGTTTGGCTTCACATATGTCCTCGCCATTGATGGCTACAGTGGGAAAATTGTGAGGTCAAGTGGAACAACCTTCTCATGTACGATAATGTGTATGGGTGAGCAACTAACAGTTTACAGCAACTTTTGAAATGTCAAGCAGTGGTAGAAAACTACTTAATATTATATTAATTGTAGATGTATAATTTAAAGGTGCTTCCTCAATTCGATTGTTTTGATAGTTTCATTTCAAATTAAGTTTCCAAAAACAAACATACATTGTATCCATAGCAACATGCTAGCTCATTTGTGCAACTTTTGTTTGTAGTTTATGTGAAATCATCACACAAACTATTAAATTATTTAAAATTAAATTATGGCTGTTCACGCATTATATCGAAATGCTGAAAAATCATGATTTTCTTCCTTCGCGAAATGTTGTAACTTCGTCATGTGATCGGCGAGAGGATGGAAGTCACGCCCATTATCATCATTGACCCACACAGTGATTACCATTTTGGATACACACTATTTTGATCCTTACCAAATCTAACGACCAAAGTAATTTTTTAGTAAATCGACTGCGGGTATTACATAAACTGTTCACCCACTACATATTTGGACACCAATGATTTGCGATTGGCTAAATAATGTTTTGTTAATCTATTCTTTTAATACAAAATTGCAGATTTTTTTTCAAAAAGGTCAAAGATAACAATAATCTTACATATGTCAGGTCGGCAGTACTGGCACATGGCATGTGGGATCAAGTTCGGGTGGATCACGGGACAGAGTTCTTCTTGACCTTGTACATGCAGGAGAGGAACTCAGATATGAGAGTGAACCCTAACCGCCAGCCATGTATCCAAACACAATCCAAGAGGGTAAGTAGACAGTCAACGTTTAACTGTAAACCAACAGCACCAACAGCTTACTGTTAATATATACAAAACATGTAACAACTAATGAGCATATTTAAAAAACAATTATTACCAGTCATCTTATCAAACTACTGTTGATGTCAACAAGATTTAACAAGATTTGCCACCAATATATGTTTGAGCATTCTGTAAAGTATACATATGTATGACCATTATACACTCCATCTACACATTCTATAACTAAATTATTTTTTTAATAGAAAATAATTATAATTAACAGGTGCTACTTAAAAGCAGTGACATAGTAGTTCAGTCTCATATGTATCACTGCAGACAACCCATGCATTAACAACTATATCTTAATAAACCACCTTGTTACACATACTCTTTGTATATATTATAAACAAGTTCTATCATCTGTAAACAACTACTTTTTCATATAATTGAGATGCATATTATGTGATTATATTTTATGCATGGTTGTTTATTTTCTTCAGAATCACAGGATTGAACATATTTGGCCGGAATTCAACCAACGGGTGAACTATCCCATTAACGGGGCCTTGATGCAGGCCACATCGACATAGATGATAAAGTTACAAAATATTGCATGTCAAATATCAGCTTGCAACTTTTAGAAATAGCCATAGGCACAGTTGTATCTTCATGGAATGATCACCTCATACCAGGTTAGCAGATACCACAATACATGATTTATTTTCAAAATGAGGCTAGCAACAATATCTTATATTAGAGGATTAAGGACAGGTATTAACTAAACAATCTATTTTATTTTAAGCCCTAAAACATGAAATGTGTCCCAAAACAATAATGTCAGAAACAAAAAAGTAGACAATAATCTAGTTTCAACAAGTCACATGATACAAGATTGTTGCCAAAGATAAATTTATAGGGTATTTTTGAAAACATGATTTCAAGACTGATACTACAGATACTGTGCTCAACGTTGAACAGTTTAGCAGCAACACAAAGTAACTTTTTAGCAGCAACACAAAGTAATTTTTTTATATACAAACATATTTCATCATGGACAAAATATCCCAAATCTCTGTAAATAATTGAATATGTAAATAATTGAACAATATAAATAATTCTAGTTCACATGTCCTAGCAGTAGAGGTTGCACTACCAGTCTTGCCATGACATAGTGATGTCAGAAGATTAACCAGTGTTGTCAATTTGTTTCCAATAAGGCAGAGGAATAACAAATGTCCTTGTGGAAGAGATGAGGAGAACACCACCTCTGGTAGAGCACTTCCCACCAGCGACTGAGGCAGCACAGTGGTACACAACTGACAACAAGCCATCTTTGGGCATGATCCATTCACATCGGATGATGCTAGGAATGTTTGCCAGGCAGCATTTCATGCCTACATACAATACATGATCACGTTGATCCGCCGCACGGTTTATGGAGACTTTACACATTGCAAGATGCAGTGATGACACTAATATACTTAACACGGAGATATGTATCATCATTTCTCTGGCGACTAAAAATAAATACAGTTATATCTCGTTTATCTGCAATATTTGGTTTCCAATGGTTTTGGCTGTATAAACAAATTTTGCTGAATATTAATACACCCTATTTCACCCCATTCAGACTCCGTAACTATTGGAAACATGTGTAACGTATCGTGAACTTTATATTGCTTTATAATTTTATTGATCGCTAGTAAAAAGTCAACAATGCATTTGTTATATAAAAGCAACTGTAATAATGTTATTATCAAATATTATCAAGCCAGTAGGTTTCCCAATATGGCAATGGAATGTTTTGAAAAAATGGATTAATGAAGCAATTTAGTGTATCGCGAGAAAATTTAAGAACAAATAAACGAGACATGATTGTACTAACAAGCTGATGATATCTACAAAGACTAAACATGTCTATGAAATTATAATTACTGAGTCTTCTAGCAGCAGAAAGCAGTGCACATTTTAATTTACACATTGGTTTGAAAACAATAGTTTGTTTTTACATAAACAAAATTTAAACTAATTATTAGTAAATGATTGTCTAACCTATGGTCACACACTGGTCTGAAAAATGGACACATTTGGCAATATTCATAAGCATCTTGTGAAAATTAGGCTATTAACATGGTTAGTTGGTTATTGCACTGAATTAGTTGGACAGCTGCAATTCCATATTATTTATGTGTAATCCAGTTTGAAACAAAATTGTTTCTCATGTGTTTAAGTGCTCAGTCCCATCCTATGATGGTCTGCAGTGCGCCAAGTGAATCGCTGAGGCCTGTTGCCAGGAAGGTGGCTGCTTGCACACCCTCGCACTTGGGAGAGTAGCTTGCACTTGGGAGAGTAGGTGTTTGCATTATACCACCAGGCACACCTGACACACCAGGCACACCAGGCACACCTGACACACCTGACACACTAGGCACACCTGACACACCTGGACAGTTTGGCAGCAGGTTGCAAATATCGGCTGCTGCAGCGGTCCTGTAGGAAAGAACATTCTGTCAAAACTAACTTTTATTTAATTCTTTTTATACATGTTTAAGTTAGCTCATGCACACTGTGACCAGTAGTGATACTGGCGAATGATGCAACAACCACTGTTTTCATCATTATTATAAATTCATAGCGAGGAGATAAAAGTGCTCCATATTTAGTATTTATATTGATCAGTTTATGTTGTGCCATTTTATTATTTACCTGGTATGTAAATTCATCTCTGGTACTATTTTCTACTTTTAACCAATAATTTTTGCATAAATACTAACATATATTTAATATTTATTGGAACCTCTTGCAACTTATCCTGGAAAATACTGCTGTATACAAAACTGTAAGTTCTGTCATCACAGCCAGAAGACAAACCTTTGCAAATGCATCTTGCATTCACCAACATCGCTTCTTTTCAATGTCATCAGTGAATGATCTTTTGTTGCTGATTCAATGGTTTTGAAGGTGTCCTCCAAAACCCTCACTTTCTCGCGTGTTAACGTGTAAAACATGCAATATGCAGGGTGTGTGTGTGTGTGTGTGTGTGTGTGTGTTTGTGTGTGTGTGTGTGTTTGTATGTGCGCGTGCGTGCGTTCGTGCGTGCGTGCGTGCGTGCGTGCGTGCGTGCGTGCGTGCGTGCGTGCGGTGTGTGTAACTCTGCAACATAATCATATTATTAAGAACCCACATGAGTTCCTTGTCCTGCCTGACTGCAAGTCTCTGTGCACGCTCCCTGTCATGCACATAATTGTTCTTGTATGGGGTTTCCAGAAATCTGATCCCAGAAAACAGCACTACTTTGTTATGAAGGCTCACAATCAAGTAGTGTTGCTTCATGAACTTTCCAAGGAATTATTCAACATTATAAGTAATTTTTAAATTATGATTATTAATACAATATTTTATATTACGTATAAGGGTCACGGTTATTAGTTGATGTCTTTGATGATGAAGTGTTAACACTAGTTTGGTTATTTGAAAGTATGCCAACAATATTACTGAACATATTTCTAGCACACTATGAAAATGTAATGAATAATTTATTGTGTAGCTATTTGAAGCCAGTATCATAACCATATTTTGTGGGTTACTACCAACTTCATTAATATATTCAACGGAACAAGTACAATTGAAGTGTGCATGAATGTATACAGTGCACACAGACCTGCATATAAGAAGTACACATTTGTATATAAAGAGTTGTGCAAACCTTGTGTGCCAGGTCAATTGTGAATCTCCATGCCTTTGGAGTCTACCAGGACCACGGCCTCCTGGGAATCAAGCTGCTCCTGCAGCTTCTCGCTCACAGACACAACATTGGCCTCTACATCAGTGAGCCGCAGGTAGATGGTGTGCTCTGGGTGGAAGTTCGCTTCCACAAGCTGAACAACTCTGTAGTCAAAATAGAAACATGTACTTTATGATTATTGACTCATTAATTATGCAACTGAATAAAATAACATAAAATGCATAAACAATTTAAACACCAAAATTGTTCGTTCAATAAGATGAATCTGTTGAATTTCTATACACACAACTTATTAAATGTGTTGTGTATGAGGAAGAACCGAATAGCAACTATTCTTAATGGAAGGTGATATATTTGAGCTAATGTATTACTGGGGAACGTCTTGACCACAGGTCGTCTAAAGGCCGGTATTACTGCGGCCTGTGTTCTGGCCATAAACAGAAACCGCCCCTGTTGAATTGGCGCTGGTTTGGCTGCAGTTGGTGGGGTGGTTTGGGACATCTGTGGTTGTGGAGGGGTGTCATATGTGGGAGTGTGCACTGTCACACACGACATGGTATTGTCATCAGACAGGAACATCATTATGTATATTAAATATTTGGGTAAAGTTAGTGTAATTATATAAATAATACTGTTCTAGTTGCTCATAGTCATTAGTCTATTATTCTGTCAATTATAATGATGAGAGCTCATAATAATAATTATGGTGGCTCGAAACATACAAATCATACTCTAAATGTACACTGCTAAGTTGCACGAATGACAACACCAACATTAATTTTTAATGCAAAATAATCATAAAGCGTGACCTGACAATATTTTAAACTAAATGCAGAATAATAATTTCATACATAACTGTTGAGGTGTCGAATTATTTACTATAGATATGACATTACCTCGCTGTTTGTTTATCACCACTTTGCCCAATACAAAAGATAACATACAAAAACACACAAAAGTACACTTATTTCCAATGTGTTCCCCACAGTATATCAAGTTGTTGCATGCTAACACCGTCACAATCACATATATCAGGGATAGAATTTAGCCCAAAATTAGGATCGGATTTAGCGGGGGTCCGTGAGCCCTAGATTCACTGACACTGTGTACCACACAGAGTCTTCTACATGACTCCAACGTATGGTTCCACCAGACAAGTGTATAGACTATATTTCAAGTGTATAGCCATGGCATAGTTACAAAATGATTTTAACAGAGTAGTTTTTACATATTCAATACACATAGAATGATCAAACTATGAAACTGAACTTTTGTCTCACAAAATGTTTATTGCTGCACTCCTCTTTCCAGTACGTGTGATTGTTACACACATCTATAGATTATGGAAACAATGGACATTCTAATGAAATATAAAAATAAAACATTATAATGAACCACGGATTTAGGTAATGTCACTATTTTTACCTTTGACGACATAAATATAATATATTTTGTAACGAAATTGATGTTATATTAACACTTGTATTCATTAAAAAAGTAAATATTGTCGTATTCCTCGGTACATTTCCAGAAGTTCTAGTTACCACGCCGTAAATGAACATGGCATACATAATTACTTAGTCTTAGGCTGCCGAATCGATTAGTTGGAGCATAGAGTCTTAGTCTGGTTGCGAGGTATTACTTTTTGCTATTGTTTATTTTTAGACAATTTTATCTTGTGACTCGTCTCATTATGTCTGTTAAATCGGTCACAGTGTACTCAACTGAGCACGGTTTCATGCTCAAGCCTCGCTTTCACACTATGCTTAAACTCAGGCGAGGTTATAAAACATCTTGAGCACGAAATCGTGCTCAGTGTTGAGCACGAAATGCTGAAATCCTGAGTATGCTCAACTTCAAGACCGTGCTCAAGCCTACGTAAATAAAAATGGCAAGCTCGTATACAAACATACATCTGACTTGTACTTTTGCCTTCAGCAAACTAGCCACGATTCCGAGTCAATAACATTAGCAAGTAGCATTGTCCCACATAAAGACACCTTATGATTGAAAATCAAACGGCGTTTATGTGAGCAATGCGGCCAGGTTCCTATTTTTAAATAACCCTCTAGGCCGACTAAAACACGTGACCATTTAATCCAATCCTACGATCGGCCTCGTTTTCAATATTTTCAAGAGTCAAAGGTAAACATTTTACTCTCTTCTAAAAATGTGTTTCCCACCCTCCGACCCCATCTGCACCTTTTTAATTCCGATTTCTAAGTGGGTCGCTTTACTGACTGGCTGTTATGTGAGGTTAAAAATAATGTCTGCATACTTGTCAGATGTGTGGATCTGTTGTCATAATATTCGTACTTTATAGTTAAATAAACAGTGATTTATTATTGCTATCGTAATCATCATCAGGGGTTTTAGGGCGAGGTCAGGTACTGACGCTTTCCCCTTTTTTGTAGGTAATGTGTACACAAGGTTTTTACCCTTGTTGTTTGTAGAATGGTCGGTTCCCCCACCTTTGGCTTTGCTGTTAGTTGGTGAATTTTCAATTACCTAGTCCTAGATTTGATGATTTCGTTTTATATTATGTATGCATATTGTATTATTACATAATCAGTTGGCTTACTATAAAAGCTCATATACAAACATACATCTGACTTGTACTTTTGTCTTCAGCAAACTAGCCACGATTCCGAGTCAATAACATTACATTAGCAAGTAGCATTGTCCCACATAAATCTATTAAAGTCGTTGAAAGTTCGTCCCTTTTGAGAAGATAAGCTGTCCGATTTGAGCGTCCAGGCCGCCTACTTCCGAGTTTTATCCGTATGAAGAACTGATGGAACACGACATTTGTGAAAGATTTTGTTTGATGGCTCAAACTGCACTATTTAACGAACATTTGCCAAATGTAACCGCACAGCGACATACACCGCAAAACAAGTGATAGTTTACTTTTAGTGGCGACGGGGACCATTCATTTACAGCTGCTGCAGGACGACAACATTCCATTTCAACTGCCGAGTCAGAGTCATGGTTCACACGAAACGTGTCTACAGAAATTAAACTATGTGGTTTAGTTGAACGATTTATAACATGCCATCCTGGACATTAAGGTATACCAATACGATATATGCGAAGTATATGTGTGCTGCAAAATATTCCATGAACTGCCAATGCCCAGGCACGGGCCATGCCATGGCAATGCCAATGGTACAGCCACTTCGTTTTGTCACTGTAAATAATAGGCAGTGATTTAAAGCATTTCGCCAGTTTTGAGTTGGGGGTATTGGAATTGTATATGAAATATAAAAAAATTGCTGTCCCACGCCAAGGCAGCTATAGCCTAGGGGTAGGACTTCACATAGTGCCTAGTGGGTGCCCTTTGCCTTGGAAGTAGAATATACATACAAAATATGCAACACACACACCCAGTCCCAGGATAATTTAACACTTGTGTTGTTGAGTTTTTAAGAGATTGTTCAAATTGAACAATATGTAAGAAAACCTTCCATGGCATATGTCTATATTTAGGCTACCGCAAAAGTAAAATTGTAGCCCAGATAGCAAGCAGGCATTGCCATTGGGCCAATGCAATGCCATGGGGGCTAAGCGTCGGACTGTCGGTGTTGGCAGCTGTAGGATCGCCCAATGTCGGGCCAACGTGTAGCAACCAACGTGTATTTGTTAGCATTGGCCCAACGTTGGCCCACTGTCTATCATCAGAATCGGCAACGTTGCTCTCGCGCTCGCGCTCTGAACTCGGTGACGTAAAAGAATTCAAACAGAAAAAAATGTCGATGGAAAATTTATATTCCGTATATATAATATCAAACACATAAAATATCGATGGAAAATTTATATTGCGTATTGCATTGGAGCTCCGCGTGTAAAATGCATTTGAGTCGAATTAATCATAGAAAATCTGAATTTTTGAAAGATATTTGCTGCATTTGCCTCGGACTAGTTGTAGCTAGGAATTCGCGCCAACGTTAATTCCCTTTTTCGGCGACAAGTACGTTTTATAGCATATTATAACGTAGCATGACTGTATGATTATGGGTTTGTGTTATTTAGTAGTTTCATAATCTGTTTTTTTGCATACTCGAGAATGAGCACGGACAGTAATTCACTGATCGACAGCTAATTTAATAACGTTTCGAGAATTACGTCTGCTACTCTTTAGTTTCGTACTGAGCATTATACTATAATATGTGGTCGAATGCAATGCTCGACGCAGTCTTAGTCCCTTGGATATGTAATGGAGATATTTCTTATATAAAAACCGTTTAGGCGAAACGTTAGTAAATATGGTTGCATGCACACTCACAGGGAGAGGAGTCAATCGCTCCGTTCGACAACGGTGCAATCCTCTCCATGTGGTTGCATAATCTGATTTTATTTATCTTTTTTCCTAATGATTTATCATGACACAAAAGTAACATGCATATATGCGATATGTGTGTTGCAATACGATTTGCCTGTTCGCTGACATAATGCCTAATTATGTTATTTCAGTGCACGCAGCAAGGTAAGTGGTTCTTTTGTCATTTATGCATGTGTCATGTCTCTCAAGAAGCTTAATTGTTGCACTTGACCATATGTACTTTATTGAACTCTTTAACAGTTGCAAGTTAATTGCAGATCTCTATTAACAGATAACAAATAACCTTTTGTAGCTCTTTCCATTTACAATTAATAGTTGCATGGTTAGGTTCCTTTTGTTAGTTTGACTTAATCATAATACCTTTTACATTCCTATCATCACTCATAGTTTGAACTCTAAACGTCATCGCATGTTATAGGTTCTGAAACATTTTCTCCTATGATATTTCTAATGCATTTGATTTGTCTTGTTCTTTTGAGAACTTCCAAATGTGTTGGTTTCAGTGCATCTATTTTTTGTGAGTACATGAAACAAGCTTTTTCGTAATGAACTAACCTGTGAAATTACTTTTTTTAATAATGGCATCGAGATGGGCATTTCATAGGCAGGTGAAGGCTTGTGTTGAAAAACAAATTAGAGATATTGTAAAAGAAATAAAAGATGGTGCAAATGAAATGCTTGACATACCATTTTCTGATACTGATAATGGACAGGGAAATGGAATAGACTCTGCCATCTCAGAAAAACACGGGCATGATTTAGCACTGTTATTTTCTCATGAACATGACATGGCAGATGAAAATACTGGATCTTATTGTAATGAGAATGCTCCAGAGAGTTTCCATCATGAAGCAGAATGGACATGTATGTCTGAAACTGAAATGAGCAATTCATCCAGTGATGACAATGCATTTGATGATGATGAGTTTGAAAGGCAGTGTGATAATTATGATGGAGAGACAGATGAAGGGGAAGAAGATCACTTTGAGAGAGATCATGCTGACACTGATGTTGGCTTTAGAAGTATGTGTGATATCATCTCAGATTGAGCACTTTCATTCAAAGTTAAAACTAATGCTGTAACTGCCCTTCTCACCATTCTTCAGCCTCACTTTAAAGAGCTGCCATACCATCATTTTGGTATACTCTGTAGCATTTTAGATGTACTGAGAGCATATCATGTGCATGACTTTGGAGATGAGATAACCTTTCAGACCAATGTTGATGGATTACCTCTTTTCAAAAGCTCAAATTCCCAGTTCTGGCCCATATTGGGATTGATGGACAAAGATCCTGAAAGAAAACCATTTTTAAATGGGCTCTTTCATGGAACAAGCAAACCAAAAAATGCTCGAGAATTCCTATCTACTTTCGTTGATGAGTTCACATCCTTGCAAACCACTGGAATCAGACATGGTGACAAAAATTACAAATGTTCAGTGTCAGAATTTATAAGTGACACTCCTGCTCGTGCATTTGTGAAGAATGTGAAGTCGCATTCAGGTTATGCAGGATGTGACAAATGCATACAGCATGGAGAGTAGAATGGGAAAATTACCTTTCCAGAAACATCTGCCCCTCTGCCTACAAATCTAACCTATGATGAAATGACAGATGAAGAGCACCATCAAGGAGCCTCGCCTCTCCAAGCAACCGGCATAGGTATGGTCAGCCAGTTTCCACTTGACTATATGCACCTTGTCTGTCTTGGTGTAATGAGGCGGTTACTGATTCTGTGGATGAGAGGACCGTTGCGGTGTCGTGTGGGATCAGCTGTGACAGAGAGGATATCAATAGCATTGACCTCCATGCATGGTTTCATTGCCCAAGGAATTTGCCAGAAAACCAAGGGCTCTAAGAGAAATTGACAGATGGAAGGCAACTGAATTTCGCCAGTTTTTGTTGTATACTGGTCCAGTTGCTCTTATCAACAAACTTCACCAAGATGTCTACAAGAATTTTTTGCTGCTCCATGTAGGTATATTCATTTTGGTTAACCCATGCCTATGCTCATTATACTGTGACTATGCTCATGATCTGTTGGTACTGTTTGTACATCACTTTAGGGAACTCTGTGGAACAGACATGCTGGTCTACAATGTTCATCTTGCCAATGATGTCAGGAAATTTGGCTCTCTGGACAATGTATCTTCCTTTCCTTTTGAAAACTTCCTTCATTCCCTGAAGAAGATGGTGAAGAAACCCACATGTCCCCTTCCACAAATTGTGAAGCGAATGTCAGAATTGAAAGGACACGAACTAAAGAGGAGAAGCACTGTGAGGAAAAATGAGGAATTTTCACATTGCAGACAGTATAAAGAAGTCCAGTTGTGTGAAAATGAAAGGAGAGATTGTGTTAGTTTGCAACATTTTGTTTGGTTATCAACAAGACTCTGTTTTCATTGCTGTCAAAAAATTCAACTGTGTTGATGATATTTACGCGTATCCTTGTGCGTCAAGTTGTCTAGGTGTGCAGCAAGTGTCTAATCTCAGCAGGAGAATGACAGTTCTTCCAATGAATCTCTTTGAAATGAAATGCATGATCTTGCCATGTGGTGACGAAAAATATGTTGTCTATCCACTGTATCTTATTTAGAAAGATTGTTTTCTAAGATTTGGATTGCTATAATGCTGGACTCTATTGTGCGACATCATGAGTAATGATTTGTATTGTCAGGTATAACTACAATGTAAATGATGACTTTTTTTGTGATTTTTTAGTCTATTTCATCCAGAAAATGTCATGTAATGAAAGAAGTAACAAAGCAATTTCACATTATCTTAAATAGCAATTTTACATTCAATGGCTGTGAAGAGTGCATTACTTCTACAATCATTGTTGTGCTGCTTGCTTCACATCAGTTTCTTTGCAGTTATGTTTGTAGTAGTGGAGTTTATGGATGAAAATGAGGTGGAGACTGTGCTAGCATCATGGGTAGGTGATGCTGAGCAAGGTTGCTCATGGCCACCTTACATCTCTAAGATAACAATGGCTATTAAGCACTTCGACCCTCCACATCCTTCATGGACGGTGCTCCTCATCAAGAGGGTATTCTGTAAAGTTGGTGAGTGTTAGTGACTTCTTCTGTACGTAAGTAAGGGCTTCAAATGTTACACGAGTGTATTAATGCTCATATTGGCCATTCATATTTGTGACTCAGGCAATTTAATTTCTCTCATTTTTTCAATCCATCCTTTCTCCTTACACTTTATCTTAACTGCACATGCTCCAAATCCTATGACGCATTGCTGCTATCAATATCTGGTGAGGATCGATGGGCATTTCAAGTATATTCTAATTTCAAATATGTTTTGTTCAGAATCGTATGAGAAGGCTAGAGCCAGGTGTCGACAGGGAGAGGACACCTCTGATGTGGGCACTACAGATACAGATGCTCCTGTCAAGAGAAGAAGGATGTATGTACACTTTATCTCTCATAGATTTTCATATAGATGTTTATGTGGAAATATGTGTCAGTGGCCAAAAGTATATCAGTTGGTTGAGATAGGAGGCATTATTTTGAAGTAATTTGTTCTTCAGGAAATGACAAAATGTCATATGATATGCACAATAATCTGCTTTCTCATACTGACTTTAAATAAGATTGTAAATTGTTTTCTCTGTATATAGTTTTCATGTAGTGCTGCCATTGCAGAACATCTAATGAGAAACAATTAGAATATTACACTACATACATACAGCAAGTTTTGCAGACTGATTAAAAATCAAAATCTAATGAGTTACTCATTTCCTTTTCAGAACACCAAAACATTTAGATTCTTCCGAAAGTGAAACTGACAGCGAACCAGTGACAGTCAAAAATGCTACAACTTTGAAGAGACCGCCACCCATTCCGACAGCTCCACTTCTACCCGTTCTTGTACCTGCACAAATGCAATTAACCGCACCACTTCCTCACATAAGATCACCACTTCCTCGCATAAGATCACCACTTTCAAGCTGTCCTGTGCCATGCCTTCCAACAGATCCTACTGGACCCTTTGAACCCAAGGCACATGCTTGTTGCAAGCAGTATTTTAATTTTTCCAACGTGTAATAGAATGTACATTGTTGTGAATTTTGAAAATTGTCGCAACTTGTGAGTGCATTTGGTCACAAGCTTCACATTCAAACTCACGTAATCAGGTACTCTTTCACACACATGCATGCATGCACCCACAGTACATATGCCTACTTATATACACAAATGACCTGCCACCTGATGAAACATTCATAAATCATGAATGCACTCACATATTTGTGATTGAATTTCAAGGCTGACAATGGTTTCTGCAATGCTCCTTTGGCTTTTTCAGTTGTGGAGCAAATGCTCTATCAAATAAGCCTTAACCAGGAGGAGCTGAAACGACAGTATCGCAACCTCTTCAAGGATGTTAAGGAACTCAAGGACCTGAGGGCAAACAATGATTAAGAGGCATGCCACACTAAACTAAGCAAGGTGTTAGTGAAAACAGCAACATGTGTAGTGCATATACCCAGGGGGTATGTAATATAATACTGATAGTAACATATGCTGCATATATTGTCTTGTGCAGTAACCTATTTCAAATATAACTTAAATTATGATAAATAAAATAATATATGTTATGGAAATAATGATTCCATATAGTAGTGTGCACACTAAAAGTGCAAATAATATATTCGCTTGGGCACTCCCATCATAATTATTATTATTAAGAATTACAACTATAAATCAATGATAACATAGTTTACACTTTACTGTTTCATATTGTATTAGTACTATATTTGTTTTATTATCTATACAAAATATTAACCATTAAGGAGTAATACAAACCATTCTATGATAGTCAATGAAATCCGTTTTAGCATATCATCTATTCATTTTAATCACTTTACTCTGTAATACTACACCCATATCAAAGATAGGCTGGAGTAAAATTATAGACTAGTAACAGTGAATGATCCCCGTGACACAAACACGTGACACCCGACGTCAAAACTAAGCCTAAGGGGCAAACAAAATTAGTTGTTAACACCGTCAGAAGGAGCTATTTCTTAGTTTTGACAAATACTTCAGTTTCTAGGTTCACTGCGCAACAATCTGAATACATCACTGTGCACCACACAGAGTCTTCTACGTGACTCTGACGTATGGTTCCACCAGACAAGTGTATAGACTATAGTTCAAGTGTATAGCCATAGGTACAACATGATCTGAACAGAGTAGTTTTTACATATTCAGTACACATAGAATGATCAAGACTATGAAACTGAACCTTTGTCTCACAAAATGTTTATTGCTTACTCCTCTTTCCAGTACGTGTGATGGTTACACACATCTATAGATTATGGAAACAATGGACATTCTAATGAAATAAAACATTATAATGAACCACGGATTTAGGTAATGTCATTATTTTTAACCTTTGACAACATAAATATAATATATTTTGTAACGAAATTGATGTTATGTTAACACTTGTATTCATTAAAAAAAGTACAACTTGTCGTGTCCTCGGTACATTTCCAGAAGTTCTACGCCATTAGGGTGATAAAGAACGCATATTTAGTCTTGCAAACAGACACTAGTAAGATGTAACATGACATTTAATGCAGAACAAGAAAACACGACCAACCGAAAATAAACCCGGAGAGCGAGAGCGTCCTTGACCCGGGGAGCCGGGGTCACCCACAAACAGTCATAGACGTGAATTATAATTGATCGTCTATTGGCGTGACTTCTTTCTTCTCCTTATACTATATATGACTAATTATAGAGAAAGCAATTATACAATAATATTATTGCAATTATAGTCTAAGTGACAAAGTCGCTTAGATACTCGGGAGGTCTGCGTCTTCTGGTTGATCGACGGGGAAGCTCCTCGGCGGGGAAGTTCTCTTCATCTTCGGACTCTTGCCTCTCCTCGTCCGGAACGACCGGAGTCTGCGCATCCGGAATCGGATGTACCGACTGAGCGTCGTCAGGTGTGGCAGGGTACAGTAGCTGTGTTGGTATGCTCGATCGAGGTTCTGGAGTGGGGTCATATGTCGGCGTATTCGTCGAGTCACCGTATTGATACGCCGTTGGCGGATCAAGTGTATGGGCAGCAACCTTGTAGCATTCCGTCCGTTTCACTCGATAGGAGGTGGCTCGCAATTGATTGCCGATGAATTTGCTGACATTGAGCCAGACCCCATCTACACTCACTACTAGGTACCGACACCGAGAACGTGACTTGTTTCGGTCACAGTACAGATACACAATGTCACCAACATCAATATTTAGTGCTTTGGATACGGTATGACTGGGTGACTTCGATAGTTGACTTGGAGCGTGGTTGGAATTTCGCAAAGAATGCTGCTGGCGAATGAGGTCGTAATCGGTTAAAGGCAGTTGATCGTTTGTGAACTGGTCTCGCTGGGTCCACAACTCTCTGGCGGAAAACCCCCTGTTTCGTATACGAGTGTTGAGGTTTGCGGTGGCAATAGATAGAACAAGCTGCGTGACAGCCCCGCCTGTGGGTTGTTGGTGTAACAGTTCATGCTCGAGCTCGCGTACAGCCTTTTCTGCAACCGGATTTTTATTGACGTTCTTGACGCGTCCAAGGTCAATCGTGAGTCGATACGTGGACAGCAGGGCGTCCTTGACGAGAGCAGCGAACCCTGGGGCGGGGTCAGTGCGTATGACAGCAGGAGGCCCATCTAGCGGTCGTAAGCCAATGCACAGCTTGACCAGAGAGTCTCGTAGTGTGTCGCGGCGTTCGTCATCGATTAAACACGAAGCAGTGTATGACGTTACGCACTCGCGTAGGACCAAGATGAGTTGTTTCTCACGTTTGATGACGTCTGCGGCATAGGAAATTCCTACCACCTCTGGAGGATTGCCTGTAGACTGTGGGATAGTCGTGTGTGGAGTATCGCGTAGTGAGGCACATTGGTGACAGCTACGCGACGCTGTGTCGATTGCTTTGTCCAGGTCCAACGCGTACAGATAGCGATGCATGACCTGTTTCAACTGGTAACACGAGGGATGGTCCAGTTGAATGTGTAGTGCTGTCACTAGCCCGTCAAGGACCATGCGGGGAACGATGATGCAATCTCGTGCTGGGCTGAGTGGATCGTTACGACGTACGACTAGCAGACCATCACGGGCGATGGATGCGACGTTTAGATATCGCTTGACGTCTTTGGCATTCGTTATTTTCTTGGATGGTCGCGTCCCTTGTGTGAGGTGTGAAAGTGTGCGTCGCAAATCAGGGCATTCGGCTTGGATAGCTAGCCACGTTGATCTGCTGGTGAACGGAAGTCGAGCCCTCCCAGATGTCACATCTTCGGTAGTGACGCATTGCAAGACAACCGACTCCTCCATTTGCCTGACGAAGGTGCATACTTGACACTGTTGTTCGAGACATGTCGGTGCGTTGCGACTAGCAAAGTCTGATGGGACATTTGCTGAGCCGGCGAGGTGTTGGACAGTTGCCTGATAGCGGCTGACTACCGACAAGAATGTAGAGACTCGCGGACTCACAGAGAACTCGCCGCGACACAGTTTTTCATGAGCTTGTGCGCAAGGCTTGCTGTCAGTGAGGATAGACGCAGTGTGACTCGACTGTACGATGTACGGGCTGAAATGCTTCACTGCTGCTGCAATAGACAACGCCTCTATCTCGCAAGGCAGCCACGTAGTTTGTCGCCCGCGTAATTTCGCACTGAAGAATCCGGCCAGCTTCAATTTGCCAGCACGCATAACGTACAAGGTAACCCCTAGTCTGTACTGTTTGGTTGAGCCATCGGTCACAAGCCATAGCTTGTCGGAGGGTCGAGGCAACGTGATAGCCTTGTTCGTATGTAGACTGTCCTGTGCATGCTTGAAGGCCTTCCGTAACGAGTCTGTCCAAACGATGTGTTCAGGAGACTGGCGTCCGCCAGTTGCGTTATCGAAAGGTGCGAGTAAGGCAGAGCAACCGGGTATTACACGCGCTAGCATTTTGTAAGCTCCAACGAATGAGCGCATGGCCTTCACCGTCGTGGGAGCTTCACAGCTGGCTAGGGTAGCAATACGGTGAGGACTCGCCCGAATGGTACCCATATTCCATATCCAACCGAGAATGGTAGTTGACGTCGGAAAAATCGTTGTCTTGGTGGCTGATAGTCGCAAACCACTGTTGGCGAAGCATTGTAACAGCCTTTTGACGTTTTGTTGAAGTTCAACAATGGTATTGCCGCCGCAGTAGATGTCGTCTGCAAGTTTAGCGACACTGCCTTCTTGCAGCAGATCTCCGAGTATGCGACATAGCAATTTTTCCAGTGCAGCTTCTGACCCGGGCATCCCCATTGCAGAGCGTGTATACACGCGTACGCCGCGGAACGGCGTGGCGACACCGCAGTACCTCATTGATTCACGGGAGAGTGGTATTTGATAGAAAGCATTCGATAAATCTGTTGTTGCGATGTGCTTCCATTGTGCGATTTTACGCAGGGTGCTATCAACGTCGGGCATCAGGGATGGTTGTGGTTTGCTATAGCGTCCCACGTCTGTGAATGCAGTGACTAATCGGTGTCCTCCGTTTCGTTTCTTAACAAGGAATGACGGATTGAGGTACTCGACGTTCACAGGAACATCCTCAGGTCGGACGACAACGCCCATCGTCTCAAGTTCGTCGAATTTGCTCTGAAGCTCAACGAGCTGATTTCGAGCATATTGTGGTAGGCGGCCTTTCCGTTGAGGTGGTTGAACAGGGCCCATGTTTACGACCGCTTCGAAAGGTCCAACATGGCCGTTATAGCCAGTGTAGTTAGGGTCAAATACATCGTCGTATTCTTCAATGATGGCGCTGAATGATGCACGTTCATCGGATGATAGTTTCATGTCCGGATCGATTTGGACAGAGGCAGAGTGCTTGCTAGGAGTAGATCTGCGAGGTTGTAGGTCTATGGCCTTACTGATAACTTCAGAACGTAAGGGAGTGTTTGTTGGAACGTCCGGTACAAACACGTCTCGAATTTGGCAAAAGTGTTCGTTTCGTTTCAGCAAGCGAGTGGTGTTTGTCAGGTTGGGTATACGTACCACGTCATCTACGCTGGTAACGAGCGACGGTTGTGGCCACAGGTCACTGTCTCGTGTGAACTTGTTGCCTGTAGTGTCAAGGCGTGGCTCCAAAGCGAATGTGGAGTCCGTAGTAAACAAGTCAGTGGGGAGGTTTACTTCCACGAACTCGCCAGGCCAAACCGTGGTATTGGTGGGGGGGCGCTCGCAACACGTGGGTGCGTCGGACTGCATGTCGGTTGAGAGATTCATCGGTTGTACCATACGTGTAAGTCGTGCCATCAGACAGCGTGATGATTCTCTTAGCTGGACGTATGGTCACGTCGTTGACTTCCATAAATGGAGTGCCAGCTAGAACTTCGACATCCAAGTTCTTCACGACTAACCCACAGAACGAGAAGGTGTGGTTTTTGCGCGTTAGGCGCACTGTAGTCTCGCCAATTATGGCCAGGAGCGATGTCCCATCAGCTTGATGAGCCGATTGAGAAGAGGTCTTGATCTTACAAGCGAGTCTCAGAGCAGTGGAATGTCGGATCATGTTGCCTGTTGCACCGCTGTCGATGGTGACTCGGACCGTGTGATGGCCACAAAACGTGTCCAGATAAGGCGACTGACGTATGTCGATGCGTTGTGCCGTAGCGAGGCCTAACGTAGGCTGGTCAACGATTTCTGGTTGATGTAGCTCATGGCTGTACTCATACTTGTCGTCCTCTTCGTGTACGTCAGTGACTTGACGGATCTTAGCCATGTAGCGACGATCTTGTTCGGGAAGATATGGGCATTCGCTCAAGAAATGCTGCACGTTGCTGCGGCCATCTTGTTTGCAGAGTGGACATGCTTTTGTACTGGTAGACCGCCTTGGAGCAGAAAATGGAGATGGTTGACGCCTTGAGAAGGACTGTCTCTGCCTAAATTTGTTCTGTTGATAGTGAGCCGTAGCTGTACGCATGATCTTTGCATCATCGGCGGAAGTGATTTTATCAAGTAGTGAGTCTAGGGCCTGGGAAATTTCAGGCTTAATCGACGCCAGTGTTCTAGCTCTCAGTTCAGTGCCGTATCGTTGCTTGACAAGCTTTGGGAGTGCCACGTTAATTAATCTCAACCATGTGAGCACAGCCATGTTTTCGAGCGAAGGTGTCATTTCTTCGTCGACATTTATGGCGTCACCATGGTGAAGAATAACACTCCCTCGCTGGAGCATGTTGTCTTCAACGAAGGCCACTAAGCGCTGATACAGATCTTCAGGACGTTCGTCAGCCTGGAGCTGAATGTCGGCAAAGTCAAGAAAATGGGCGCCCGTAGACTGAAATCCGTAGTGTAGACGAATAGTTTGCCAGATGCAAGATAAACTAGTTGAATTCTTGACGATCGTGTTGCGCGATATAACTGGGCAGTAATTGGCTATCTGGCCTAGCATCAGCTCTAGCATGTACACTTGCTGGAGAGCCGTACGGCCGCCTGACGCAGTGACGTCATCATCAGTGAAACCTCTGTTTGGTTCAGAGGCACACTTCTTCCCCCAGTTGGCGTCAGTGGTAATAAATTGCGTGAAGTTGGTGTCGAGCGATAGTATAAATAAGATAGTATAAATAAGGTTTTGACGCCAGGTCTCAAACGAGTTTACGGTTTCGGTTTTCGTGAGACACCACTGTTTCGGTGCACGTTGCGTGTTGGCCATGTTAACGTTAGGCTACTACGATTTTACTAGTGCGACAAAGTCAAAGCCGTCGTTCAAGGCTAACTGCTTGCGCCGATTAGTAGGCTAGAAAGTCAATGCGATCCAATTTGCCATTGTACACAATTCGGTGTGTGAGTTCGTTATGAACACTGCCACCACGCCATTAGGGTGATAAAGAACGCATATTTAGTCTTGCAAACAGACACTAGTAAGATGTAACATGACATTTAATGCAGAACAAGAAAACACGACCAACCGAAAATAAACCCGGAGAGCGAGAGCGTCGTTGACCCGGGGAGCCGGGGTCACCCACAAACAGTCATAGACGTGAATTATAATTGATCGTCTATTGGCGCTAGCTACCACGCCGTAAATGAACATGGCAAACATAATTACTTAAGCTGCCGAATCGCTTAGCCTTAGTTGGTGCATAGAGTCTTAGTCTGGCTGCGAGGTATTACTTTTTGCTATTTTTTTTATTTTTAGACAGTTTTATCTTGTGACTCGTCTCGTTCTGTCTGTTAAATCGTTCACTGTGTGCTCGACTTTCCACACACCGTGTGATATTGGTGATGGGTTGATTTTTCTCCGGCGGTTTATAACCTCGGGCCCTGGCTAAGACCCTCTACGCCACTTTAACGGACCTTGCGTCCGAACCTTGCTGGTAAACTTTGCTGACGGACTATGGCCTTGCTGATGGACCTTGTGGACGAATCTTGCTGGCGGACGTTGCATATTGTCACTTGCTGCGGTTGCAACGAAATTCCCGACAGGAGACTGTGGAATGATGTAGGAAATCCATTCTCGTTAACACGTCTTAATGCTTCGGAGTGTTGTCCATTGTGGTGTCTACGTGTGAAATCGCACATCATCATAAAAAAGGTACGTTCTATAATAGACTATGTAGCGCTGTGTACATTCCGTAGGGACGCGCATTTCACCCCCTGGTAGATGTGTTCATTCGAACATCATATCGACTTCTTTGTGAATAAATGCTGCAATTACTGCGCTAAGACTAACAATTGTAATGCAGCTATCTACTATAGGGAGATACTCATTTCTACCGCTGAGAGAAATGTGACAACAAGGTGGGAAAGACAATTGTACAAGCTTTGAAACGGCAGCAATATGATTCGATCCTGGATTCTCTTGACGATTGATAGTCCGATGTTCTAACCACAGTGCCACCGCGCCCCAGGTATTGTGTACGATGGTGAACATCGTGTATTTGGCAGAGTCCTCACTTCTTGGACGAATCTTCGGGGTTTGCATTCGGGGACCTACATCCGGCTGCATTCACATGGGGCTCACATCGGGCATACACCCGGGGGTTACACACTGGGACTATGCATTGAGACATTCACCGTACATCATATCATGATCCTGTTTAATAAGTCAACAGTCTTCAATATGGTTTAGTTTAAAACGGCAAGACAGAACGTTATTGTAGTGTGGCCCATTTCTTTCTGAGCGAATGGTGTTTGTCTGGAAACTGATGCATAACATTTTGTGGAAATTGATGTATAACATTTTCGTTTTCATGATTATTTCACAATGCTTCAGTAACCAAATTTAGACCACAACATGTAAATATGGAGGTGAGCAAATGTATTTTACAGTTGAGGTATATAGCCATAGATATATACAGTGGATTCCATTAGAGAGTGCTGGAGGTGAAAAAACCAATAGCGGGTGAGTGTGTATTATATATACTTGTGCCTTCTCAGCATTAACCATTTGACAATTGTGAGTATGAACCGTTAACAGTGATAATAATGATATCCATTAAAGACAGGAAATATGTGCGAATATAATACAATGCAGGACAAACGTTCACAAACATATATTAAGATGTGAGAACATATTTGAAGAATAATAAACTTGAATGTGAAGGACAAGACAGTAACACATTTCTGAATCGTGTGAACAGGTGGAACTGAAGTCATTGTTGATGACTACCCAAATATACCATACTTATTGTTATACAGCCATGTACATTTAACTAGATTGGACATGATTGAACACAATTGCCATGCAAAAGACGGCATTGGAATATCGAGACGCCGTCAATGTTGTCGTGACGCATTTCTGTGTTGACGTTATTACAACGTCTGGGCTGGCAACACGTTGTTTTTGCATTATATTAATCTAATAACAATGTAATTGTATATTACTACTTAAAATATAATGCATACATTAAGTACACTGTATAAATGGCAATGAATTACCAATAACCAAGATGATCTTGATCGTTGATCTTTCTTTTTGCGACTGTTAATAAAAAAACGAGCGGCAACCTCTGATGAGATACATAATGGTTATACGTAGTAAGACTTCCAACTAAATATATGAACTACTAAGCACCTGAAAACACCAAAATTGGCTTATGGATATAAGCATGAATCGTGTTTGCATAAATAACGCACATTTGCTTTTGTAGGGATATAAAACTAACATTGTTTAAACTAGAAGTGCAAGAAGTTACTTAGAGATGCCTCAAATAGGATAAGAAGCCACTAGTGCACACACTTCAATATCACAATGTCCCGAAAGCATTTCTGAAGCTGGTTATGAATGCGTGTGTTTAAGCGCAAGGAGCATAATGAATAAAATAAATGTAACGTTATGGCAGAAGATACTGACCCTCATATAATTGGCATAACGGATTGATGGGCCAAAACAAAGAAATTGCAGATGCTGGATTAGTACTGACATGATGCATAATGATTAGGAGAGGTCTAATAGGAAGAATGGGAGGGATATATTGCACATATTAAATAATCTCTTCAGGCTTAGGAAATAAAGTGCCGGCAAGTCCTTCTACTGTCTGCTGCAAAGTGAGCACCTGTTGTCTCAGACTGGTGTCGGACGAACCACTGCTGGCAGCTGCCGTATTAGCCACAGGTGTGCCCGTCATTGGTTCGAGACGGAGGGGGGCGACGTCGTGCCCTGGTGGACATTTCTCGAGCAGGAGTGGTGTGACGGCGTCGTGTCATGGTGGACAGCTCTCGAGCAGGAGTGGTGTGACGGCGTCGTGTCCTGGTGGACGTCTCCTGTGTTGTGTGTTAATTTAATGAACAGTGCTCGAGGCTGCTGTTCTTGCACGGCAGTAGGTTATGAAGTGTGAACGCTGCATAAGCGGATAATGACGGCACGAAGCCAGAATTGTACTAGCCTGGTAGCGCAACTTGAATTTAGTGTGAACATTGTATTAGCAGGCAACATGAACTAGAAAGTAGTGGGAATACTGCGTCAGCAGATATTGAAGTCATGAAGCTAATAATGCGTTAGGATGGTAGCGCGGCATGAACAAAATGTGAAAAAATTATTAGCTGCTATCGAAGACTTATAAAACATGATTGCACTAGCCTGGTAGCGCGACTTGAATGTAGTGCGAACATTGCATTAACAGACAACATAAACTTGAAAGTAGTGGGAATATTGTTTTAGCAGATATTAAAGTCATGAAGGTAATAATGCGTTAGGCTGGCAGCGCAGCATCAACAAAATGTGAACACTGAATTAACAGCTATCGAAGATGTAGAAAGCGAGTTGCACTAGGCTAGTAGCGCGACTTGAAGTAGTGCGTATGCTGCATTAGGATTACACTAGGCTGGTAGCGCGACATGAACATGGTACGAACACTGTTAAAAGATAACGAAAACGTAAAGCGAGATTGCACTAGGATGGAAGCGCGACATGAACTTGACATGAACAATATTAGACGATAATGAAAACGTAAAGCCAGATTGCACTAGGCTAGTAGTGCGACATGAACATAATGTTTCTCATATCAAACATGACCTATCACATGGTCTGCATGGATTGGTTGTGTGAGGCTGATATAGGCATGTGTTAAATGCTTATACGAATTGTCAACTGCAGGGAGTGTACATAATTCAATGTGTCAACTCAATTAAATATGTTGGAAAACAATGTTAGCCGAGTGATGTTAATTGTACATGTTATGTTATATCTACGAATTAGTGGTTGAATACCAGCTGGAAATATAAATACGACGATGGACCGTTCATTCAGTAAGCAATGATATAATGCTGTACCATTTAGTTTTGTGCATGACACTCAGGGCGTGGTTGACAGCTTTTCTGATTGATCGCTTATATTTAGCGGGGCCGACGTTGGTGTTCGGATGGAGGCCGTCACGTGACCACGTGCATGTGTCCGCGTCCCAGAATCTTCGATGTGTGTGGTAATCAATGAGCGGCTCTACATCGCAAAAGTTCCGTGATGTGCCGTTGTCGTTGTCGATGAGTTTGTTTATAGGGCGATTGTTTATATCGAGAAGTGATGAACGATGCAGCGCCGAACAGACAGTCACGTGTCGCGCCCCGATAACGTCGATGATTTCGTGTGCCAGTTGCACCACTGCACCGGCTATCGTCACGGTGGGCACGCCGTTAGATATGTCGTTCGTACAGATGTCGACAATGACGAACGTGGGGCGGATTGTGGTTAGTGCGTCACGTGTTTGTAGTCCCTGAAGCACTCGTGCACCTCGTGTTCCTATCAAGTGGAACTCGTCCACTGTGTCGCTTATCAACAGCTGGTGAGTTATGTTGGTCGCAGTAACAACATGGAGGCCACATTGTGAAAAATTGTCACTCAGACCTGATACAAAAGAATGTCCTAAAAGCATGCCTATGTTACGGGAAGTATCCATACCGTTACAGTGGCGCAGTCGCAGTGAACAATGGTCAGACAATGAATAACAATAAGTATAAAGATTAACAAGTAACAATCGATATCTTCACGAACTATTCTGAACACGTCTGGTCGCTCTGAATTCTTAATCAGAAAGGCAGAGGCAGCGCTTATTGCCAGCCGCAGTGATTGACTGGTTAAAAGTATAATAACATAGGGATATGCTTCTGATAAACGGAACCGTCTTGATATCTCTAAAAAACATGATTGTGAAAATATCATAATAAAAACTATCCATCATTCATACAGCAACTATTTTCTTAGAAAAGATGTCTGCAAGAAAAACAGGTAAGATACACTGTACAGTTTGGGCAGACAAAAATGTAAAAAAATTTATTTGACATGTCTAGATAAAATGTATAGAAGTCATTAGAAGAGGTCCGACGTGCAGAAATCTTTTCGTATAATTCTAAAATTATCCAAAACTCGAGCAAGCCAGCTGATATTCCAAAAGGTAATCTATTGTCGGATTTAAATAAAAGGAAAAACCCAGAAAACATAACATTTTGCATTGTTACGGACGGAATATAATATTTATGTTTGGCATTATGTTGTCATGTGTTTGGTTCCCTCTGGTGGAGTTGGCTTTGTTCCCCGACAGCGCCATATGTGTGAGAGGTCGTGAATGGCCAAATTGTAAGTGTCTTGTTTTGGTGGAAATCTAAATTGTTAATCTTACATATTGTACCGTTGAGACACGCGTCCAGCACTGCTACTACTACCAGTAGTACACATGCACGAACCAGGGCGGCAGAAGTCACAGTGTTTAGAACGGGAGGAGCAAGCATTATGACAACCCAGGGAGCTCCTGAAAGTGCAAACTGACATTGCCATAGCTTACGCGGAGGCGAAGGTATATGAAGCCGATGTAGCGAAACAAAGCGACGTAAAAAAAGACAACTGCTCCACGATCTATCCGAAAGAGGGCGCCATTGAGCTGCTGTGTGTCGCATGTCAATAGCGCTTACTCCGACAGGCGGCACCAAAGGATGTAAACAGTCTACAAGGCAGCAGCCTCGATGCACGGACGAACAAGCAGAATTGACAATCCCGTGTTAAGACAACAACAACATATGTTGCAGAATATGTAAATGCCTCAGATAAAACTGATGAACTTTGACCTCGACCCCCTGAAGTATTGGATGTTTGCTAGGGCGTTCGATAACAGCGTCAAAGAGACGTTGATGACAGTGTCAAACTAGACAGGATTGTGCAAATTTGTGTTGGTAATACCCAGACGAGCTTAGAAATTACGGTGAAACATTAAAAGCAATGTGGTACATCTCTGAGATCAGCTCTCAGACAGAAATGGTCAAGAGTGTCGAAAGGTTGCCAATGTACTTGCATTCCAGGTGGCTAAGAGAAGTGTAGTCGACAAGAAAGAGGTTCCATGTGTCGCCAGACATAGAGCAGCTAATAACCTTTGTAGAAGAAGCGGCTGCAGAAAGTAATGACCCGGTGTACGGCCAGCTGATCTACTCACCACATGGAAGGAGACAAGAAGCTGTGTTTTAACTCTTTTATGTACTGGACATTACTCCGCAAATAGCAAGTTAACACGCGCTTGCTCTGTCCAGGGTTGAAGACGGAAACACACGACATTCCTACATAAAGATAATCCTGCCCCAATCTAGCAGAGCAATGAACACAGCCAAAGTGTCGACAACTTTGTCAAACGAGCCGAGAAGGACGTGACGGTCAGCTGTAATACCACTGGGGCCGGCATCGTCAGGGTAGCCATACCCATAGTACCTGCCCGGGTGAGAGCTAGCAACTCGTTGAGGTATGTTGAGACGTACGCCTTGCTGGACAAATGATCCACCAGAACCTTTTGCTCTGAGAGACTAATGGATGAGTTGCAGCTAGACGTAGAACTAACAGGAACTAACGTTGACGACACTTGACAAGGGCGACAGAAGGGTGAGCAGTTGTGTTGTCAGCCGAGAGGTGGAGGTCATAGACGGTGACTTTCACAGCCTGGAGCGTGTGTTAACAAGACCATCGATACCGATCAAAAACAGATCAAACATTGGACAACAGTGTGAGTTGAAGCAGTGGCGCCACATCGGAGACATAGAGATACCGGAAGTAGACGCAACATCCGTGACGCTGCTGATAGACCAGGATAACCCAAACATCCTGATGCCACGAGAATTGTAGTGGTGACGTTGGTGACCCCACGAGAATTGTAGTGGTGACGTTGGTGATCCCTACGCGACAAGGACATTGCTGGGGTGGATATTGATAAAATATACTGCTCCCTGTATATTACGAGGCATATTATCTATATATTACCATTGCCTATTACTAGTTTCCATGTCTAGTTGTATCTTCCTTCTACAACATGTTTCTGTGCCCCATTCATTATAATGTTACTATACAGAGGCGTATAATACTAATATAGCATTTTAAAATGTATGGCACACTTGCAGGCTGCAGACGTTGACGAGAGGTATGTTACTATACAGAGGCGTATAATACTAATATAGCATTTTAAAATATATGGCACACTTGCAGGCTGCATACGTTGATGAGAGGTATAATGTTACTATACAGAGGCGTATAATACTAATATAGCAATTAAAAATTTTTAAATCTGGACAATTCAAGTTGGCCTACTTTCATGGGACACTTTCACTTTGTCCCGGTATTAATGCCGGTAGACTGCGTCCAAGCGATTGAAATGCTTATTACTCATAGGAGGAACAATGGCACAGCGACAGACAATCAATTTGCAAGCAAAGGAATGTGTGTTCAAACATGAGTACAGAATATACCATACCATTCATCATTGCACATGAAATGGCCGGTGGTGATGACGGAACTATTGTTTACATTATACCGAGGTCATTGTGTAGAAAATTTGAAACAATACCAGCACAGTGTTTCCCCTGGTATGTGTTCGGCGAGACGGGCCGTCTTGCTATTTTTGTCACCCGCCTCGTCCAATAATTGCCGAAATTGCCACCTCATAGCTATTTTTCGTGCTCATATTTTTTTTCATTTATCGCAATAGTCAAACAAAACGGTCACATGAAACCAAAACATTTAAAATTAACTCAACTGCATTTGCAAATGTGTAACCAAAACATTTGCATTTGAGTGCGACCCCAGAACATTTGCATTTGCATCTGAATGCGTTTATGGCAAATGGCATTTGCATTTGAATCAAGTGAAACATTTGCATTTCCATTTAAATGCGTTGACATGCATTTGTTAACAAGCTTGTATCCATATAGGAGGTTGGATGCTAAGAGTTCTCTGTAAAGCATAAGCTTGATATGGTAGCTGATATATCTGTTCTTCCTGATTATGCTTAGACATAGGAGACTACGATGATCATTGTTTTGTTTTGTTGATGAGATTTGTTTTCTGACATAAATACAACAAAAGAAAACAAACCTGCCATTGTGAAAGACAACACTAATACAACACGAATGTTAATAAGCGTTATTATTACATCCAAAATTAAAATGAAATATGCCGTAATATATCTTATTACGCATAATATTATACATATCGCAAATATCTTCCAAAGCGTCGTAGCCTGTCCTATAGACCGCGCATGCGCTTTACAATTCACCCCTTCCAACAGCACTTATGCTTTTCTGGGAAATATTCTGCCACCCTGCAATTATTCCATTTTAATATAATTTAACGACCGCATAGTAATCGCCATATTTTCCTTATTTTTATTTTTTTAAAGTGACGTATTTGCTGTATACTGGTAGGACCATGAATGAAACACACAGTGCTTGTTGTGGTGCATACATATGAACGAATCCACATAGGTACAAGGACATATTAGTTTTAAAAGGAGTTCATACCACAAAAAGCAGATTCGCTGCACATCGGATTCATCCAGCAGCTATTATCGTGATAAAACCATATTATCGAGTTTATTTTAACTGTTTAATACATCGAATTGGAAAATAGGCATGGACAAGACAGGATACACCAATAAACGTGTTAAAAAATGATGCCAAGGAGTAGTGTATGACCTTCATATCAACACTTTGGTCAGTAACCGGACCACCAACTTTAAAACGTTGTCTTCCCCTGAAAGGTGGCGTGCATGATCAAATCTTCAGAACATAATATGCTAAAACTTTAAGCAAAATATAATAACAAAAATGTTTGGTCTTCGTTTGGTTTGGATGCCTTGTTTATTAATGTTCTGCAATCTGCAAACCTTCAAAAACTATCGGAATCAGCTGAGTTGCGCCACTCTAGTGTAATTCATCTGCTGCTGAAACCTCCTCCAGATGTTGTCATGTACCTCCATCAACTGTCCGTGTACCTGTGGAAACAGGATGGATAGCCAGGGACAGTCTGTCCTCCATCTGGCTTGTTCGATGTTTGTGTTTTCTAGCTATTTCTGCCTGACTGTTCATGTTAGCTACATATCACTGGACACTTAATACGCTGGATATGACAATCAAATATACACTTCTAACCTGACCTGTTATTTAATTATGCAATTAAATCTCGTTTTGTTCTTTTTATTGGTGGTGATGCAGAAGTAAATAAACACCTTAACGTTTATTGACATACCACAAACTTATTTTTTTCAAGATCCCAATCATATCTACTTCATGCAACCAAAACATCAAAACGATATACACATATTTGAAACATCTGACACACTACATGCCAACGTTTCATGTGATTCGGACGCCATAAGCCAATTATGATAATCATTCAAATAAACAACATAACACGAGCAATCGACGCATTTCACTCCAAAGCAATGTCCAACGAATTGTTGCTTGCTGATACCGGCGGTGTCACTTTTAAATTGTCGCTTTGCTGTGCCATCTTCACTAAATGACGAAACCGACAAGAAATGGATCCCGCTTAAAAAAAATCGTGGATAATAATATTAAAGTCAGCCATTTTGGTATATTCAGTTATAATGGCTGGGACGGACACAGTCCCTATACCCGCTGTATTAAAATGTGCCAGCAGCAGCAGTAACAACAGTTTTATTAGTAGTAATAATAGCAGTGTCAGTAGCAGTTGCAGTTCGTAGTATCAGCAGCAGCAGCAGTTGTATCAATAATAGTAGTAGTTGTATAAACACACAATATGAGATATTATATTGCGTGTTTCTCAGCTATTAATATCTATTACCGCTGTTGCTGTTGCATCCCGTGTAAGTTAATCAGCTACCATAATAAAAAGCGTATTTGTATCGCCCAATACTCTGCTGCCTGGAGGAGATTTGTTGGCGTCTTATGCATTCCGCTTAAAATAATCGTGGATAATAATATAAAAATCAGCCATTCTGGTACATTCATTTATATTGGCTGGGACGGAAAGATTCCCTATTTCCGCTGTATTAAACTGTGCCAGTAGCAGTAGCAGTAATAGCAGTTTTATTAGTAGTAATAATAGCAGTGTCAGTAGCAGTAGCAGTTCGTAGTATCAGCAGTAGCAGCAGCAGCAGCAGCAGCAGTTGTAACAATAATAGCAGTAGTTGTATCTATAGCAGCAGTAGTTGTATCAACTGTATCAATATTAGCATTATAAACACACAATAAGAGGGATTGTATTGCGTGTTTCTCAGCTATTAATATATATTGCCGCTGTTGCTGTTGCATCCCGTGTAAGTTAATTAGCTACCACAATAGAAAGCGTGTTTATCTCGCCCAATACCCTGCTGTCTGGGGGAGATTTATTGGCGTCTTATGCTCCAGTGGGAACGAAGAGGATTGAGTGAGTGCGTGATTTGTCTTGCCAAAGGTCACGTGACAGGTCAAGTAGTTGTTTCGTTTACGCTGGACGGAGTCTGTACAGAGACACCGACATCGGTGTCCTTGCGACAAACGAGGCGCAGAAAGACGGAGCGAAAGCGGTCGTCGGCGATGAAATAGACGACTGGGTTCATGCAAGAGTGGAGATAAACGAACACGGTCGTCCAATTGAAAACGGTTGTGCTTACATGAGCTACCCTGAACCCGCGCAGAAAAAGTAGTATCCAGATGGGCAGCCAGCAGAAGAGAAACAAGATAGTGACTACAGCGCATATGACCGCTACACGAATGGCGCATCTCTGGCTTTGGGTCGCCTGCTCCTTTTTCATTGTCGACTGGACGGAGGCGACGCCGCCGACTGGGTCAGGAGTGATGATCGCGTTCACCTTTCGCTGGCGGTGGACGACTACGCCGATTATGCTGCCGTATAGTGTGAGCAGCAAGACGGCCGGAAGAATTATCGCCGTCCCACTCATGTAGATATAGTGATAGGGTTTGTAATACACCGAGCAGGAATGAAGTCCACCAAACTTAACGACCTTCTGTAACATAATGAAAGAAAATATATCCGTCGTTGAAGTACAACAGTTCGAATTCGTTGAAACATCTATACAGGCTTTCATACTTATTCGTTGTTAAGTAATAAAACTGTTTGTGGCTATGTGTATCAAATGCCATATATCAGTAATTTTTGCATGCATGGTTCGTACAATAAAAAAATATATTTTACCCAGGGCTGAAACTGTTGCAACTGTAACATTTTTATTTTGTATTCGTTAAGATAACAACAATGCCTACACATTGATCGCTGGATGTGTCCAGCAATTTTGTATAATGTCAAAGTTATTTGAGTTTGATTGTATACCGTATAGATGTTTATGAATAGTAGGATAACAACGTTTGCGCTACTTCCTTCGTCTCACTGAGAAGCCGCGACGCATAAAAAACATGACATAAAACCACAAAAAAACTACGCATCCCAAATGTATGTTTGAGTAATTAATGTTTAACTAGACACTTATCATAGTTGTTTTTTCTCCCCGTGCAAAGACGAACAACTAAGTTAGTTCAATGTAAATATGTAGCGCTGTGCATCGTTGTTTTATTTATTTCCAGTGTGAGCAATGGTATTATTTCCTCTGCAGAGTGTACATCGTAACATGACCGTAACATGAACATGTTAGACCATATTTCCTTGGGACAAATTAGAGTGTACATTTAATTACATTATCATGTATGTCAAACGTCCTGTGTTTACCCACAGTGAATTAAAGCTTACCTTGATATAGTACCATGGGAATATGAGTTCTACGAAGGTGAGTAGCCAGACACACGTCAGTTGAAGCTTCACAATGCCCGGGGCGACGAAGGCACGGAAGCGCGTCGGAAGGACGATTGCGACAAATCGTTCTACGGCTACAAGCATGATGGAGTTGATGCCGAGGTAGAGCGGCAGGTAGTGGAAGACCACGTAGACACGACAGTCAGTAGCTGACCAAATGTCGATATGTAACTTTGCGATGATCCGCGCCGACACGAAGCAGCTCATGAGGATGTCGCCTGTGAACAAGACAATTCCGATAATCGTAGTGTAAATAGTAAAGAGCATTTACCTTCCAGCACGAACATCACCGATCTTAGTTACACATTACTTTCACGGCATAACGACACTTCATCAGGTTTTTCAGGTAATTGTTTTCCCATCCAGGCTACAAAGTGATGTGAGGAGGCCCCATATAATGATTTCAAGGACGCCCATTGATAACTGTTCAAGATTCCTTATCGTAAACCATGCATCGAATAAGCATATGTCAGAAAGGTTACATGGCAACTTCCATGAAACCTGAATCCTAAATAATGTTCACATATAAAAAGGACGGACACAAAAGAAACGATCGCCGTGACATGTATCTTATGTTCCACAAAACAGTGGAACACGTGATGCTTAGTCACGAATGGGCACACGTCAAACACAACACGTAATAATCAAGGGCAGCATGGAATCAGGATCGGGCAATCATACAAAACCCAACTAGTGAAGCACTGTACGACCGGACGTCCTCCGTGAACAGCCGGACGTGGACGTAATTTGGTTTATTTCCCGATTGCCTGGGGCCGAATTCCACAAGGTAGACGCTTTACAAAACTGTTGTTCTGTGGCATCCGCGGGACAACTGTGCAGTGGATCTAGTTCCTTTTTATACGCACTCCACCTGATTATGTAAAGGGAACGATGTCTAGCCTATAACTGTAACTCCGATTCTAGTCTTCGGCTTTCGTACGCTATTTCACAAAGGTACTTTAATACATTTTAACTTAAGCTTAGATCACGAATGCAATGACTGAACTGTGTATGGCTTTACTCTCGTTTCTCAGATCCAGTGGAATTAAGCACTGGGTTACTCATACTTCCAAGATCTAGTGGCAATTCAGACGGTTGATCAAACTTGTTAAATCGTTTAAGCTAAATTTTCAGCTACTACAAATGTACTTCACCAGTGACTTAAGCATGGGTATTCCTGGTACAGAATGTATATGTGTAGAAAATGTTCGGAAATGATGGAAGATGGAAAAAATATACTATATGCGGCAGGATAAATTAATGCAAGGTATCATTGATTAAATATATCGTGTTATCTTCAAGCCAAAATGTCAAAAGAGAGTTTATCGTTACAACTGTCATTATACATTAGCCACTAAAAGGTTAAGCAATAACTGAAATGACATTGTTGCCTTTCACACGTTCACGTCATCGTATCATACAATATCAAAACGACGACACTTGTATTTAAAATATTATTATTGTCATTATTATTATTATGTAGACAGAAAGGAGTGGCTGGAGAGCATGTCATGACGCAACACAAGCCAGTAGTGTTCGTTGCAGAAGAAGACACAAACTAAGAATATGGACCTCAGAACTCATTAAGTGGTGGAGGTGCAAAGACGACGTCGCCCTTGAGAACAAGCAGCGAGCGACGGTTAAGTATGAAGAGCTCAATGAAGAAGTTGGTGGTTTGGAGGAAGAATGGAAAAAGTACAAAGAAGCATTTGTGGAAGCCGCGGAAGTACTATGTGAAAGAACATCAAGAATGGGCGGAGTGTCAATGAGAAGTAACCAAGAATGCGAAATAAGGAAGCCTGGAAAGAAATAGAGAAGACCAAGGAGAGAGGAACTCAACCGGATGCAATAATGATGCCTACAAACGGGCAGAAGAAGAAAGCAGCAAAGAGAGCTGTTGATAATGTGAGGAGAGATATGGAAGCAGACGCATATAGCAAGCTAGATGAGGATGGTGGAAAGAAGATGATATGCAATATGGTCCCAGACAAGGATGAGAATAGTAAGGACGTGAATGGTGGGACGTTGGTCAAGGATAGAAATTGGAAATTAGTGACAGAACAAGAGGCAGTGTGGAAGGTCTGGGAAAGCTACTTCAAGGAGCTAGTGAACCAGGGTGGACATAACAAGGATCTGGAATTATCATCGTATGCAAAGGGAAAAGTGAATTTAACTGATATTACGGATACATAGATGCAAACCGGGATGAAAGGGATGAAGAATGGAAGAGCACCTGGTATCGATGAGATGCGTGTGAAGATGGTAATGGCAGCGGGGGAGAGTGAAATCAGCTGGACAAAGAGGCTTCTGAATA
>BSQZ01000013.1:3444781-3469781 GCA_033239005.1 Lamellibrachia satsuma | reverse complement strand
CGCCGATACGAAGGAAACCCTGAAATTTCAGTAAGAACATGGCCGCCACAGCTCGCTGCATATAGACATCCGCTATAACTGCCTTAGTAGCGAGGACAAGGTGAGTCAGAATGGAAATATCAATAAATCGACGAGAAATCAATTAAACGGGCCTTTTCTGAACTCCTATCAATAGTTTCTTAATGTAGAAGTTGGTAGCTGAATCAGCCAACCCAACAATGATGTGACTGAATGATATATCAAACACCGTAGAAACTGTTGTTGCAGATGAATAGCATGAGGAACACATGGTGTTTGTGTGAAAAGGGAAGTGTTTTCCCCAAGGGCAACGGAATACAAGATTGACCCTCAGCATTCGGAAGCAGCGGCGATGTGTAGCTCGCGAGGTAGGAGCGGGTGCCGCTTGACTCAACTGACGATATAAGGAATGAGCACGTGTGATGTCAGGTGGGCTGGTATAATGACCGAGGTCACGTCCAGCCATAGAGCTGATTATCTCGCCTCGACAAACTGAAATCGCGAAAGTCGATCAGCCATTACGTTTTGGTAACCTGGTAGTGTTTACATCTAAATGAAATGTTGTATTTCAGACATGCCAGCACTAGCTGTTGTACCAGTCTCATAAAGCCACGATTCTTGGAAGTGGTTGTGTTGACTATGCCAACAACACCAACACCTGTTGGCTCCAACTTAGGAGCCCAATAAGAGATTGCATTTCACGTAAAGCTACCTTGCGTCTGTTAACCATGGAATCTACCAATGACGTAGCTTTAGCAATTTTGTCAGCAGTCAAACGTAGCTCCATCTTACCAGTATCAATTTCAGTGCCATACACTATTTAACAAGTAGATGGCAGACATCGTTTGTCCTTGTTTAAAGGTATTCCCAAGAACTGTGATAAAAGTTCAAACGACAACAATGAATCCATGCAGACTGAGTTATATGCTGGGCCGACAAATATAAAGTTGTCAAGTAGATGTGTGACACCAACTATCCCAAATGGCTTTTACAAAATCCATTGTATAGCGCAACTGAATTTCTCGAACAACTGGTAACTGACTGAAGAACACATAGGAAGAACTTTGTCTTAGTAAAATTTATCATCCCACATAAACCCCAATAATGGGTAATCTTGCGGTCTGTGCACGTGATGATGCCTTTGGTCACAATGTGTAACTCGATTTCGTGTAGAATGAGGCCAGAGTGGGCGAGTAGCACATACATAAATAAAACACCCTTTAGTAAGTTAGTAGTTTATAGGGGGTGATTAATGATGTAACTTTATGGCCAGCAGACGGCAGTTATTAGCGTGACCTTATATCGTGTGCCTAAACATTTCCATTCCTATGAATCCCCGGTGTATTTGGTTAATAACGGGGGCGTACAAACCTTTCTAAGTATGTGTGGAAAAAACCCAACTACTATGTAATTTGAAAATGGGCAATTCGTCTAATTTATTGCGGAGGGTGACGTAATTGCCACTGTGCACACCGCATTAAATGTAAGATGCCTGCAGCATTAGGGTGCACTGTCAGAATAAATAGTTTGTCTGGATAACTACATCAGTGTAGAAGACAAACTGGTACATGTCAGCAATAAAAGTGTGACCAAAAAACCCTTGCCGCTGATATATAATGGTCCAGCATAACGATTTACAGGGGATAACGATACATAATTACGACTGCGCAAACACAGTTCCAGCTTGACTATTTAAACATTTACTACACACAAAAACGGGGTATAAGTAATCCCCCCCATACAATGTTCAACCTGTGTAAGGGGAAAATATACTCTTGAAGACTGCACGAGCATAAAGCCGCTAGTCTGCTATGTTACAATTGAAATGCAATGCACCATAGTTAGTGATAGCACAGTCAAATGTATAACATAACTGACAGTAAAACAAATACACCGAGGAGGGATGGTGGTAATAAAAATGTATACTCAAATCAAAGTCGAAAAACGTTGTTGCTAGTTTTGCGCAGTGCAGAAAAGTAATCTGCAAACCTGCGCTTCTACTATCTTCCCGCATTTTTCCCCGCAGGCGCCGCTGACCAAAGGTATGCTTTGAACGCCTCACGGCCAGATTAATTAAGAGCGATACCTATTTCCAGGAAGAGAGGGTGACAGGTTGTTATTAAATAGCCCCCTAGCTAGCCGCTAGGGGCTTTCTGCACCTGCACACAAAGCACTTTTCAGTCTAAAGACCAAAACTGTATTTCGTGTGACTAAGCAGTTCCATACCCCACGAATCCCCGGTGTATTTGATTAATAACGGGGGCGTGCAACCCGTCCTAATTTTGTGTGGAAAAAACCCAACTACTATGTAGGTTGAAAATGGGCAATTTGTTTAATTTATTGTGGAGGGTGAATTTCGACGTAATTGCCACTGTGCACACCGCTTCAAATGTAAGATGCCTGCAGCATAAGGTGTATAGTCTGTCTGGATAATTAAATCAGTGTAGAAGATAAACTGGTACATGTTAGCAATAAAAGTGTGACCAAAAATCCCTTGTCGCTGTTATATAATGTTCCAGCATAACAATTTACAAGGGAAAACGATGCTTAATTAAGACCGCACAAGCACAGTACCAGCTAGACTATTTAAAAAAATCACTACACACAAAAGCAGGGTGTAAGTAATCCCCCCAGGCCTTATCTGCTTGCTGATTGGGACCCTACCCCCCGGTAAAGGGTTGCACGCCTATTGGCCAAAGCCAGAGCAAAGGAGAACCAGTACTTGCAATAGTCAATACCGAATATTGTAGTGGTTTAGGTTAAGATTCACATGAAATGATGGCCACAGCCCAATTAAAACCCCCAATTGGGATTCAACGACAAAGTAATCCATGTATGCTGAGCTGGCTGGCACAGTAGGTATGGTCAAGCTCGATTACAAACCAGCCCTCCGCCGACAGAGAGAAAAATCGCCTCACCCTCCCCCCGCGCCAACAGAAGGTGAGTTGCCTTGCTACCTTTCCTCCGATGACAGAGGGATAAACCTTATATTGACTTAGGATATTCCCGTTTTGTATTCGCATTCACAAAACATCCCATTTTCTGTGAGATGTCAGAAACACGTGCTTTCTAATAAAACGGTAATAATTTCACCATTTTACCTGGTTATTGTCAGGTAACTTTAGTTATATACATATAATAATGCATACACACATGAAATATGTGTGTATTGCTCTGTTTATTGCATTTTCGTAAGGTTTCAGGTTTCATGAAAATGCGTACGTTTATGACGAGCCGGTCCTTCACCTATACAACATCAAAAGCCAGATAAAAAAAGTTGTATGGCGATTGACTTTGCCTAACAGATACCCACCTTAACGGCCCCTCCTAGCTTAATGGAATCACATACAACGTGTAAAATGTATGCTGCCAGCTGGGTTGGTACGCATGTGGCGCTGTTAAAGTCATTGCCCCCAATTTGCAAAAAAAGAGACAATCTACCGATCGTGGTAAATCAATGTCACGAATGGCCGCTTGCGCGAAAAGCAAACAGGTCCCTATTGCCCCCGCACATCCAAAAGACACTAACAGTGGATCCAGTCCAGCATTCTTAATAGTAATGCCGTGTGTACGTCCCAGGAACAAGACCCACTTGGGGCGAAGTAAACACTCTGTGGCCATTCACTGACAGTTGGACTGGCGTGTCGACAATTTAGAATATATCTAGGTCAATCCCTTCGGCTTCAGAATCAAAGGCTGCCAACAAACTGATTGACCCAGAACCCACAAGTATACCTACCGTCGAAGCAGATACTGTGCATCCTGTGACGGCAATGGTATACACAATATTGTGGCACAGCGCACGTATGTTAACGAATAATATAATATCAGTAATACAGTAAAAACTGTCTCGAAAAATTGCCACAGCTGCTTCAACCAACAATGACGACACAACTATATTGTCACGTGATCGTGACGTTTCTGACCGTTAAGGGGTTGTCTGGAGTAATGTCACAAATAACCTAGTAAAGACATAAACTTGATAAAGTATTAAAGGGGCGATCTTTTACTTTCTGACCTAACCATGAAAATGACAACCTAGAGCACCCAAACTTCTCCTCGTATATCTGTTATACATGTACACATGTCAAGTGGTCAAAAATATACATTTACTTTCTCAAAACAAGCAAAATTTACAAACGAAATAAACCAAAACATCGCCATATCCTACGTCGCCTACGCGTAGTGCCAAGGCTACCGTAAAATCGATGTATACGACAAGGCGTTGTTCAGTTTCACTGAAACTCCGTTCGGCGGCGCTGCTATTACAATTATGTATTTCTGTTTTAATTGTGCCTGCGTGCCTCGTTGCTTATAATTATGTATATGTCTCAGTGTTACTTGCATTTTTTCTGTGTGCTATATATCACATGTCATATTCTTAGATAATTAGTTTTATTCATATAATCATCATATTGTGTTATATATGTATTTTAGGTATCTCTGATTGGAATTTTTCCAGATTTACGGTTCTATTATAATACCAATTGCCTTTTTAAATACAGTAATTACTTTGGTACCAGTATAACGCATGACTTAAAGCGAAATGTCAAGTGTAATAGAAACGACATCAATAAAAATATTATTATTACTTTGTCACAAAATTAATTACTAGTATGTATCTGTTGATACCACTTATTTGCATAGAGATCAGCGATTGCCACCTTCCATAATCAATATGAAGTTCAACACAAAATAAGACACATGCACGTAGATTGTAACATATAACGCATTCTTCAGGAAAAGTAACGTGTTTTTATTCGGCATGTAGATGCTTCACACATCCAAAATAGATGGTTAACTCAGCATCACACCTATACATCATATAATATTAATACAAGTAATAATCACCATTTATTTAATTTACGTCAACTTCAAAAATTTTACTAGTTGCAGTACACACGCACACACATACAATAATAATAAGTATATTAATTTTGTATAGCGCTCATGTGCTTAAAATACATAATTTATGGAATTATTGAGTTAAATATTAGTACAATAATAACTAATAAATACATAAGTGCAATAACAGCGCCGCCGACCGGAGATTAGGTGAAATTGAACGACGCCTTGTCATATGCATCGATTTTACGGTAGACTTGGCACTACGCGTAGGCGCCGTATGAGATGGCGATGTTTTGGTCTAATTTTTTGTAAATGTTGATCGTTTTGAGAAACTAAATGTACTTTGTTGACATGTGTACATGTATAGTATATATATATGAGGAGAAGTTTATATATATATATATATATATATATATATATATATATATATATATATATATATATATATATATATATATATATATATATATATATATATATATATATATATATATACTAAGAATAATAAAAAACTGATTTCGATCTTGAAACCTCCTCATATACTACAATACACTGTCTTCTGTCAGTCAGCCATTTATTTATCCAAGTCGATTATGCCACCCCCTATATACCAAGAGTTTTTTAGTAGTAATTTTTTATTCAGCATTTTTTTTTACAAAAATGCTATCCAGGACAAACGCCCAGATGGCAAGTGAACAAGAAAGCCATTGGCTTTTTCGAGAGCCCCACATTATAAAACAACATACCATTCTACATGCAGCCCGCATACAGAAGCCACGAGGTCTGTATTTCAACGAAGACCTGTCTCAACGTGTGTTAGCCAGTAGGAAGGAACAGCGTCCTAGACTACGAGAGGCGAGAGAGAATGGCAAGATTGACTATTTCTCGTACGACAGACTCGTGGTCAGGGACCGATTGGACAATCGCACCTGAGGTAATGAACACCCAGAACATTATATGAACATTATATGTTGATAAACATTGACAATGGCCAATGCCAACTTACCTTGTATGATTACGACGATTTATGGCCCAGCGATGCCTTGTACAATGTTGAGCCAAACAACAGCGTTAACCAGAGCGCGCATACTAATTGTAAATACTCTAGTGATCGACAATTTGCATGTAATGTCAAATCCGATGGTGAGTTTTCATTTATCCATTTCAATGATAGAAGCTTATATAAGAATTTCCAGAAAATTAAGGAGTATCTTGGTGATCTTAAACTATCTATAAAAGAGAGGAGACATTAAAGAAACATTGGCAACATTGAACACTGTAATTCGTAAACAACGTACATCGATCAAATATCCTATCCATATAAAGTGGGGAGACAAAGACATTTCCACCCAAAAAGATATGGCAAATGAATTCAATTAGTTCTTCACAAATATTAGTTCCGAATTAGCAAAAAACTTCTGATGGAAATTTCTATATTTATGATTATTTAGGTGGCAGGATCGGAAAATGTCTGCATTTAAAACCCGTTGATGAGGAATAGGTTATTAATACTGTAAAAACGTGTACACAAAACAATCTGCAGATTTTTAAGATATTAGCACGGATATTGTAGCCAATGTCATACCCGTTATATCCAAACCTCTTATGCACATTTGCAATAATTCGTTTAAGACTGGTGTGCTCCCCTCTAGAATGAAGATAGCCCAGATAAAACCTATATTAAAAGTGGTGCCAAAACGGACATACGAAATTATAGGCCAATTTCTCTTTTGCCACAATTTTCAAACATTTTGGAAAAACTGTTCCTCAGTAGGTTAGACAACTTTATCAATGCTAGGGACATACTAAATTCAAGTCAGTACGGTTTCTGTAAAGCTTTGTCCACATGACATGCCGTAATGGAATTAATAGAGGAACTTTCAAATGCAACGGACAATAAGAAACAGGCTATTGGTGTATTCATTGATCTTAAAAAGGCCTTCTGTACAGTGGACCACGAAATACTTACCAAAACGTTTAATTTCTATGTCGTGCGTGGAGTTGGAAATGACAGGATAGCAAGTTACCTAACAAACAGGAAGCAATTTGTTGAAATAAATGTGTGCGCCTCGGAGCTGTTAAATGTAGCACGTGGGGTACCTCAGGGATCAATTTTAGGTCGAAAGTTATATGTATTCTATATTAATGATATTTGTAACGTATCAAAACTAGCTAAATGTATACTCTTTGCGGATGACGCAAATATATTTTGTGCTGGTATTGATTTAAAAGGACTACAAGGCATATCAAGTCTCAAGTAGTTATACTCCAAACAGCACAATCTTGAGCTAACGCAGGAGTTTGGACCAACGTCTTTTAATGTCTCTTCCGAAAGGCAAGGGCAAAGTGGGGTGAACGAAATCGCCCAAGCTTCGAAGCTTCGAGGTTGAATCGTACCACCGTCCTCTCGATCGACAGGTGGGTGCTCTAACCATTAGACCACCGCTCCCCACTGATAAATTGGGTACTTGCCAAATTGGCTAAATGGTTTGCTGTGAACAAATTAACAATGAATCTGTCAAAAACAAATTACATGATATTCCGGAGCCGTCCGCCTGGTATTGAAATTAATATGTTCATTAATAATCAACAAATAACCAGAGTACATGTTAAGAAATTTCTAGGTGATGAATCTCTAAACTGGAAATAGCAAATAAATAAGGTCAGATTAAAACTGTCGAAAGTTGCAGCAGTTATTTATAAGGCAAATTTTCTCATTGATCGAAATGGAATGTATGTATTATGCTGTTCTTTGTTTTTACCACATTTAAGTTATTGCTGTGAAATGTGGGGAAACACCTACACCACAAACATTCATGACATTACTATATTACAGAAACAAGTAATTCGGTTAGTTTATGGAGTAAAACGTCAGGAACATACGAGCACTCTTTTTCAACAATTAGACGTTCTAAAATGTGTAGACTTAGTTAAGCTCAAGACGGCTAATATTATGTTTAGTGCTTTTCATAATGAATTACCATGTAACTTGCAATTTTTTTAAACCATATGTGTCTGTATATGGTACTAGACAGAACACAGAATGCAAAACCAATGTGCATCTCCATATATGGAGCGAGATTATGGAACTCCCTTAATGGAAACATTACCACTTGTAGAACCATACAAGCATTTAAAAAATGCTACAAGTTAGATATTATTTCAACGTATTAGTCAACATTTATTTAGCGATTTTCAATTGTTACATGTTGTAAGTAATGCAAATATATAATTACGTATCACTTGAGTTTTTAACACGCCACGGGGTGAACCATAGATAAGTATAGCACTTCTGTTCACCCTTTTCCAACTCATCCTTGTGATTCTTCAACAACTCATTCACTTTGTTTGCACATTTTGTCAGTAACTTTTTGTCATTTATTGTATCGTAGTTGTGTGTTGGAATAAAGGATTGATTGATTGATTAGTTTATTTGTAATCCGCCGTCCTGAGACATGTGTCAACCTTGTTTTTAAACAGGTTCACGCTGCTAGCAGTTACACATTGTTTACATAATTACATTTGTTCCAAGCAATGATTGTCCTGTGTGAGAAATAGTACTTCCTGATTACCCAATCTACACTGATTATTAATGTCAACTCATTTCCTCTCGTTGTTATATTATCTTTTTTGATTGAGAAAAAAATATTTCTAAAATGTGTTCATACCTATTCAATATCTTAAAAACGTTTGTTTGATCTCCTCTTAACCGCCTTGTTTCTAAGATTGTTAAACCACATTATTTCAGTCGTTCGTCATAACTAATGTCTCTCAGTTCTGGAATAATTTTAGTTGCTCTCCTCTGTTTTTTTTTCAAGCGTATTTATATCCGTCTTACGATAAGGTCTCCAACCTTGTATACAATACTCTCAATTAGGCCTAAATTGCTTTGAATAGGTATAATTTGCTTTTTGATGTGGCACTTTGTCGAAAGCTTTCTGAAAAGCTAAGTAGATAAGATCTACGGGTGTTCCCTCATCTATACACTTAGTAATTTGTTAAGCATGAACTCACTTTTGGGATTCCATGTTGAGATGGTTTTAATAATTTATACCTAACAAGGATGTCCACCGTATGGTCTTTAATTAACCTTTTCTAATCATACACACATCACTGATATTAAACTCACTGGTCTATAATGATATGACTTATCGATACTTTTTTTAGATAATAATATTTTATTTTTTTCTTTCCATTCACAAGAATGGAACCACTCCCTCTTGTAATGTTGAACACCGTTTTGTAAAAGTTGAACACTCCTCAACGTAGTATACTAATATATTCTACTGTTTGCATTAATAGTGTTGTTGGAATTTCATCCACACCAGTTGATTTATTATCCTTCAGTGCATCTATTTTCTTAGCTACCATATCGGGATTTAAAATAAATAATCCGATTTAAACTCATGAAATTTAGCATATGGAACTGGTAGTGAATTAATATCCTCTTTGGTAAACACTTAACTGAAGTATCCATTTAGGTCTTCCGCCGTAGAAAAACCTTGTGACATTATATTTGCACTGGCTTCTAGTGGCCCAATCTAGTTTTGTAGGTTGCCAAAATGTATTTGATTATGATCACTGTTACGCAATGGTTCATGCATATTGATATTGTCCACTAATTCATTTTGTGAAGATAAAACAATACTCATATATACATTCTCTCCTTTGGTTGGTTCTACCACGGGCTCAGTAAGGAAAGTATCCTGTATTAAAAATATACATTGTTGGTCCTCACCCACTGTACTCTCTAGAGATTTTGCCTGTGTTTGTGGTTACAATTTCCTAGTATAATACATTCCCTTTACTCTCTTCCTTCATAGTGTTTTCTATTTTTGTGTTGGCCTGTTCATTTATGTTTGGACTTCGATAAACTAATCGAATCGTTAGTGTTGTATTTCTTGTAACTAGATTACACCAAACAGATTCATTGCAATGTGCTTCCCAATTCTGCTTTTATTTTGTAAGACTGAAGATATTATTTAATATATCAAATAACTCCCACTCATATTCTTCCTATTCGATCTCTCCTGATCATTATGTATCTTGTCACTCTTAATCCAGCATCTGCTATGTCTTTGTTTTGGCCTATAATTCGGTTATGCCAATTATATGAGGGTCAATATATTCTGCCGTAATGTTTAATACATTTTTCTTACTTATTATGCTCCTTGCGTTTAAACAGTCGCATTTACAGCCAGCTCCAAAAATATGTTCCGCACATTGTGTTACTGATGTGTGTGTGCGTATTTCGTGTCTTCAGTGTATATAACTAGTATCACTGTTAATGGGTCGTACTCACAACTGTCAACTGGTTCATGCTGATAAGACACAATTATATATAATGCACACCCACCCACCCATGATTGGTTCTACAATTTCACCTCCTTCACTCTATAATGGATTCCACTGTATATGTCTATGGCTATATACCTCAACTGTAACATCTTTTGCTGACCTCCATATTTACATTTTGTAGTTTAAATTGACTTACTGAAGCACTGTGAAATAAACATGAAAAAGAAAATGTTACACATACATTTTCAGACAGACAAAATTTGCTCAGAATGCAATGGGTCACATTAAAATAGCGTTCTGTCTTGCCGGTTTAGATTAAACCATTTCGAAGACGGTTGACTTACTCGTATTAAACGTGATCACGACGTGGATGTTTGGTGAATGTCCCCACACGTAATCCCCGTGTGTAACCCCCGGGTGTATGTCTGTTGTACGCCCCATGTAAATGCAGTCGGATGTGGGTCCCCGAATACAAGCCACTAATAGTTGTCCCAGAATTGAGGACTCTGCAAATGCACGATTATTCACCGTAGTACAAAATACATTGGGCGCGGTGGCACTGTGGTTAAAACATCGGACTATCAATCGTCAAGAGAATCCAGGATCGAATCCTATTGGTGCCGTTTCCAAGCTTGGACAATTGTCTTTCCCACCTCGTTGTCACAGTTCACTCAGATGTAGATATGACTATCTCACTATAGATAGTGGTAGATATGTGCATTACAATTGTCAGTCTTAGCGCAGTAATTACAGCTTCTATTCACAGAAAATCGAGATGATGGTGGAATGATCAGGTCTGCCAGGGAGTGAAATGATCGTTCGTACGGAATGGACACAGCGCTATTTAGAACAATGGACAACACACCGTCGAAAAGCATTAAGCGTGTTAACGAGAACGGTGTTCCTACAGCATTCCACAACCTCCTGTCAGGATTTCCGTTGCAGTAGCAGCAAGTGACAGTATGCAAGGTACACCAGCAAGGTCCGTCAGCAAAGTTCGCCAGCAAGGTTCTACCGAAAGGTCCGTCGACGTGCCCTAGAGGGTCTTAGACAGGCGTGTATTCTTTGATTAGTTTTCAATAGATGTGCAGGCCGCTAACCTTCACAACACGGCGAATGAGTGTGCTCCGAACGAACCAATATGTAATTCCCATTCAGAGAAAATCACGAAAGCCGATGGTTAGGCTTACCCCATATGGCGTATGCGCTAGCGCAATGTCCAATATATGGGAACTAGAGGCTGGCTTGATTAGATTAAATCCTACAGATGAACAGTGATGTGTATCCAACATGAATATAAGCCGGTAGCCATGACGTATTACATTACAATTCGAAGTATGTTGCGTCAAAATCCTCGGGAACCCGAGTCCACAACTTGTCAAAACCTAAAGTGTCAGACAATCAAAATCGATATACAAGAGTGAGAGAGAGAGAGAGAGAGAGAGAGAGAGAGAGAGAAGGAGAGAGAGAGAGAGAGAGAGAGGGAGAGAGAGAGAGAGAGAGAGAGAGACAGAGCGAAGGAGAGAGAGAGAGAGAGAGAGAGAGAAGGAGAGAGAGAGAGAGCGAGAGAGAGAGAGAGAGGGACAGAGAGAGAGGGCTGAGAGAGATAGAAAGAGAGATATATATATAGGGAGAGAGAGAGATAGAGAGAGAAACATAGATATGGGGGAAGGGAGGGGGAGGGAGGGGGAGGGAGGGAGGAAGGGAGGGAGGGAGGGAGGTAGAGAAAGAGAGAGACAAACACAGAGATAGAGAGAAAGAAAAGAGATTACAGAGAGTGGGGAATGGGGAGGGAGGGATAGAGTGTCGAAAATGTCGATTTAAATTTATCAAATATGAAATAGGGGTGGATACGTTCCGGTTTGTTCAGGAAAGTATTGTCAAAGGTAATTTCCGATACTAAGGATTGCACAGGAATCGTTATGTTTCCTTGCAACCATAATGTACTTGTTCAACAACTTGATGCGTCAGAGGAATGTTAATAGTAGTGTGAACACGGAGAGGAAATGATTGACAAACGTCTTTAATAATGTGATTTAACAACCCTGCAGACACATATCAAAGTGAAGTTTATATGATATTGAACATGTGTGAAAATATTGATAGAAATAGCTTTTACCACTTAAAAAGGCAGACAAACTAAAGGACACAAGCAACGTCATATATCAGAAACTACTCATTCTCAAAGAGGACAAAAAATAAGTGAAAGAAATGTAAATATATTGTGTACATGCCACCAGCGTGAATATGCTTTCAAGGTACAAGTATGCAATTGTTAATCGAGTACTTATTCGAGTGCTAGTAGGGAATGTGTCAATTAAATTGAAATAAATTGACTCATTTTGGTCATGTTAATTAATTATATTACGTTAAGTTAATTGTGTTAATTTAATTAGCAAACTAACAGTTGAAATAAAACAATTACTGGCACACATAGAACCTTATCTTAAAAGATTGACATTACTAAAAACATATTTAAAAATAGCTACAATTCACACATACATTACAGGATACTTTCAATGAATACCACTACATACAAATAACACCATCCATGAATACAATACACGAAGGCAAAGCGAAATAGATGCAACTGCAGCTCATCATGAATGTGCAATGAGATGTAATTGACGTAGCATGCCACATACACTAAACAAAACTGCTACGTTCAAGCTTACCAAAGCAATCATTGCACCAACTGTGCGTTACTAATGGGGACCTGAGCTATCAACAAGAGGCATGAACGGACGACAACTGCTTGTGAAATGAGGTGTGTGGGGAAAATAAATTGCTGGCCTTCAGGCTGAAAAGTACTCTTGATTCCCCGAAGCAGAAGCACCTATTAAGGTGCTGTATATGACAACCTGCTCCCCGGCATATTGCTACAGCGCTTACATGGACTGGCCTGGACAAGATAATTAGTCATGTGATGTATGCAGAGCCTCCTATTGGCCAGTGGTGTGCGCGGAAAGAAAATTGCGGGAAGAATGCTGGAGCAGGTGATTTTCAAGTCACTCTGCTTCATTGCGCCAACCGATCACCAGCTATAAATTGTTACTGATTTTGAGATAAATGTTTATTCCCACCATCCCTCCCAATATACAGGTTATCCTGTGTAGTTATACAAATTATGGTTGATGCATTGCAATATTATAAGCGGACATGCCTTACACGATTAATCTCTCAATATTTTATCACGAGTGTTTGAATAGCACTAGAGAGTTAACTACCCCCAAATGTTGTTTGGAATGACATGAAAATGCAGCAGGGATTACTATTATATCACTATTACCATAGTCTGACTGGTACTATGAATGTGTAGTCTATATTAATGGATCTTTTTCCCTTGTGTTAAAATGCTCCATTTTTATCTAACAGCTAAACAGTTGCAGTTTTTTTTGTAAGATTTTTGTGTAAACATGTGCTTGCGTGTTTATTAAGTTTAAGGGGGATTATTTCCCCACGCTTGTGTATAGTGAAGTGGGGGATTACTACCCCCCGTTTTTGTGTTTATTGAATTGTAAATAGTGTTTGCTTTTGCATTTTGTATTTACGGATCTTTTTCCCTTGTATTTCATAATTATGCTGGAACCTGAGCAGCAACAAAGCTTTATGTTAAATTTAATCTCACACACCAATCTGTTTGCTACCAGTATTTATAAAGCAGCATGGATACTGAGCGTTCCACCTCCTGGAGCCGCCCTGGGCGCCAGGGCCCCTCCCACCAGTCTTTCTCAAAATCATCGATGCCACCGCCACTCGGTCTCGTGTGCCAATAAACACCGCAATTAAAAACTGTCCCGCTCTGACTAACGTGACTGAACATACTGAGCGTGACACATCGTACTGAGCATGACAAGTTTTATGTGCAGAGCGGTCGAGTGGGCGGTGAAGTGTTTTAGCAGGCCACGTTAGTCAGAGCGGGACAGGGTTTAAGTGCAAAGCGGGTCGCACAAAAAATATGTGGCCCCTAGGGAAACAAACCGGCCTGGAGGATGAGCTTTCATCCACCATCCCACGGTAGCAGCTTAAGATACAGCCAGCTTTTTTATGAAAGATGTCCTGGCCTCGTCCCTGCCCCGTCGGATAGGGGAGTTTTTGTTTACTCATCTTTAACGACAGCTGTGTGGGCTCCAGCCCGAATTTGGTCTTTGAACCGGTGACACTTCTCGACCTCATCCAGGACGATGTGGAAATCATGGTCGGAGATCAATCACGGCACTGGACACGAGGTCTGCAATAGTATTTAGCTTGCTGAGGGCCATTACTCGAATCTCGTCATGTTTCTTGGCCTTGACGGTAGGTGGCGGCTAACAACTTTGCCAGCCACCCTGAGTAGCCCACAGGCCAGAGCCGCCGCTTCCAGCCCCAATACGACTGGTGCTGCAATAATGGTGGACAGGAGGCCGACACCTCCAATGCCCATTCCCATACTGGCAGTGAGTAGAGCAGTGTCCTCGCCATTGACGGCATTAACACTACGACGGTACTTTTTGTATAGGGCTGCTCGTATATCACGATCTTCTTCGAGTTGTTGTTAGAGACGGTTTACCTGCTGCAGCCGGTGTTGCTGACCCGGCGCGGACTCTGCCGCGGGCAGCTCGAGGTATAGGTTCCTCGTTTATGCGGTTGCAGAGTAGGTGATGTTGGTTGCTTCATGTTATTTCGATAGATGCACATTTATCCAATTGGGCTGGTTTCTTTTCCGATGATTACATGTACTATGGGAGCGCGTACAATTCCACCGATGTAGCACATACGGTGTCCCCGCTAAATACTGGAATGTTATTACCACCATCATAATGTTGAGACTGCCCAATTGGCGACCATCACGAGGTTGATTTAACAAGATTTAACAAGATTTGCCATCCAAGCCAAAGGCCCAGATGGCAAGTGGACAAGGAAGCCATTGGCTTATCGAGAGTCTAACAATGTTCATCTACCCGCCCTCCCGATATATGTGTCAACTTTGTTTTTAAACATATTCACGCTGCTAGCAGTTACACAATCTGTAGACAATTTGTTCCATTCATTTATTGTCCTCTCTGAGAAAGAGTGCTTCCTGATGTCCAATCTGCATTGATCCTTTACTAATTTTACCTCATGTCCTCTAGTTCTGTTATCCTTCTTGAGTGAGAAAAACATATTTATATCAATATTTTCAATATCTTAAAAACTTCAATCTGATCTCCTCTTAACCTCCTTGTTACATGCTAGTTTTTGCTCATAGTTTCTTTTAGATTGTCTGATTTCAGTTGTAGCTGCATTAAGTGCCTCTTTGTAATTTGCATAGTCTTCTTCCTTTCTGGTACGCCTATAAACCGTCCACATAATTTGTTTTAACACTATTTTTCTAATAGCCTCTTTTGAAGTGTTTCTTTCTACACCGTTTTCCTTGTTTTTGGAAGGGAAAAAATTTATCGATGATACTCTCAATTTCACATTTTAGAATATTCCAACATTCAATTGCGGTCTTATTCATCAGCATGTTATTCCAATCTAGCTTTGCTAAGTATTTTCTCGTATCTTTGTAGTTACCTTTGTGGAAGTTTCTCTTGTACGTTTTCTTGTTTTTACTTTCTGATTTTACATTGATGTCAAAATGTATTTGATTACGGTCACTGTTACCCAATGGTTCTATATTTTTATATTGTCCACTAATTCTTGTTGTGATGACAAAACTATATCTAATATATTTTCTCCCCTGGTTGGTTCTAGCACGTGCTGAGTAAGAACGCTATCCTGGATTAAAAATAGAAATTGTTGGTCCTCACTCCCTGTGCTCTCTAGATAATTCCATTGTATTTGTCCATGGTTAAAATCTCCCATTATAATACAATCCCCTTTACTAACTTCCTTTATAGCGTTTTTTTATTTTCGTGTTGTCCTCTTCGTTTATGTTTGGACTTCGGTAAACTAATCCAATAGTTAATTTTGAATTTCCTGAAACAATTTTGCACCAAACAGCTTCATCGCAATCTGCTTCCCTTTCTAGTTTTATTTCATAAGCCTGAATAGATTCTTTAACATATATAATAACTCCCCCGCCCCTTCTTCCTATTCGATCTTTCCTAAACATTACGTATCCTGTCAGTCCTAATTCAGCATCTGTTATGTCTATGTTGGCCCATGATCCAGTTATACCAATTATGTGAGGGTCAATATCTTCTACCATAATGTTTAATTCGTTTTGCTTATTTACTATGCTCCTTGCATTTAAACATACGCATGTATAACCTGTTTCACATATGTTTTTCGGACGATTTGATATTGGTTTGTCTGTACTAGTGGCCTCTTGTTCTGCTTGAGACACATCTAGGTAACTAGATTGATAAGAATTGGACAATAACACCCCCTGGTGGTCGGAGGTGTTATATGCAAGGTAAGCTATGCCACTGGGTATATTTTCTTCTGTCGAATAACCCACGGGGCCGGTGAGGCGGGGGATTATTGCTGGCATGTCGTGGTGTGTAAAGGGGCTGTATTTTTGTATTACTTCATATTCGCGACGGGTACTACCTGGAAAGATGTACCGGACTAAGAAGTGGTAACCATAACCTCCAAAGCTCATGTAGCCTTGAGCCCTTTGTGCCGGTCACTACATATTTGACGGCATCCCATATGTTAGTAAACAGTGATGATTCTTGCCATACAATAAGGATAGGATCTGTAATCGGTGCTGGATAAGCCAATGCGGATGCCTTAGCAGTGTTCCAAGCGCCGAAGAAGCGGTTGCGCAACTCAACTTGTTGTGCAGTTGAATAATGGACGGCGTCCAGGCTGCTCCCAGGAAGGTTGGTTACATCCATAGAGGCCGCATATGGAATACGTGTTGCCACATCGCGCAGTGCATTCTGGACAGCGACTCGATCCGAATATGTACCTACCAATAATGGCAGCATCTGTAAGGTAACAAACGGCATATTCATATTTTCTGGTATTTCGCGCACCGTGATGGCCAGGGTGACGATAATACCATCGTATACGGGAGAGAAGAGCCGTAAGGATTTTAAGTACCGTATTCGCCCGACTATATCTAGCCATAGGTCTCCATCAGGAGACCACCTTTGGTTATACCAGCCGGTGCCACCCTCGGCCATTGCTATCACAATAAGCTCTTCATGTGTGACAAGTGTGTCTGCCATCAGAGCGCCCAGTCCTGCGCCGTACCAGCCGTCTCCGATATGTAGTCCGATCGACAGGGGCGTGAATGTTCTATCTCGTACAAGCTGCCGGATCGAGCGATTTTCGGTACCCGCAGGAACGGAGGGTATTGTCGCGGTTTTATACCAGCCCGAGGCCCGTAAGGTATTACTCTGTCCGGCAATAATAATGGTTTTGAGCCTCCTCCGGACAACCGTATCAACACAATCTTTTGTGGCAACATCCTGCGCGGTCGTGGGGCCAGCCAGGCCCGTGACCTTATTGTTGCTCATGGCAAGGGCGACGGTCATGGTGTCGCCTGCCTTGGCAACCTGGAGGTTGTTCTGGGTGTCCACGCAGGTCTTTTTCGCATATTCACTTGAACCGCCGCATTCCCCATCAGGCCCGTAGATGCTCATCGTATCTCGAGAACAACAGATATTGGGAGGGCGTGGTTATCTGTCCAGTATCGTCGCGGACCGATACTTTCAATTCGTCCACCGTTCCACACCTAAGGCACTTAAATTCTTGGTGGAGGACAAGAACAGTTTCAATTTCACCAAATTAGTGGTATCCCACACCTACAACCCCTATAGCGTTTTTGTGGGGGCAAAGTTTACAGGGCGGTCGCCGGTATTAGTCCCACCATCAAGCCACCCCGAGTCGTCGAGACCCAATGGGGTTAATAGCCCCGCCGTAAGTTGTACTTTCCGCCCATTTGACACTATCAGTGTGACCAGACCATTGATTTTGCTGACCACAAGAGTAACCGAAATTTCAACTAGATCCTTTAGGAGGTTGAAGCTTCAAAGCCCCGGAACCACCTTAAGGGTATTTGTCGGCCCATCAATAGACTGCCAGGAGAATGTTCCACTGGACCCCACGTTGTCCCAACCCACGGTGAAGGTGATCGATCGAAGGCCAATACACAGGTTACTACCCGTGCGGTTATCAATGTGCTACAGGAGGCTTACTACCTCACCCCTTTGAACGTTTGTCAGTGTCTGATACATGTTGACGTCATGGACAAACAGACATTCGCATTCAGTGGGAACGCCTCATATCGGGCAGGAGGGGTTTACTCCACCCAAATAAAGGGCGAACAGCTTGCACAGCCAAGCGTAGTGGTTGCTGCCGCAAGTGGCGAGTTTACGACAAAGTTTCCCGATATCTTTGAAAAATACCGCATGCCATATGTGGAACGCGACAAACTAGTGAAGGCGTGGAACAGCAACCCCATGCAGTTTTGGCAGAACCAGGTTAATCTCGCGGTTTGGTTCGCCACAACAGGCTGTGGTGTGTCGTTCAAAGACCACCTGGACACTGCTGATTCCCTAACGAAGACCCTCCTCACATATCATGTCTACTATCAGGTCCGGTGGATTCTAGCCGAGATCCAGGCGCCGCTGCCCCAGGACTAAGCGTGGAATGTCTTCAACAAGCCACACGACAGAAGGTCGTACAAGCGGATCTGCAGCGAGTTTATGGTTTCTCCACAAACTGACTGGCGAGTCAAAGGCCCCAACAATGGGCTGGGTCTGGTCTACTTCTACGTGAGCCATATGGGGTACCAGCCCATTGTGGGGGGCGGAGACCCCGAATACTACGACCCAGCGAGGTTGTCGTTCACAAAACCGAAGACTAACAACGTTCTGCATGTAGACAACATTGCACAGGATCCTGAGGTTTATTGGGCCACATTCATCCTAGACAAATCGGTGGGGTTTTCTCAGCTTGGCCTGACGTTGAAAGGCTCAATGATTCTACCCGGACTAACGTCTGGGCGATTGTTAGGGCCCAGGTTCTTGGGAACAGGCTCTGCCTTCGGTACTCAGAAGCAGTTCCTGGCAAATATAGAAGATGCTCTTTCATCCCCATTCGATCTCCAATCAGCCATCAAGCGCTACCTAGACTTCCTACATTTTGCTGGCTCTGCTGTTTACTTCGAATAGGCCTTTGGACATGCTTCTTCACATTAGGCAGGTGGCTGGCTACAACAACGAAATCGTTGTGGCGACAGACAGCCAGAAGCTGAGCGTCAATGCGGGTGCCAATGTGGCCACCCACCACCGCACTCAGCGGGAAAAAATGCATTGTTGTCCCAACATCAGGCTGTCTTCGCTAGAAGAGATAGTAGACAGGACATCAGGTTTCCTACGATGCCGGGAAGTGCAGCCGCAGCTTTTCCAGCAAGTTTTGCCAGAGCCCGGACCTGAGACTGCAAAGTCTTTTTGACCCACTCTTTCAAGCCGCCCTTGTCTGAAGGTGGAGCGGGTGTAGGGGTACCGCCAACGCCGCCGGTAAGTACCAGAGTTGAGATGGTCACCCCATGTGCAGTCAGTACTGGCGATGGTGATCCCTGTTCACGAAACAGTGTGCGAATACGCTCGGCGAGCGTTGTGCCCTCGTTCAGGATCTCATGGATAGTTTCTCGGATCCAGCTGATTTGGGAGCGCAGGGCCTCCAAGCCTCCTGTGGCAGCCTCAAGGCGAGATGAGCGTTCATATTGTAGGCTACGCAGGCGCTCTGTCACGCTGTGTCGATAAAACTCGTCAACGCCGGCCGACAACTGTTGGCAATGCTATAGCGGGCGTTTACAATGTCAAACCCTGGGTAGGCCTTCAGCCGTAGCCGCCCATTGATGAGCTCAAACTTTGAAAAAGAGTGTCTCTATTACGAACAATCCCTCGACAATAGACCAGAACCAGCAGCTTCTCGTGTCGCGAAAGGCTCGTCTGGCCTTCATTAACAGTCTGAACTCGACAGACGCCAACAGGATTGCGGTGCAGAACCGTGCCCGCGCTGTTGTGAAGAAGACCACTTTCAAGATCAGCGAGGTCATGTCCATCGATGACTAGGACGTCTGTCACTGCTACAACGACATCTGAATAACAAAGGACGAGCGACAGAAGTAGCTTGGGGCATTACAGAGGCCACCGTGGGCATGTTCTACACAGGCCTTTTGGATATCATCCAGGAAAGAGGCCTGGGTATGTTTCCAGGCGTTCCTCTCTCTCTCTCTCTCTCTCTCTCTCTCTCTCTCTCTCTCTCTCTCTCTCTCTCTCTCTCTCTCTCTCTCTCTCTCTCTCTCTCTCTCTCTCTCTCTCTCTCTCTCTCTCTCTCTCTCTCTCTCTCTCTCTCTCTCTCTCTCTCTCTCTCTCTCTCTCTCTCTCTCTCTCTCTCTCTCTCTCTCTCTCTCCCGCCGTAACTGCTGCGACCTGTTTGACCCCGAAGACACGGTCTGCCAGAGCCTCGTCTCCCAGGTCGGCACCTAAACCTCTAGAAAGGTACTATAGAAGGTATAATTTAATACATATTACAAATAAATGTTTAAGGATTTCCATAATACCAAAACTTAGACACAAAGCCCAAATGTGATTTTTCACTGATTTAATTTCATTTGGCTATTTTTCCTTCTGCACCACGAATAAAAAATAGACCTGACAAAACGTTTGAAATATCGATATATCTCATCAGTATCAAGTTTCATGTGACCTTCCGTATATACAGTGCGAAGATACAATGAAGATACAATGCTGGGTTAAAACAAGTTATCTTTGTACCAACATAAACAAAAAATGAAAGTCAGGTGCGGTCAATAAAAGCTTCTGCCTCACGAATCCATTAAGAACACCCACAACTACACATATTAAGGTGATTAGTGACATACTCTTTATTATGAATAGATACTTTGGGTACGACATCTTCATAAAATAATTATACATTTCAGGAAACAATTTCTTCTGAGCTGGACAATTAATTGCATGATTGCTGCCTCACAAATCCTCTGCCTCATTATTCCCCACTTTTTTTTAAAAGTGTCCATCCACCCATTCATTGAACACTGGTAGGACCACAAATGGAACACCTAGTGTTTTTGTGGTGCATACATATGAAAGAATCCACATGAGTACAACGACACATTCGTTTCTAAGGAAACTCATGCCAAAACAAAACAGATACACTGCACACAGGATTCATCCAGCAGCCATTATCGTGAATACACTACAATATCGAGTTTGTACATCGACTTTGAAAGTAACCATGGAAAAGGCAGGATACACCAGTAAAAGTGTTCATAAATGATGCCAAGGAGCAGTATATGACCTTCATATGAACACTTTGCTCGGCAGCCGGAGCAACATCTTTGAAACATTGTCTTCCATGAGAAATTCCCTGCATCAACACATCTTAAGAATATATGCTCAAACTTCAAACAAAACATAATAACCAATATATTTGGTCTTCACTTGGTTTGAATGTTTTGTTTACATAACAGTGAACATAGCCGTTGATAGTTTATTCATGTTCGGCAAACTACAAACCTTCAAAATCTATCGGAATCAGCCGAGTTGAGCCACTCTATTCACATTCACCTTCTGCTGCACCCGCATCATGATGTCGTCATATCAACTGTCTGTGTAGCTGTAGCTTGTAGCTGTGGAAACAGGGTGGATAGTCAGGGTCAGTTTGTCCTCCATCGGGCCTGTTCGATGTTTGTGTTTTCTAGCTATTTCTGCCTGACAGTTCATGTTAGCTACACATCACTGGACACTTAGTACGCTGGATATGACAATCAAAAATACACTCCTAACACGATCTATATTTAATTATACAATTCGATCTCGCAATACTTGTTTGTACTGTGTTATTTTTTATTGGTGGCGTTTGAAATGTAATCTATTAAAGTTCTAGTCTGTAAACCATTAACCGGTGTTCATTAAAGCATACATTGGCAGTAAACTAATTGCTCTGATTCTTGAGACAAAAGGAAGTAAAAATCTTACCGGTTATCGATATACCACAAAAGTTGTATTTTTCAAGATCCCAACATATCTACTTTATCTAACCAAAATATGAAAACGATATACAAATATTTGAAACATCTGACACACTACATACCAACGTTTCATGTGATTCGTACGTCATATGCCATTTATAATAATCATTCAAATAAACAACATAACACGAGTAATCGACGCATTTCACTCCAAAGCAATGGCCAACGAGCTGCTGATTGCTGATACCGACGGCGCAACTTTTAAATTGCCGCTTTGCTGTACCATCTTCACAAAATGACGAAACCGACACGAAACGGATTCCGCTTAACAGAATCCTGGATAATAATATTATAGTCAGCCATTTTGGTACAATCAATTAAATAGGTTGGACGGAAACAGTCCCTATTTCCGCTGTATTAAAATGAGCCAGTAGCAGCAGTAACTGTAGTAGTAGTAGCAGCAGCAGTAGCAGTAGTAGCAGTTTTACTAGTATTAATAATGGCAGTGTCAGTAGCAGTTGCAGTTCCTAGTATCAGCAGCAGCAACAGTTGTATCAATAATAGCAGTAATGTTATCGATAGTAGCAGATGTTGTATCAATAGTATCAATAGTAGCATTATAAACACACAATAAGAGGGATTATATTGCGAGTTTCTCAGCTATTAATATCTACTGCCGCTGTTGCTTTTGCATCCCGTGTAAGTTAATCAGCTACCATAATAAAAAGCGTGTTTCTCCCCAAAATACCCTGCTGTCTGGGGGAGATTTTTTTGTGTTATGCCTCAGAGGGTACGAAGAGGATTGAGAGAGTGGGTTGTCCTGCCAAATGGTCACGTGACAGGTCATGTATTTGCGTTGTTTACGACGGCCGGCGTCGGTACAGAGACACCGACATTGGTTTCCTTCCGACAAACGAGGCGCAGAAAGACAGAGCGAAAGCGGTCGTCGGCGATGAAATAGACAACAGGGTTCATGGAAGAGTGAAGATAAACGAACACGGTCGTCCAATTGAAAATGGTTGTGCTTACATGAGCTACCCTGAACCCACGCAGAAAAAGTAGTATCCAGATGGGCAGCCAGCAGACGAGAAACAATATAGTGACTACAGCGCATGTGACCGCTACACGAATGGCGCGTCTCTGGCGCCGGACCGCCTGCTCCTTTTTCATTGTCGACAGGACGGAGGCGACGCCGCCGGCTGGAGTGATGCTCGCGTTCACCTTTCGCTGGCGGTGGACAACGGCACCGACGATGCTGCCGTATAGTGTGAGCAGCAAGACGGCCGGAAGAATTATCGCCGTCAAACTCATGTAGATATAGTGATAGGGTTTGTAGTACACCGTGCAGGAGTGAAGTCCACCAAACTGAAAGACCTTCTGTAACATAATGAAAGAAAATATGTCCGTCGTTGAAGCACAACGGTTTGAATTCGTTGAAACATTTATACAGACCGTTATACTTCTTAGCTGCTTACCAATACAACTGTTTGTGGCTAGTTGTTTGAAATGCCAAAAAAATGTTGCATGCATGGGACATGTTGTTGCTATAATCGGGGGCCATGGAGATGGTTCTTACATTACAAAAATCGATTTTGCCCAGGGCTGAAGGGTCAGCATTTCAAAGAACTGTAGCGAACGTTGCAACTATGATATTTTTTATTGTGTTCTATGCATTCGTTAAATAACAGTAATGCCTACACACATGTTATTGGATGTGTCCAGCAGTTCTGAATAATGTTCAAGTTATTTATATTTGTTTCTACACCGTATACGTGTTTATGGATGTAAGAGAACAACGTTTGCGCTACTTTCATTGTCTCACTGAGAAGCCACGACACATCAAAAACATGACATAAAGCCACAAAAAATACACTTCCCAAATGTATGTTTGAGTAATTAATGTTTAACTAGACACTTATCATATTTGTTTTTTCTCCCCGTGCAAAGACGAACAACTAAGTTAGTTCAATGTAAATATGTAGCGCTGTGCATCGTTATTTTATTTATTTCCAGTGTGAGCAATGGTATTATTTCCTCTGCAGAGTGTACATCGTAACATGAACATGTTAGACCATATTTCTTTGGGACAAACTAGCGTGTACATTTAATTACATTATCATATATGTCAAACGTCCTGTGTTTACCCACAGTGAATTAAAGCTTACCTTGATATAGTACCATGGGAATATGAGTTCTACGAAGGTGAGCAGCCAGACAAACGTCAGTTGAAGCTTCACCATGCCCGGGGCGACGAAGGCACGGAAGCGCGTCGGAAGGACGATTGCAACAAATCTTTCGACGGCAACAAGCATGATGGAGTTGATGCCGAGGTAGAGCGGCAGGTAGTGGAAGACCACGTAGACACGACAGTCAGTAGCTGACCAAATGTCGATATGTAACTTTGCGATGATCCGCGCCGACACGAAACAGCTCATGAGGATGTCGCCTGTGGACAAGACAATTCCGATAATCGTAGTGTAAATAGTAAAGAGCATTTACCTTCCGGCACAAAAATCACCGATCTTAGTTACATATTAGTTTCCCGGCATAATGACACTTCAGCAGGTTTTGAGGTATTTTTGTTTATCCCACCCAGGCTCCAAAAACGTTGTGAGGAGGCCTACATAGCATGATTTCGAGGACGCCCATGGATAACTGTTGAAGCTGCCCTGCCCCAAACCAGGCATCGAATAAGCATATGTCAGAAAGGTTACATAGCAACTTCCATGAAGCCTGAAATCCTAAATTATGTTCATATATAAAAAGGACGGACACAAAAGTATCCATCGCCGTGACATGTATATTCTGTTCTACAAAACAGTGGAACACGTGATGATTAGTCACTTTATGGGCACACGTCAAACTCAATAAGTAATAATCAAGAGCAACATGGAATCAGGATCAGGCAATCATGCA
>BSQZ01000013.1:3429781-3439781 GCA_033239005.1 Lamellibrachia satsuma | reverse complement strand
AGGTTGTCATCGAGTATGTCATCTTTACCTGGTAGACGAGTATCATCCGTAAAGTTACTGCATAATTCACACAACAGAACATTGTTGGTTTCCATTTAATATGAAAAAAACCTAATTATATAATGCATGAACAAATTGATAATCGTGTCTTAATTGACAATATTACTTATTTACTTATCAACTTACTAACTAATTTACTTATTACTTACTTACTTACTTACGTACTTATTTGCATACATACATACATACTTACTTACTGACTTACTTACTTACGTACTTATTTGCATACATACATACATACATACATACATACTTACTTACTTACGCATAATTTACTGACTTATCCTCTTCGTACCATAGTTGGTGCATAAGACCGCACATGCTTCACAATACATGTATTTTTATTGAAAGTTACAAATATGAGATATATATTTTTACCGTTAGCTTGTGGTCAAGTAAATGTATCATAATGTTGAACTGTTGATGCCCGACTTACTAAATAGTCTATGGCTGACCTACCGAATTCTGCAACCGAACAATGATTCGTCGTCAGGCGTCGATGCCGTTCCTCGCGTCTGAGCAGTCGATACACAGATCACTGCGGTTCACTGACGTCCACGGTTATATAGCTGCGTGCGGCGTTCTGTAATTAAATGATGGTGTAATCGTAGAGCGCATCTCACATGCACGAAAGTGGTAGTCACAGCTCACAATCTTCACATAATTAATTACACACACACGCACGCACGCACGCACGCACGCACACACACGAACACACACACATACACACACACACACACACACACACACACACACACACACACACACATACACACACACACGAAATTCCAAAATTAAGTTAAAAGAACTGTCTCTCAAACATTGTACTCAACAAAATTAACAGCTAGTCGTACCAAGGCTTTATACATTATATAATTAGCAAATATGGGTCAGAATATGTTATTCCACATTGTTATCAATGCATGAAAAACAGAACTGTACTTACAGTTATTTACTAGAATTGAGAGCATCATGCGTTCTGGTAAAAATGGAGGCCAGCTATGTAAACAATTTCATATAGTCTAGGGTCGGGCAAAAATTTTATTCGCAAAATGCCATTTTTGACCAACCATAGCTGCTTAGTGTATGGCTAAAATCTCACAATATTACATATATCTAAAACAACAATACGTACAATAAAGTACGTGCAATATAGGAGGGATGTCAATGATACTTTCAGAGATATTATATTCTGAAAATGCGTAAATCTGTTAATTTGTCAATTCAGAACACGGTGGGAGACGAACACAAAATTGAAAATTAACACAGAGGCGAATAAAAATGTCGTAAAATGGAAGATTACTGTTGCATGTAGACAATAAAACAAGTTTCATTCAGCTGTGTCATTTTGATGGGTGCTATTCGGTTTTTGTTGATTTTCCCCTGAATCAAGGATCAGGGGAAAATGTCAAAGCTACACCTGAGTCGTAAATGAAGATGAACACGGATTGTGTTGTGGGTTTTTTCCGTCTCCGGGTAGAACAGCTGGGGTTGCACATCCTTTCAATACTGGTTCTGGTTGGGAAGACATTGCAGTATCTGTACACTCTGATGGATCAATGGTGGGTGTTTCTTGATTGTGAACTTGTCATGTTGACGGCTGCCTCCTATTAATCACCTTGCTTTATGGCTTTTCTTCAGTTTCAGATACTGTTTCTCGAGGTCATCTACCTTGTGCCAGAATACTTTTAGCGCAACTGCACCAATGGTAATCTTAGAGTTGAGACAACAGTCAAGCAAGCGAGGAATCACTGCTGCATCGTGCTGGCGGTGAACAGTGAAGAGAGCTTCCAGGATGTCATGGTTCTTGTACCGGAGTGAATCCTCCTGATAGTTGGGAGCAGATATGAAACCAGAACAACCATTACGACATAGTATATAAATCAAATGAAAAAATAATGGGATACATGGAAAAGTGAGCGTGAAAGACTTTGAATTGAATTTGAAAACCTTAATAATTAATTATAACAATATATTACTCGCTTTCAGTGCCGTCTAATCAGTTATTCAGTGATTCAATTAGTGATTTCATCCAAATAAAAAAAATGTGGCAAGCAACTGAGGATGAGAAATTGGAGAAATATCTTTAAAATATGAGTTCTTCAGAATTTATGTCCATAATCCAGATCAACAGCTGACATAATAATGCAGTAAAATAAAATCACACACTAGGCTATCAGAATCATGAACATGATCAATTAAATGTGTTGTTCTCTATATTTTTTATATTACTGTTTTTAGTTTTCACACACACACACACACACACACACACACACACACACACACACACACACACACACACACACACACACACACGTGTGTGTGTGTGTGTGTGTGTGTGTGTGTGTGTGTGTGTGTGTGTGTGTGTGTGTGTGTGTGTGTGTGTGTGTGTGTGTGTGTGTGTGTGTGTGTGTGTGTGTGTGTGTGTGTGTGTGTGTGTGTGTGTGTGTGTGTGTGTGTGTGTGTGTGTGTGTGTGTGTGTGTGTGTGTGTGTGTGTTTTTTTATGAGTTCAATTCAAATTAGAAAGTTAAGTTCTGAAAGAAATAGAGCCATAATCATAATTTATATAATAATTAATATTAAACTGAGCTACCGGGAATTACGAATTAAACTATAACAGTGTTTGTATGTAATATTGATCAATTTGGATAAACATTTACCATGTTTATGACTGTGTATTTCTAGGGCCTCTGATTGTCCATTTCAAAACAAGGCAAATCCGTTTCAATTCCATTTCAGCAATGGGTAAATTCCGTTTCAAATCACGAATTTTCCCTTTCAAAAAGACCAATTTTGCTGTGAATATTTAACCTTAATACAAATCAGACAATTAATTCATCAATGTATTTACTTAACCAGCGAAATGCGCGGTTGGTACCGCCTAGCGGACAACCAGACAACGAACGGAAGGAAGTTTTGTTTACCATTTTTAGAGCCTACATAACTCGTTGCGTGCCGACGAATGACATGAAATTTACACTCCGCAAGTCTAATTACTGTTTAAGTGTCACATAAACATGTAAATGATCGAAAACAAATCATGACGATCCACTAATGTTTTTCGGAGCAAATTTAGTATTCTCCGCATCGTGCGGCGTCGATTAACGGAGCTGCAATTTGGTATATTCGCTTTGTCAATCATCATCATGCGTGATTAATCCAACAAATAAACACATATTTTTGCCAAGTTTTATATCAGTATAAAGAACATATTATCACCATTTTAGTTATATTAAACAAGTTTTAATTGCTCGCAAATTAAATTTACAAGGGGGGCTTAAGATGAAGGACGTCGTAATCATTTCAGTGAATTCAATCCGTTTAATAAGTTTTAACATAACACATAACACATCATAATATACCTCAAAACACCTTAAATGACTGAAAGTGGGATAACAAGCTGAGAAAATATCGTTCATAAAGAACGTTAACAAATGGCGGGCTCAGATCGACGGGTACCCGCCACCCCTCAAAACAATGATATAGAAGTTCTAGCGTTCAATCGGAAGGCGCCGTGGATCAGCCTATTTCGTTGTAATGGGGAGGTCCTCCTTTAGCGATAAACAAATGCTCAAATTATTCGCTACAAATTATCAGTAAAATGTAATATGTTGCGTATATCATATTTGTTTGCCACTGAACCTTCATGGGTAGGCGCCCCCCCAAAAAAGAACCCCAAATGTCATCTTGACAAATTTGCATTAATGTTATTCTTAATTTTAAGCCGGATCGATTGGTAATATGCACTAGGCGCTCTGATGTTAACTGTTTGATATTTTAATCAAACAATTACACCGAGACGAAAAGTTGCGTTTACATCATAATGACGGGAGAATTTCCATGACCTAAGATTAGTGCGTATCACAGATTGGTGGAATCATTCTTTTCTTTAACTTCGATCAGTTAGGACAAATGTTGACGCGGCACGAGGTCTATGAATGCATCATGGTTTACGCGTGATTTTTCGATTAGACCAAAACGCCAAGTGAGGTGCTTAGCATTTGTGTAACAGTATGTCGTCTTAGAGCCAGCAGCATGTCGACGCTGCCAGTCAATCGCGTATTTGTATGCTTTTTGAAAGCATACTGAACTCGTAAGTTTCGAGTTATTCCAGAGAAATTTAACACATGAACATATAACATAATGAAGTTGTTGTTGTGTCAGTTTTATTCTGATATATTTAATAATAACGTCTGGCGGATATAAAGAAATAAGAAACATTTATGTGGACAATCCTTGCCCAAGCCTACATAGTCCAGATATTAACAACAGTGATAATTTTAACTTCAAATACAGTCGTGGGGAGAACTACTTTTTAGCATTCATGCCATATACTCTAGTGTAAAATGTTTAAGTGTTATGTTGAGGCAATTTGTGTTAGGTAATGTTATTGTTAGTCAATGTTAGGTAATGCAAGTTAGTTTAGTGTTTAGCAAAGTGGTGCTCATTTATGATTCCGTAACCATTTTCTTGTATTTCTAATTTCGATCGATGTTTAGACTCAGAATATTCGTTTCATTGTAGTACCAATGGATTACACTTTATGTTCGCGTAGATTGACATAATCTTATTTATAATATTAGTTTTAGTTAGTTAGCTAGCTAGTTAGTTAACGAAGTATAAGCAACCGTATATAAATGTCATAGTGGCGTGTACGCCAAAGATCTGTCCGGTCTTAGTGCAGGTCTCCATGGATCAATCAACACTTTATACACAATTCTTATGTATTATAGCTGTATTCTTATTTTCATGGCTTGATCTTAACAAATCTCTCTCCTCTCTCTCTCTCTCTCTCTCTCTCTCTCTCTCTCTCTTTCTCTCTCTCTCTCTCTCTCTCTCTCTCTCTCTCTCTCTCTCTCTCTCTCTCTCTCTCTCTCTCTCTCTCTCTGTCTCTCTCTCTCTCTCTATTCCCGCATCCTGTTTCCATCCCATGATCCTATTTTGTCTTTGGGCATACGCTTTCCCAATGCCCCACCCCGCAATTCCTGCTTCCCAAACTCTCATCTGCATAATGGCCCTCCTAGCATCCAATGTAGTACGAATTTGCTGCTCTACATAGGCAAACACTATTCTGCCAAATTGTCGTGCCTTAATGCCAAGCATAATTTGGTACGACAACGGTGGTTGTGCTTCTTGAAGATACACTTCTTGTAGCAATAGTCTTGACATAAAGCGTTATCTCACAAACGATGCAGCTAAATCATTAGTCAACGGGCTTGTAGCAACACGTCTAGACTATTGCAATGCTCTGCTCAGTGGACTGCACCAGACGTCAATTGACAAGTTACAACGTGTGCAGAATACCGCGGCACGGACTGTAACCAGAACATCACGCTACAGAGAAGTGTTCAGCAGTTAGGTTGTGGAACGCGCTACCGGCTCACATCCGTGAAGTACAAACACTGAAAACTTTCAAGAAGCTGCTAAAAACACATATGTTCCAGGCTCATTTTGGTGCTTAACCCTTTCTAGTCAGTTTTTTTATTACATTTTTAAAACAGTATATACATATTCATCTTATTATATCCAGTTTTCTATAATATTTTTTTTATCGTGTTATCGTTTTTATGCTTTGTTTTTACCCTCTATGATTATTCTATTCATTGTGTACAGCGTTTTTGAGCAGGCTTTTATGTATGAAAAGAGCGCTTATAAGTGCGGTATAATGATAATACATTGATATAATAATATTATTTGTAAATATTAGTTAATGTACACGTAAATGTATATATACAATACATATTGATGAAACATTCGCGAAAACATAAATAAAACATTAAATGGCTTGTCAAAATCTCCATGTGGGCAGGTCTTCTATTTTTTGTATGCTGATACGGAACGGCTGACGGTGTTTGTTATGCGTGTCTTAGTATTACTGGGAAAGGTAATTTAAAAAGTGGGCTAGGAGGCCATTGGCTTATCGTTAGTCCAACATGTTTCATCTAGGTGTAACCCTCCCTCCTGGGATATGTGTCAACCTTGTTTTTAAACACATTCACGCTGCTACTATTCACACAATATGTAGATTATTTGTTCCATTAATTTATTGTCCTGTATGAGAATGAATACTTCCTGATATCCAATCTACGCTGATCCTTTGCTAATGTTACCTCATGTCTTCTAGTTCTACTATCTTTCTTGAGTGAGTCCTAAATATATATATATATATATATATATATATATATATATATATATATATATATATATATATATATATATATATATATATATATATATATATATATATATATCATACCCATTCAATATCTTAAGCACTTCAATTTGATCTTTTCTTAACCGCCTTGTCGGTATGGTTGTTAAACCACATTGCTTTAGTCGTTCTTCATAACTAAGTTCACCGTTCTGGGATCATTTTAGTTGCTCTCCTCTGTATTCGTTCAAGTGTATCTACATATATCTTAAGATGTGGTATCTATGCTTGTATACAATATTCTAAATGATGTTTCACTGTTGCTTTATGCAGAGGTATAATTAGCTATTTTTCCTTATGTGATATATTTCGTTGAAGCTACAATACGACATTGCTCAGAAAGTTTCATACAAGCACTTCGTGTTATGGTCGTTTTTTCTACGGTAGAACCTAGAACGACATATCCCATGTTATTGTTTACATCCACGTTCCCGTTTCCTTTGTGTGGGCATTTACATGTTCCAAAATGGAATAACATCTGCCATTTTGGAAACCATTAACTATTAACTATTAACACTTTATAACAATGTTAACCATTCTTTTGTGTCATCCGCAAATTTAAGTACGTTGCTTGTTATATTATCGTCCAAGTAATTTGTGTGTGTGTGTGTGTGTGTGTGTGTGTGTGTGTGTGTGTGTGTGTGTGTGTGTGTGTGTGTGTGTGTGTGTGTGTGTGTGTGTGTGTGTGTGTGTGTGTGTGTGTGTGTGTGTGTGTGTGTGTGTGTGTGTGTGTGTGTGTGTGTGTGTGTGTGTGTGTGTGTTAAGAATTGTAAAGGTCCTAAAACTTATTTCCAACTTGAAACCTCCCCATCTACAACAACACACTGTCTTCTATCAGTCAGCCATTGTTCTATCCAGTCGATTATGCCACCCCCGAAACCTTTGGCTTTTGAGTAGTAATGTTTGATAGAATTTTTGTTTGCATGATTGCAATCCAAGGCCGAGGCCCATAAGGCAAGTGGACAAGGAAGCCATTGGCTAATCGAGAGTCTAACATTATTAACCTATGTGTAATTCGCCCTCCTGAGATTTGAGTCAACCTTGTTTTTAAACATATTCACGCTGCAAGCAGTTACAGATTCTGTAGACAAATATATTTTTTCCAATCATTGATTGTCCTGTATGAGAACGAGTACTTTTTGATATCTAATCTACACTGATCCTTTACTAATGTTAACCCGTGTCCTCTAGTTGTTCTATTATATGTCTTGATTTAGAAAACAATATTTTTTTATAAATATTTGTATACCCATTCAGTATCTTAAACACTTATGTTTCCTTTTATCCGCCTTGTTTTTTTTTTGAGTTGTTAAACCACATTCTTTCAGATTTAGATGCTCTCCTCTGCATTATTTCAAGCGTATTTACATCCTTCTTACGATATGGCCTCCCACTTTCCCACTTTGTACAGTATTCTAAATGAGGCCTAAATTCCTTTCTACGTGTAAAATTTGCTTTTTTATGTAGCACTTTGTCAAATGCTTTCTGAATATCAAAGCTGATAAGATCTACGGGTGATCTCTCATATACCCACTTAGTAATTTCTTCCAAAAAACTTAACATATTTATTAAACATGACCTCACTTTTTGGATTCTATGTTGAGATGGATTTAATAATTTACACCTTACAAGAAAGTTCATCTTTAAAGTTCACCAATAATTTCAGACAATGAACTTAAATGTGTATGCTTAAATGCCAGGAGCATAGTAAATAAAAAAGTGAGTTAGACATTATTGTAGCAGATATTGATCCTCAGGCATCACAGAATCATGGGTAATGAAGATATAGTAGATGCTGAGTTAGCACTGACAGGCTATGTAATGTTTAGGAAGGATAGACGAGAAAGAAGGGGAGGTGGAGTAATTTTGTATATTAAAGAATCTATCCAAGCATATGAAATTACACTGAAAAGTGAAGCAGATAGTGTGGAAGCAATTTGGTGTAACATAGTTACCAGGAACTCAACATTAACAATAGGAGTAGTTTATCGTAGTCCTAACATAGGACAAGAGGAAGATGTAAAATTACAAAAGGCGATAAGGGAGGTGAGCAAGGGAGAATGTGTTATAATGGGTGATTTTAACCATGGCCATATACAATGGGAATCATTAGAGAGTGCTGGAGGTGACGAACATCAGGTTCTACTTCTAACACAGGATTGTTTCCTTACTCAACATGTCTTGGAACCAACCAGAGGTGGGAATGTGTTAGATTTAATTTTGTCTTCTCAAAATTAATTAGTTGACAATGTTAAAATACACGAACCTTTGGGTTCAAGTGACCATAACCAAATCCATTTTAATATAAAAGTAAAAACAGGGAATACATATAAAAAACAATGGAGGAGGAACTTCAACAAAGGCAAATATAAAGTGATGAGAACATATCTAGCAAATATAGATTGGAATAACTTGCTGAAGAACAAGACAGCAACAGAATGCTGGACTTGTTTAAAATATGAGATTGACGGCATTATTGAGAAATTTATTCCATTAAGAAAACAAGGGAAAAGATCCAGGAAAAAACATCTGTCAAAAGAAGCTATTAGAAAAATTGCTCACAAACAGATGCTGTGGAAGGTCTATAAACACACTGGAAATGTAGAAGACTACACCAACTACAAAGAGGCACTTAACGTAGCTACAACTGAAATTATAAAATCTAAAAGAACCTTTGGAAAAAAATTGGCAGGTAATATAAAAAATGACAGCAAGAGTTTCTATGCTTATGTAAGGAGTAAACAGAAAGTTCGAGATAAGGTCGGACCACTGGAAAAGAACAGTGAAAACATAATTTCAGATGGGTTCCAAATGGCAGAGGTCCTGAATGAGTATTTCAGCTGAGTTTTTACCACAGAAGATATCAGCTCACTTCCAGTTCCATTGACTAAATTTGAGGGCAATACATCAGAACATTTAGGGCAGTTATTTGTAACTCCTGAAATGATAGCAAAGAAAATTAAGAAGATGAAAGATAATAAATCACTTGGAGTTGATGGGATACCACCAAAACTGCTAAAGGAAATTGTTGATCAAATTAGTACACCACTTGCAAACTTATTTAACTTGTCACTAGAAGAAGGAATAGTTTCTTCAGAATGGGAAGAAGCAAACATTACGCCACTGTTTAAGAAGGGATCGAGGAAGAAGCCAGAAAATTACAGACCAGTGAGTTTAACATCAGTTGTATGTAAATTACTCAAAACATTAATTAGAGACCACATGGTGGAATTCCTCATAAAACATAAATTAATAAATACATCTCAACATGGATTCCTAAATGCAAGGTCATGTCTAACCAATCTCTTATGTTTTTTTAGAAGAAATTACAAAGTGGGTAGATCACGGGTCACCAGTGGATGTTGTCTACTTAGATTTTCAGAAAGCTTTCGATAAAGTGCCACATCAAAGATTGTTACTTAAACTAAAAGCCCATGGTATAGGCAATGATGTAATCAACTGGATAGAAAAATGGCTTACACACAGAAGACAGAGAGTAATAGTAGATGGTAAGATTTCAAACTGGAAATCTGTTTTGAGTGGGGTACCACAGGGATCAGTGTTAAGCCCTATACTGTTTTTAATATATATAAATGATTTGGAGGATGACATATCTAGCAAAGTACTCAAATTTGCAGATGACACAAAAGTATTCAGAAAGGTTACTAATGATACAGATAAACAAAGTTTACAGGATGATCTAGAAAAATTAGTTAAATGGTCAGAAA
>BSQZ01000013.1:3389781-3422281 GCA_033239005.1 Lamellibrachia satsuma | reverse complement strand
GGCATTTCATGCATACACGGTCATTCACTCTGTAAGAGAAGATGATATCCACAAACAAGATATTCTCGTCTCAGTAGTATGTGAACTGTTTGTTTTCTTACCAGGTCGTTTCTCCGAGGATGGTTTGTGTCAGGGTCAAAACCAGAACTGGTGTGCGAAACATCGTCGAAGTATATGCACCAGACACATCTTACCATTATGAAAATCACCAAGACTGCATGGATATGTTGGAGTTAAAGACCAATGCCGTCCACAAGGGTGAAGAACTAGAGTTTCAATGCAAAAAATGGACGACGACCAACATTCTTCCTGGCCAGAAGTTGTTGGAAAGTTTGTACTGGACCGTGCGAATGACAGAGTACAACTGTTGCGGTGTTGTGTTCTAAATGGTCTCGCATTGCCAACAATATTTCAACATGCCAACTCTATGAGAACGACGTGGATTTCACCAGATGGATGAATCAACTTGACTATATTCTTGTCCAGAGGAAACAATTTGGACATACAGATCGGCAGAACTTGGCTCATATCACTTCCGGGCCATAGCAGATATATACGGCAAAACCTGTGTTTCAAGATCACACGCTAAAGTAGTCAAGAGGTACGATGGGGATAAGTGTTGTGTTAGAGAGACAAGGCAAGAGTTCCAGGTGAAGATTGGTGGAGATTTTTAAAATGTTTTGGAACTTGGTGGTATACCAATGGAGGAACACTGGTTAGTCATCAAAGAGATAACACATGAAATAACTGAGAAGGTGGTTGGCTTCAGTCGTAGAAAGCAGGTTGTCAATATTCCCATAAGTTCTAGTAAGAGAGTGTGAGGAAAGGAGAAAAGAACGCACACCTCAAATTTAACAAGATTGTCATCCAAAGCAAATGAACAGATGGCAAGTGGGCAAGGAAGCCATTGGCGTATCGAAAGTTCAACAGTTTTAATCTATGTGTAATCCGCCCTCCTGAGATATGTGTCAGCCTTGTTTTTAAACATATTTACGCTGCTAGCAGTTACACAATGTGTCGATAATTTCTTCCATTCATTGAAAGATCCTCTGCTCCAGCTGCTGTATTTTCTTATTTGAGTGAGAAAACATATTTCCATAAATATTCTCATACTCATTCAATATCTTTAAAAAAATGTATTTGATCTCTTATCAACCGTCCTTTCTCTAGGGTTGTCAAAGCACATTCTTTTAGTAGTTGTTCATAATTAAGGCCTCACAGATCTGAAATCATTTTAGTTGTTCTCCTCTTTCAAGCGTATCTATATCCTTCGTACGATATGGTCGCCAAGCTAGTAAACAGTACTCTAAACGATGCCTAAATTGTTTTTTACATGTATAATTAGCTTTCTTTATGTGGCACATTGTAGAAAGCTTTCTGAAAATATAAGTACACAATATCTACGGGTGATCCCTCATCTGTCAACTTAGTGATTTCGTCCAAAAAACATTTATTAGCATGACCTCACTTTTGGGATTCCATGTTGAAATGGAGTTAATGATTTATACCTAACAACGACGCCCACCATACGGTCTTTAATTAACCTTTTCTAATCGTTTACAAATCACTAATGTTAAACTCATTGGTCTGTAGCAATCTGACTTATTGGACTCTTTTTAGATAATTGTGTGATATTTGTTTCTTTCCATTCAAAAGAAAGGAACCACTCCCTTGCAAGTGACAGTATGCAACGATCGCCAGCAAGGTTCGGCCGCAAGTCCGTCGACGTGGCTTGGAGGGTCTTAGCCAGGTGTGCTTTCTTTGGTTAGTTTTGAACAGATGTACAGTCCGCTAACCTTCGCAGCACGGCGAATGAGGATGTTCCGAATCAATTACAAATCAAGATGTAATTACCATTCAGATAAAATCAGGAAATCCGCTTAGCTTACTGCATATGGTGTATGCGCTAACGCATAGTCAAGGATATGGGAACTAGAGGCTGGCTAGATTAGAGATGAATACAGGCCGGTCTATGTAGCCATGTCGTATAACATTACAATACGAAATCTGCTGCGTCAAAATCCTCAGGAACCTGAGTCCAGACCTCGTCCATATCTAACGTGTCAGCCAAAATCGATCGATATACAAAAGTGAGAGAGAGAGGGGGAGGGAGGGAGGGAGGGAGGGAGGGAGGGAGGGATGGAGGAAGAGAGGGAGGGAGGGAAAGGGGAAAAGAGAGGGGGAGGGAGAGGGATAGAGAGAGAGAGTGAGATATATAGAGAGAGAGCCACTTCCGCGGATTATGTCAATTGAATGCAAAGACCACATGCTAGAAAGCAGGCAGACTAACCGGGAATAACGATGAACAAAAATGGGGAAATGCGAGAAAGAGAGAGCAAAAGAGAGAGAGGGAGAGAGAGAAGGAGAGAGAGAAATATAGATAGAGAGAGAGGGGGGAGGGTGAGAGAAATGGGGAGGGAGGGATAACGAGAGAGATATAGAGAGAGGGAGGGAGAGAAAGAGAGAGAGAGTGCGTGTGTGATTGGCATAGTTCCATAACATAACATAAAAGTAGCTTATGAATATGTGAACAAATAAACCCATAAACGGAAAATCCAACTAAGCGCCTGAAATAACGTGAGCCCCTGAAGCACAAGACTGCAATCGGCACTTTAGGTCAACGCCATTTCATCGTACAACCGAAGAAAGTATGTAAGAGGAAATGTGTTTGAGTCTACTAAACCGCTCGCTAAATCGGCAATCGTGTTTAGCGGAGTCCACCGTATTCACGCCTTCTGCTGGTCAGCATTCTATAGGCTCTTACTAGCCCCTTACCGATAAGTAAGACGTGTATCACTAATAACACAGCAACGCCAGATCAACCCACGTAGATAACGTATCTGATTATTGACGTATGGATTTAAGTTCTACTTCGTGCAACTAGACACATCTATAAAACGGTCAGCTCTAAAGGGCAAACAAGTCAAACATTTGTATTAAGGACGTTCGTTGTTTTTCTTCCAAACACAGCGCCCAGGATATAGAAGAAATTGAATATACAGGAGATCGCCTGAACAAAATTAACTATTTCCGTCAAGACGGGTGTCAGCCAGCAGGAGACGCACATGTTACAACTCCCACTCAAACATTTTAATAGCTTTCTCTGTGCTTTCTTTGTGTTATTTGGTTGGTTTCATTCGGCCCCATATTTGAATCACAAACACTTACATGTGTTAACTTGTGTGTAATAATTACTTAGATTTATATCAATGTTGTGCTCATATTATCTGTGCAAATATGTATCATTTAATTCAAAATCAAAATCCTATAGATATATAACTAAAGACTTATAACATACAATCTGAATAACAAGGCGTTGCCCGGGCAGAAAAGGCAGCCACTGATCTATATTATTATATACGTCATTGGTTTATCTAGTTAACGCCAAGGCTATGGACAGCTATAACGAACGAACGATATATACTATGACGAAGCAAATATTTCTAGTTAAATCGGTGCATCTGCATAGCTACACTGTTACTGCTATGCAGGTACTGGTATGCTATATGTAGACGCTTTCTATCCATAGACACTTCTACAGAAGTTAAGACAAACTCTAATAACTCGAAAAGTATTAACAACTATTGCATAAAGTACATAAAACTTTAAATTGTAGGATACTTATTATTATAATTAATGACATAGAAAACAAAATAACTCCACTGTTACATCTTCCGTTACACACTTTTGGAAAGTTTGACCCCACCCCCGAGGTTCCATGGGTATGATTCATCATTCGACCCCCTATTTCTATCAGTGCCACCTTGCACAATATCGTCTGAATCGGCCGTGCATAAGACACAGAAAGAGAGACAGACAAACGGATACTTATTTTATAGATTACATCTGATATTTGACAGCATTATTAAAAGCCTGAACATCATCTGGATACCATAGACTCTGTTGTTTTAAAATATTATTGTCAACATATTTAATATGTTTGTTTGTTCGATAACTGGAAGGTCACAATTGTTTGCTTTGACTTGGAGACTCTTGAACCCGTGTCGCCATCTATGTAATGTATATTTCGCACAACTGGCGCGGACCAGAGGGGGCACTGAGGATGAAGAGTGACACCAGCTGACACGGCATGGCGCTGCAGTCGCAGTCGAACACACAGGTCCCAGGCACGTGGTCACAGAACGAAGGGTTGTTGCCGTAGGGGAGCATGGCTGACTTGTCGCCCTCCGTGTAAACCATTGTCGCCGGGAATTCGAGGCAATTTCCTCCGTCCAGTACGGCCGTTACGGTCAGACGGCTGTGGACAGTCGGCACCTCGACTGTCAGACGGAAACCTTCATCAGAATATGGTGTTGTCACTTGCTGGCAGGTGGCGTTGTTCACGTCGGTGACGCCAGACACGTTGTAGTCGTTGCGATATCCGCTCATTTCGATTGTGCTTGAATCGAAAACTGAATCAGAACAATAATTTATTTGAAAACGTAATATGATACAGGTGCTACCTAAACGATAACAAGGTATTCATTATGTAGAAGCTATCTATCCATAGACACTTCTACAGAGGTACAGACAAACTCTAATAACATGAACAGTATTCACAACTATTGCATAACATACATCCAGTTCCACGGTTGTATCTTATATATATATATACAAATATATATATATATATATACATATATATATATATATATATATATATATATATATATATATATATATATATATATATATATATATATACATATATATATATATATATATATATATATATATATATATAATATATTATATATATATATATATATATATATATATATAAATGATATGTACATATGTACGTATATATATAAATATATATGCATATATATTTATATATATATATATATATATATATATATATATATATATATATATATATATATATATATATATATATATATATGGATATATATATATATATATATATATATATATATATATATATATGTACATATCATTTGTATATATATATATATATATATATATATATATATATATGTACATATCATTTGTATATATATATATATATATATATATATATATATATATATATATATATATATATATATATATATATATATATATATATATATATATATATGTATATGTATATATATATATATATATATATATATATATATATATATATATATATATATATATATATATATATATATATATATATATATATATATATATATATATATATATATATATATATATATATATATATATATATATATATATAAATATATATACATATATATATACATACATATATATATATATATATATATATATATATATATATATATATATATATACAACAACAACAACAACAACATACTATTCACTGTACCGAACCGGTCTGAAAAGACTATAATTGCATTACACATACTTGTTATACTGCTTGTACGCTTTAAGGCCAAAGTTTTGAAAAGGCAGCTAGAGGATTCGAAGCCGAGGTTATCTCGATTAAGAGGCCGGCATTCCAACCGGCGACCCCGTAAACAGGGTAGTATACAAAGTGGAAGGGTCGAACTATGTTGAGGAAATATGCAATTTTAAAAAAAATTCAGACCACTTAAATTTGGGAGTAAATATTTCACACGTCATATGCAGCTTGTGGCACGTAACACTGGGTGTAGCTTGTTTATTGTGAGCTTTCACAAGGAACATAAACTGTCGTATCAACCTACCGTCAAACACCTCAACTTCAGTCAGGTGGAAGTAATTGTGTACATTGGCCGCTACGAACAAGTAGCGCCCCCATGCGTACATGAGGGCAGAGCAAGTGAGACTAGTGGCGTCACCAGGTGTCAATGGTTCATCTCTAACGCAACTATGCCTTCCTAGTCTTCCGTGCCTTATACACATCTGGAAGGGCGACTCGAGTGGGTTGTGATTCGTATCTGGTTGTTGTTCGGTCAGTCCAATTGTGAAGTTGTATAATCGATAGCCTGAAAAACAGTTACAACAATGTTTGAACGTGTTAACTAAACAGTAAGCGAGGGTGGTCTTACCTCGGTAGTTCGTTTGTGAGTGTTCGGCTATTGTTGTGTATTTGTCAGTTGCCATGATACACAATTAAGGCGAAATTTGCAAGTCAACATCAGCAGAAACATATTAGCTCAATATAAAGAGGGACGTAACCGAAGCCTCGGATTTTGCAACAAAGAGACAGATGAAATGTTTAAACGGGCAGTTTGGATTAAACAATGCGACAATGGGAGAAACTCTCTAGAATCATTTGAAGGAGACATTCTGGAATATCTAAAAATATTTAACAATATTGCCATCCGAGGCAAAGGCCCAAATGGCAAGTGGACAAGAAAGCCATTGGCTTATCAAGAGTCCAACACTAACTAACAGGAGGACAGTAACTGTTACACTTGAGTAGATGTTTCGCCACGATAAATGTTTATAATACGCGACCGACGTCCTGCCAGTGCAGCAATTGCGGTTATGAACACAAAAGAAAAATATATATAAAAGGCTAACGTAGCAATCAGATTAAGTCTAAATTTTGTGATGGCGCCGTGCAAACGGCAGGTAAAGGCCACCAGGCATTTAATATGCAGCAGTTGTAGCAAGTCCGGGTGTGAGAAGTCCTGGGCTGAGGTTCAGGCGGATAGTTTTAGAGTGTAGGGGATGTACGAGGATTAAGGAACTTGAGATGTAGTTAGAACAGCTGAGGCTGCTCGTTGTGGCAGTGGTGGGAAGGGAGCAGGTGGGTTGTGCCAGTGGTTCTGGTGGGGGGACAGTAGATGATAAAGTGGGGGAAGACGACGAAAGAGAAGCTAGGGAGAGCTCACCTCAGCCTGGGAAGAGGCTGAGAGGAGGTAAGGTGACAGGTTGTAGGGAGACAGGACGTAAGGAGATGGGACGTAGGGAGACAGGACGAAAGGAGAAGAGAAGGAAATAAATGGGAGGGAAGTCAAATGGATCGAAGGAAAGGGGAGAGATGTAGACAGCAGCAATGGAATCGGGGAGAAGGAGACGATAGTTAAGGCGATGGGAGTGAGGGAGACGGCAGAGAAGGTGTCAAGAGGGAAGGCGACGGGAGTGCAAGTTAGCCAGGGGACGGGAGGAAAAGGTGACAGGTTGATGAGTGAGAGAGAGCCTGATAACTTTCTGCCACCAAGTGACAAGGCTGCAGGACAGAATGTGATGGAGGGGATCCACCGGAAGAGCTATTCCGAGGCAGTGGTAGAGGGGGTGAGAAAGAGAGCGAGGGTGTTTGTGGGGGATTCAATAGTTACGAAGACCTACATAGCCTTAAACAAGGGAGATGACGTGGTAGTTTGCTTGCCTGGGGCCAAAATAGAGGCGATAACTGAGAGGGTAGTCGTGGGTTCGGGCAAGGGTGGATCTGTTTTAGTACACGTAGGGACAAATAACGTAGAGAGGGAGGGTATAACTGCCATAGTTAGGAAATACAGGAATTTGGTCAGAACACTAAAACAGACGCGGGTTGAGCAGGTAATACTGTCGGGGATTTTACCAGTAATAGGAAGGATGGGTCATATATATATATATATATATATATATATATATATATATATATATATATATAATCTCGAAATCGCCGGGGGATGGCAATTAACATGCTAGTCGAGAAGCTATATAGGGAAGAGGAAGTTGGTTTTGTGGATTTGTGGGGAAGTTTTGTTGGAAGGGCTGATATGTACATGAAGGACGGGCTGCATCTAAGTGGAAAGGGGGCAGCAGTATTTGCGGATGGACTCACAGCAACAGTAAACAGTGGCATGGGTAGCATAACTAATATTTTTGGTAGTAAACACTATTTAAACTAGAAGCGCAGGGGGTTACTTGAGATGCCTCAAGCAGGACAAGAGGCCACTAATACAGATTAACCAATAAAAATAAACGGAGAGGAACTAAAATTATTCCAGAATTGAGAGACCTTAGTTACGAAAGTCGCTTATTACAATGTGGTTTGACAAATCTAAAGACCAGGAGACTAAGAGGAGTCCAAGTAGAAGTGTTTGAAATAGTGAACGGTTATGAGAATGTTGATAGAAATGTGTTCTTCAAACTTAAAGAAGGCAGTAGAACCAGAGGACACAAAGCAGAATTAGTTAAGGAGTAGGGTAGGTTGGACATGAGAAAGTACTCTTTCTCACAGAGGGTGATACATGAATGGAACAAACTGCCAAATGATTGTGTTAGGGCTGATGCTAGTAGTTTAATATGTTGAATTGACACATATTTGATAAGGGCGGGCTACACATATATGAGAAAATCGGTGGACTCTCGATAAGCCAATGGCTTAATTTGTCCACTTTGCCATCTGGAACTTGTTGTTTGGGATGGCAATCGTGTTAAATCTTGTTAAACATTGTTAAATAATGGTAAGTTACCACAGGCTTTGCGGTTGACGACTCGTACTGTGGTAACCCGAACTCCATCCTTTCCCAGGTCGACTGCCCACCACGCCATAGACCCCAACTTAGTGTGGAAGTAGGTGATCTCATTCCCGTCGGTGCCTCTCCAAGCGGCTTCCCGATTGTGTTCTGAACTCATGAAGGCCGGCCTCCCCAAAGCAATGTTCGTTGTCACTGCGACAGAACACATAACATAACACAACATAACATAACACACAACATAAGTCGAGATCAGCTGTGGTGGTTATTGGGTGTTCAGTGTGACTGGTATATAGGTTTATATGGGTCAGAATTCCAACAATAACGCTTCCAACACAATATAAAAATATATATTTGTACCTTTCCATACCACCAAAACACAGTAGGCCTGATTATTTTTTTAGATAGATACAACGGTGCGTGTCAACAATGGTCCAAGAAAGATTTTGTTTCGTTGCAATTTCGACCGTGGTTCTGTATGTTTCCTCCTACGTTCTCGGTTTTAATATTGTTTCTACATAGCCATTTTGTGTGTAGGTGCACCAAGCTTGTGTTGCTTTGTAGTGTTTGTTGCAGGTAATGTTCACCAACGATGGATGCTGAGACATGTGTGTAGACGATTCATAGCTTGTCACAGTAACGCTCATATCAATGACAAACAAGAATTAATTATTAATAAATCACTATTTCCTATCCACCGGAACAACCGTGCATATAAAATATTAAATCACACACGAGAAGCCATGAACGCAGCGACCTGCCATATACGCGGGTTAGACAGTCACTAGACAATTGGTTGAAATGGTCACTAATTAATTAAACGATTGCAACATATAGAGGAAATACGTAGTTCCATGTCATGTTTCACAGGCATTGAGATCTACCAATGCATCGCCTAACATCAGCGGTTTGCACTAACTGCGCACTCGTACCAAGACATCGTGATCTACCATTCCATCGCCAAACATCGGCGGTATGCACTAACTGCGCACTCGTACCAAGACATCGCGATCTACCATTCCATCACCAAACATCAGTGGTTTGTATTAACTGTGCACTCGTACCAAGACATCGTGATCTACCATTCCATCACCAAACATCGGTGGTTTGCACTAACTGTGCACTCGTACCAAGACATCGTGATTTACCATTCCATCACCAAACATCGGTGGTTTGCACTAATTGTGCACTCGTACCAAGACATCGTGATCTACCATTCCATCACCAAACATCGGTGGTTTGCACTAACTGTGCACTCGTACCAAGACATCGTGATCTACCATTCCATCACCAAACATCGGTGGTTTGTATTAACTGTGCACTCGTACCAAGACATCGTGATCTACCATTCCATCACCAAACATCGGTGGTTTGTATTAACTGTGCACTCGTACCAAGACATCGTGATCTACCATTCCATCACCAAACATCGGTGGTTTGTATTAACTGTGCACTCGTACCAAGACATCGTGATCTACCATTCCATCACCAAACATCGGTGGTTTGTATTAACTGTGCACTCGTACCAAAACATCGTGATCTACCATTCCATCACCAAACATCGGTGGTTTGCACTAACTATGCACTGTTTGCCAAAACACCGTGGTCTGCCATTGTATCGCCAATCATTAGCTTCACATCACACAATTAGCAATTCTTGGAGAAACCGAAATTACATTTTACATGCAAACAATTTTGCCATATCTACAACTTTTCAGTGGCGGTTAGACACAGCTGTTCAACTGCTGTGCCGCTTGTTGTCCGTTTCTAGATAGAGACAGCATCGCACCGAAGACATTAATGAATCGTTACTCCACGGACTTTCCGCTTTAACATGTCTCACCTACCTGCTCATCTACGTAATGTACCTCAATCTTGTCATACACATACATAACATTCCCATCTACTTATCATAAAATTACCATATACATACCTTAAACTTGTCAAGTTGTTATGGTGTCGTATGTCTACCATAAACGTGTCATTTACGTACCGTAGATTTGTCGTATGTGTACTGTGAACGTGTCGTGTACTTACCGTACACTTCCACTTCACACAATGTCAACATTTCTTTTTTCAAATTGTCTCCGTTGATCTGGATGAACAGGTATCGCCCCCTGACGATGTCGTCGCACGTCAGAATCTTCTTGGTAGCTGGGAACACGCCGTTGTAAACGAGGCACACTCCGTGCGGCGACTTCTCAGGACCAGCAGCTGTTGTGGGTGGAACATTTGTCAAGCCGACCGTGAAATCATGCAGACGACCTGAACCGGAAACAATAACTGTGTCATTCATCACAAATGCGTTGCATTCATTGTGTGATAGCGACACCGACAACATACAACCAGCACTAATGCATTCATTGTGTGATAACGACATCGACAACATACAACCAGCCCCAGTGCATTAATTGTGTGATAGCGACATCGACAACATCATGATTTTTGTATTACCTTATCATCAAGTCTTATCATCAAGTGATACTTACTACTGTACATTTCTTCTATCCTGTTTGCAATAAGGATTTGGAAGACGCGTCGTTCGGTGCCCATGTCCACGGCCCACCACGGACTGCCCGGTTGTGGGCCCACTGTCGCCGTGCAGGAACGGGCATTAAACACCCCATTTGGGTTGCCGTCGACAGCTAGGCTCGCGAGTGCCCACCCCTTATAGCCCGAGCTCTGGCTGGCAGGACAGTTCAACGCGATGTTCACTCTCGCTACAACACATCACGATAAATGTTCATATGTCATATTTTTATTCCATAATAATTAAGTTGATTCACAAAATAATCAGATTCACTATGACAAAATATGTATATATGACAATGTATGTATGTATGTATGTATATATGTATGTAGGTGTGTACGTACATACATACGTACGTATTTGCATACATGCATACATATATTCATACATGCATAGATACACACACATACATACATTCATATATACATACGTACATACATACATGCATACATACATACATACATACATACGTACACACATACATACATTCATGCACTCATACATGCATACATGCATACATACATACATACATACATACATACATGCATACATGCATACATACATACATACATACATACATACATACATACATACATGCATACATACATACATACATACATACATACATGCATACATGCATACATACATACATACATACATACATGCATACATGCATACATGCATACATACATACATACATGCATACATGCATACATGCATACATACATACATACATACATACATACATACATGCATACATACATACATACATACATACATGCATACATGCATACATACATACATACATGCATACATGCATACATGCATACATACATACATACATACATACATGCATACATACATACATACATACATACATACATTCAATCTTCATCAATTTAGTTTAAACTATGAAAGAGTCGAGTATAAACTATTGAGGGAACGTAAACTCGATATCCATATGAGGCGTGCTGTACACCGACACTGTATCAATGTGAACATCGATCTACAACGACTAAATTAATCATATTCATGGCAACAACATTGTCGTGGTGGACGAGCGTGACTAGTAGTCAGCTCAGGTAGTGCTGTGTCACGGTGATTCTCCAACACTGGGGCAATCGTTTAAATTACAAGTGATTTCCCGCTGTAGACGTTTGGTGCAGACACATACAATGCTGTGAACACAGGTTCATGATGAACCTGTGTGTCTCTGGTGAACAGTTCAACACTTGAAGAAATAGTATCAACGGATTGGTAGATAACGTTTTTGTTTATTTCCTGTGTCGTTGTCAGTGAAGAGCGATGCTTGCGGACGTCATATACGTCATATACGTCATATACGTCGTATACGTGCTCCAAGACACTCAACACATATCCCTACTTAGCTAGGCTTCACAGAGGAACTTTTATGTCGCTACCGGTGCCTACAGAATCGTACACGAACCAACTTACTCCAGAAGAAACATTTCACTGCGCATGTTGGCCTGTTGAGAGAAGAGGTATTTTAACAAATGTCTTCCGAATATGTTATTGTTCCCTCATTTATAGTTCATAACTTGTTCTTCTTGCATTCCCTACATAATTACGGACATTCGCCTCACTATCGGCAACCAGCATTCAGCGATGCTTCGAGGCGTATGGCGAGCTATATACAGTATGGTTAGTTTCCTCGCTATCTACTAACCAGTGGCCTGTGAGAGTTTCATACGAATGACAAGCTGCCCACACATACTCACCTCGCGTCCCTTTGACCAGCGTCATCAGTAGCAACGTCAGGATCGTCTTTCGTCGCATTGTGCTCTATCCTCCCTAGATCACGGCTGCTTCTGGATACGATTATCAGTGACGAATTTGCCGATCTGCTTCAACACACATCGACACTCTGTCACGCCTCCGCGGTCACTGTGCCTGTGTCCATATTATTGGTCACAACATGTTTAATGACACCTTCATAAAATATTCAAGACAACGCATGCAGCCACTTTCCGGAGAGACATGACAATGTAGAAGCGTTTATAGTCTATACCACAGATACATTCAGTTATGTTTGCGCGTGCGTGTGTGAGCGTGCGTGCGTGCGTGCGTTCGTGGGCGAACATGCGAGCGTGCGTGCGTACGTCAACGGCTAAGTGTGCGTGTGCTATTAACTATTAAAGGGCAGAGTTTTCAGAGCCGGATGAATATATCGAATATGCCTGAAAATAGGCGTCTTCGTTTCTCTTTGATACTTTTATATTCCGTCGTATATTTCGCTGGCAAGACAATAATACGACCTGCTCTCCCATCGACCACCAACAAAATGTGCACAACAAATTATGTACATAATGGAAATGATTTTATGTTGGCATCTGTCTACTCCCGAAAGGTAGCGCTACTGACCCGAGGTTAAGCTACCACGGACGATTCGTTTGTTCCAGGGCCCACCGTGAGGCGCCACTGTTGTGGCGAATGCAGAATAAAAATACTGTATCGTTCGAATTATTTCCAGGAACCAGACGCGTTAGACACTAACGGATGCAACCAAACATGGCTCATGACTCCAAAGTCGCCAGCCTCACTTCCACGTGGGGGTCGCGTAAACACGTGACTATGCAGGCAACAGACTGTGAATGAAATTAATGTGTCATGGTTTAGCAACAATTCTAATAATACTATGACATTGCCGCTTCATGGAAGATATGGGGGAATTGTTTCGGTGAAAATATTTTTTTTGCAATGTAACACGACAAGGTGATCTTACAGAACTGTGAAAGTTTTATTAATCACAAATCACGCGGTGTTATAAATTATGTTTAGTATGCGAGAGTTGTAGCAACTGGGTGGACTTCGTTAAGTCCGCGTGTAAAAAGTCCTGGGCTGAGGTTCAGGGGGATAGTTTTATTATTGAATGTAGGGGGTGTGCGAAAATAAAGGGAGTAGATGGCGATTGCACAGCTAATGCAGCTCGTTTTGGCTTTGATGGGAAGGGAAGAGCCAGTGGTTCCGGTGGGGGACAGTGGATGATAAAGCGTGCGGAGTCGATGAGAGAGATGGAAGGGAGAGATCACCTCACCTGGGACAGGGCTGAGAGGAGGTAAGGTGACAGGATGGAAGGAGAGAGGACGTAAGAATATGGAACGGAAGGAGATGGGGGAAGGCGACGAGAACGAAGGGAACGAAGGGGACGAAGGAGTCAGGGGTGAAGATGACAGGAGCGCAAGATAGCACGAAGACGAGCGGGAAAGGTGACATGTTGATGGGCGTGAGAGAGAAGGAAAACGCCACGTGACACGACTGCAGGACAGAATGCGATGGAAAGTATCCGACGCAAGAGCTACTCCGAGGTAGTGATAAAGGGGGTAGTGATAAAGGGGGTAGTGATAAAGGGGGTAGTGATAGAGGGGGTAGTGATAGAGGGGGTAGTGATAGAGGGGGTAGTGATAGAGGGGGTAGTGATAGAGGGGGCGTGGAAGAGAGCGAGGATGCTTGTGGAGGATTAGATAGTCAGGAAGACTGACAGAGCACTAAGCAAGGGGGAAGACACGGTGGTTTGCTTCCCATGGGCAAAAATAGAGGCTATCACAGACAGTGTGGAAAAATCATGGATCCAAGCAATGGAGGATTTATTGTAGTACACATATAACAAGCAACGTACTGAAATTTGCGGATCACGCAAAACTGCTTTAAAAGGTTAACAATGATGGTGATAAACAACATTTTTCAAAAGGACCTAGACACATTAGTTAAATGGTCTGAAAAATGGCATTATGTTATTAATTTTTTTTAAATATAAGTGCCTACACACAGAACACGGAAACTTGGATGTAAACTATAAAACATGAGATACTGTTCTAGGTACTACTGAATAACATGCAAGACAAAAGGTGCGCTAAGGACTAGATAATAATACTAGATAATAATATACGATCGTGGCAACAAACCTATCTCCCTCCCTTCTATCCTTCGTCGCTTCCTCCCTCTTTCCTCCCGTCCTTCTTATACTCCCTCGATTATTTCCGTCTTCCCACTTTCACTCTTTTACCCATTCTCTCTCTCCTTCACTCCTGCCTCCCCTCCCTCTGTACACCCTTACTTCCTTACATCCCCCTTCCCTGACTCCCTCCTTCCTCCATTCCTTAAACGTACGTTTCTTATACCATTAATGTATCTTAATGTTAAAAGAAAATACTATGATATCAATTTTATTTCAACCTTATATTTTATATCATTAAAATCCAAACACGTATCACTCTCCCGTCATGCCCATTGTCATTACAATGTACTTCGCTTAATAGAATCATTTCAGGCTTGAGCAGCTTCGTTATAATAAGCGGCTGATTCACTTAAGCGTCGCATTTTTTACAGCCTCAATACGGAATTATATCGTCCCAGCCAATATATGTTATTCTTCTGAACCGATCGTTCTGTAATCCACGTTTGTGTTACGCGGCGTCCATTGTACTCGTACTGCTGGTTAACTCTCCTTCTTATTAGCCCCTAACCGATAAATAACACGTTGTGCTGTCATTTCTAACAGCACAGCTAGGCCTAGCCAACCGACGTGGACAACATATCTGACAGATGACGTAAGCGGTTTCAAACTAAGTCGTGGACACATCTAGACACATCTATGAAACGTTAAGCTCTAAACTGCAAATAAACTCTTCTAAACGATGAGCCCTGGGAATAGAAGTTTGACAATCCAGAATATCGCTCGAACATAAAATAACTATTTCTGCCATGATGGCAATCAACCGGCCAGAGACCTGTACACTTGTAAAACAACCGGCCAGAGACCTGTACACATGTAAAACAACAGGACAGAGACCTGTACACGTGTAAAACAATCGGCCAGAGACCTGTACACGTGTAAAACAATCGGCCAGAGACCTGTACACATGTAAAACAACTGGGTAGAGACCTGTACACATGTAAAACCACCGGCCAGAGACCTGTACACATGTAAAACCACCGGCCAGAGACCTGTACACATGTAAAACAAAAGGCCAGAGACCTGTACACATGTAAAACATCCGGCCAGAGACCTGTACACATGTAAAACCACCGGCCAGAGACCTGTACACATGTAAAACTACCGGCCAGAGATCTGTACACATGTAAAACCACCGGCCAGAGACCTGAACACTTGTAAAACAACCGGACAGAGACCTGTACACATGTAAAACCACCGGCCAGAGACCTGTATACATGCAAAAAACTGGCCAGAGACCTGTACACATGTAAAACCACCGGCCAGAGACCTGTACACATGTAAAACAACCGGTCAGAGACATGTACACGTGTAAAACAACCGGCCAGAGACCTGTACACGTGTAAAACCACCGGCTAGAGACCTGTACATAGGTAAAACAACCGGCCAGAGACCTGTACACATGTAAAACAACCGGCCAGAGACCTGTACACAGGTAAAACAACCGGCCAGAGACCTGTACACGTGTAAAACCACCGGCCAGAGACCTGTACACATGTAAAACCACCGGCCAGAGACCTGTACACAGGTAAAACAACCGGCCAGAGACCTGTACACATGTAAAACAACCGGCCAGAGACCTGTACACATGTAAAACAACCGGCCAGAGACCTGTACACAGGTAAAACAACCGGCCAGAGACCTGTACACGTGTAAAACCACCGGCCAGAGACCTGTACACATGTAAAACCACCGGCCAGAGACCTGTACACAGGTAAAACAACCGGCCAGAGACCTGTACACATTTAAAACAACCGGCCAGAGACATGTACACATGTAAAACAACCGGCCAGAGACCTGTACACAGGTAAAACAACCGGCCAGAGACCTGTACACAGGTAAAACAACCGGCCAGAGACCTGTACACAGGTAAAACAACCGGCCAGAGACCTGTACACAGGTAAAACAACCGGCCAGAGACCTGTACACATGTAAAACAACCGGCCAGAGACCTGTACACATGTAAAACAACCGGCCAGAGACCTGTACACATGTAAAACAACCGGCCAGAGACCTGTACACAGGTAAAACAACCGGCCAGAGACCTGTACACATGTAAAACAACCGGCCAGAGACCTGTACACATGTAAAACAACTGGCCAGAGACCTGTACACATGTAAAACAACCGGCCAGAGACCTGTACACATGTAAAACAACTGGCTAAAGACCTGTACACGTGTAAAACCACCGGCCAGAAACCTGTACACAGGTAAAACAACCGGCCAGAGACCTGTACACATGTAAAACAACTGGCCAGAGAAATGTACACACGTAAAACAACCGGCCAGAGACCTGTACACATGTAAAACAACCGGCCAGAGACCTGAACACGTGTAAAACAACCGGCCAGAGACCTGTACACAGGTAAAACAACCGGCCAGAGACCTGTACACAGGTAAAACAACCGGCCAGAGACCTGTACACAGGTAAAACAACCGGCCAGAGACCTGTACACATGTAAAACAACCGGCCAGAGACCTGTACACATGTAAAACAACCGGCCAGAGACCTGTACACATGTAAAACAACCGGCCAGAGACCTGTACACAGGTAAAACAACCGGCCAGAGACCTGTACACATGTAAAACAACCGGCCAGAGACCTGTACACATGTAAAACAACTGGCCAGAGACCTGTACACATGTAAAACAACCGGCCAGAGACCTGTACACATGTAAAACAACTGGCTAAAGACCTGTACACGTGTAAAACCACCGGCCAGAAACCTGTACACAGGTAAAACAACCGGCCAGAGACCTGTACACATGTAAAACAACTGGCCAGAGAAATGTACACACGTAAAACAACCGGCCAGAGACCTGTACACATGTAAAACAACCGGCCAGAGACCTGAACACGTGTAAAACAACCGGCCAGAGACCTGTACACGTGTAAAACCACCGGCCAGAGACCTGTACACAGGTAAAACAACCGGCCAGAGACCTGTACACATGTAAAACAACTGGCCAGAGAAATGTACACACGTAAAACAACCGGCCAGAGGCCTGTACACATGTAAAACAACCGGCCAGAGACCTGTACACGTGTAAAAACAATCGGCCAGAGACCGTTACACATGTAAAACAACCCAAACAAACAAGCTTTCTTGAATTCATATGGCTCATTTCCGTCAGCCCCATATCTGGTTCACAGACACTTCCATGCGTTAATTTGTAACAATTACCTAATTTCATCTAGATGTTATACTATTATTATTTGTGCACATATATGCCATTTAATACAAAATCTAAATCCTAAAGCTAAAGACTATATTTTTAGATATTATTATTAACATAACAACCTGAACGTTATATTGGTAGTAAGGGCTATGTTACCTATAAAACATTATTGTCAACATATATACACATATATACATATATATATATATATCCGCCAGTTGTGCGAAATATACATTACATAGATGGCGACACGGGTTTAAGAGTCTCCAAATCAAAGCAAACAACTGTGACCCTCTAGTAACCGAACAAGCAAACATAATATATATATATATATATATATATATATATATATATATATATATATATATATATATATATATATATATGTTTGCTTGTTCGGTTACTAGAGGGTCACAGTTGTTTGCTTTGATTTGGAGACAGACTCTTAAACCCGTGTCGCCATCTATGTAATGTATATTTCGCACAACTGGCGCGGACCAGAGGGGGCGCTGAGGATGAAGAGTGACACCAGCTGACGCGGCATGGCGCTGCAGTCGCAGTCGAACACACAGAACCTAGGCACGTGGTCACAGAACGAAGGGTTGTTGTCGTAGGGGAGCAGGAACTGAATCAGAGTAACCCGAACTCGTTGGAGAGCATTCTTTCAAAACGTATTATTTATTATTTACATCATGTGTGTAACTAATATGACTTTTAAAAGTTCGGGTGCATTTGATGGATAAGGCACTAGTGGAGTACGCATGATTCAAAATAAATAATAATAATAATTAATAATAATTAACTTTTATGTCGCCTATATCCTTAGGAACCGGAGCTCTCAGGCGCAACAACACAGAATAATTAAGCATAATCGTGAACAGGGTCACGCAAAAGTCATTATTAGAAATATAAACACCGAAGATGTATGGTGGAAATGCAATTTGGAATAATTTTTTTTAGGAAGATAGCCATAGTTTCTGATATTTGCAAAGTGGTGGGGAGGTCATTCCAGACCCGAGGCGCAGCGACAGATAAAGCACGTTTGCCGAAGTTAAGATTAATTTTAGGAACAATAAGTTGTGAAATGGATGCTCTGAGCTGCCCGGGGATAATTGTAAGATGCAAGGGACTAGCCAAGTAGGGTGATTGTGTAGATAGAGCACGATATGTAAGAGTGGACCGTTTATAATTGATTAGATAAGTAACAGGAAGCAAGTGTAACTGTTTAAGTAGTGGTAGTTGGAGTTTAGCTAAGTCTCTTTTATCAATGTTGTTAAGTAATGAATTACAACATTCAAGGCGGCTACTTACTACTGCTGCTGATATTGTTTTAGCAGCAGATAAAGATACGTGACGCCAAATTCGACGGATATCACGTATATGGCAGACACACGATATGCATACGTGATAAATAGGCTGGCGAAAATTGAACACCTGGATTACGAACTGTATTTGGTGTGGATGTACTGAAGCTTTAGCTTACTTGATTCCATCCAAAACAAGATGTCAGTGAGTCATTCACTTAACGTCGAAAGAGAGTCTTGTGGATTTGATTGTGAAAGTTATATGTAAACATGTGTGTCATCAATATATATGTGAAGACTGAGATTATGATTTGTAATGACTTGATTGAGAGAAGTAGTGTATACGCTAAGCAGAACAGGGCCAGTGATGGATCCTTGCGGGACTCCTAATGGAACGTGTTGTGGGCAAGATAATGTGCCATATATGTTAATTATTTGTTGTATGTCTGAAAAGTCATGAATAAATCACCGAAATATGGTTTGAACCACCGAAGAGATGTGCCACAAATGCCAAAATATCTATGGAAGCGTCACAGAAGGATTGAATGAACAACTAAATCAAAAGCAGCTGAGAGATATAACAAAGTAAGTGCAGTGCTCATGTTGTCAACTATATAATTGTGTATATTGAGAAGAACCGTTTCGGTAGAGTTGAATCGTTTATATGCAGACTGTATATCATTTGATTATTGATGTTTATAAATATGTTCATAAAGACGATTAGCAACTAGTTTTTCCAATACAGAAAACTGAGGCTGGAGATAATTCTTTAGAGGTCACATTTGTTTTTTTTGTTTTTTTGAGGATATACAAGAGCTTTGTCACATAACAGCACCGCCATGCATTGAAGGGTTTATAATAGTAGTAATAGGGCAAATTAGTTTATTGATACAGCTTTATAGTAGTGGAAATGGGATCAAATAACAACTTAACCAGTAGTTGCAGGCATGGTGTATTTTCAGAAAGTGGGTGTTTAGGGAAATCATAGTCACTATCATTAATGACAAAACGCAATCGAATGCGTCCAACCTTATCTGTGAAGTATTTTAAAAAAGAAATACACAATGTGTACAATAACACACTACAGTTCTGGTCAATGCACCGTATTAACACCAATACGCAACTGGTGCAGACTGGTGCAAACTGTCTTGCAAATTATTGACAGACGAAGTAGATAGATATCGCATTAAAGAAGGTGGCTAGTACAGTTGCTTATGAAATATATAATTGTAAATTATTATTTCAGATCAATTCAAATTGTCAGGAGTCAATATTTCTTTGATTTGACACTTTTAGTTCCGTTGTCGACTGCAGCTTGTGGTACGTAACACTGGGTCGTCATAGCTAGTTCACTTGTGGTACGTAACACTGGGTCTTCATAGCTAGTTCACTTGTGGTACGTAACACTAGGTCGTTATAGCTAGTTCACTTGTGGTACGTAACACTAGGTCTTCATAGCTAATTCACTTGTGGTACTTAACACTAGGTCGTCATAGCTAGTTCACTTGTGGTACGTAACACTAGGTCGCCATAGCTAGTTCACTTGTGGTACGTAACACTAGATCGTCATAGCTAGTTCACTTGTGGTACGTAACACTAGGTCGTCATAGCTAGTTCACTTGTGGTACGTAACACTACGTCGTCATAGCTAGTTCACTTGTGGTACATAACACTAGGTCGCCATAGCTAGATCACTTGTGGTACGTAACACTAGGTCGTCATAGTTAGTTCACATGTGGTACGTAACACTAGGTCGTCATAGTTAGTTCACTTGTGGTACGTAACACTACGTCGTCATAGCTAGTTCACTTGTGGTACGTAACACTAGGTCGTCATAGCTAGTTCACTTGCGGTACGTAACACTAGGTCGTCATAGTTAGTTCATTGCGAACTTTCACACGGAACATAGACTGTCATATCAACCTACCGTCAAACACCTCAACTTTTGTCAAGTGGAGGTACGTGTCTACGTTAGCCGCTATGAACAAGTAGCGCCCCCCAGCGTACAACAGAGCAGCGCAAGTGAAACTGACGGCAGTACCAGGTATATATGGAAAGGGGGCGTTGAAGACCGGCGTGCGCATAGCCGACGACGTAATGTCCTGACAGAGCATAAAAAAGGCAACCAAACGACGCGTCGTGGATGCTGGTAGGAGTCTGATGCGTGGCCTTTTGGCCCCTGGCGTGCGACCGCGTCAACGTATAAAACGCACGCCCGTGAAGAAAGGACTCACTAGAGCGACGAGACGACGCAAGAGACAGACGTCTACAAAACGTGAAGCCGACATATTCGACAAAACGATGGCTTTCGTACATAGACAGTCGTGCGAAGGGGTCAAGAGCGAGCTGGATCTCTTTACCGTACCCCCCACTCAGAGCAGCATCATCGACAGTCACGTAGTGGAACATCAGCCCATGTCCTCTCTGGACTCGGATGGACCGATAGAATTCCTCATACCCAGCTCAGGCGATGATTACCTGGATCTCGCCAACACGATGCTACACGTGCCGGCGAAGGTGACACGAGCCAACGGGGACGATCTCGACTTGGCCGATCCTGTGGCGGCGGTCAATAACTGGCTGCATGCGCTGTTCAGTCAAGTCGACGTCTACCTGAACGGCACGCTCGTGACCCCTTCGACCAACATGTATGCGTATCTCGCCTACATAGAGACGCTGCTGAGCTACGGTCCCGATGCCAAGGACATGCAACTGACGAGTCATCTGTCGCACAAGGACACGGCCACTCGTATGGACGCCGTCGAGATAGCCGATGGACCCGCGTCTAATGCAGGGTTTCGTGGCTCGACGAGAGAACATCCTAAGGAGTCGACTCGTTATTATTTCAGACCAATTCAAATTGTCAGGAGTCAATATTTCTTTGATTTTACACTTTCAGCGCCGTTGTCGACTGTAGCTTGTGGTACGTAACACTGGGTCGTCATAGCTAGTTCACTTGTGGTACGTAACACTAGGTCGTCATAGCTAGTTCACTTGTGGTACATAACACTAGGTCGCCATAGCTAGTTCACTTGTGGTACGTAACACTAGGTCGTCATAGCTAGTTCACTTGTGGTACATAACACTAGGTCGCCATAGCTAGTTCACTTGTGGTACGTAACACTGGGTCGTCATAGCTAGTTCACTTGTGGTACATAACACTAGGTCGTCATAGCTAGTTAACTTGTGGTACGTAACACTAGGTCGTCGTAGCTAGTTCACATGTGGTACATAACACTAGGTCGTCATAGCTAGTTCACTTGTGGTACGTAACACTAGGTCGTCATAGCTAGTTAACTTGCGGTACGTAACACTAGGTCGTCATAGTTAGTTCATTGCGAACTTTCACACGGAACATAGACTGTCATATCAGCCTACCGTCAAACACCTCAACTTCTGTCAGGTGGAAGTACGTGTCTACGTTGGCCGCTATGAACAAGTAGCGCCCCCAAGCGTACAACAGAGCAGCGCAAGTTAGACTGGCGGCAGTACCAGGTATATATGGACTACCACTCTCGCAACTCTCATTTCCTAGGTCTCCGTGGGTTGGAAACTGGAAAAGCGACTTGAGTGGATCTAGGTCTGCATATGGGTGTAGGTTAGTCAATCCAACTGTGACATTCTTTAATCGATACTCTGAAAAGTACAAAAAAAATAAAAAAATATTATCCCTAGAAACACATTTGGAAATGCCTATGTATGCAAATGTATGTTCACGGCTATTATTTTTAGAGCCGCAGGAAATACAATAACATTTCGCCATCATCTGAAAATGTTTCTTTTTAACCATGTTTACCTTTCTTAGTTCCACTGCGTATTCATTTATTGAATATTATAATGGAAAATGTTCATTCTTTGATTTATAGAAACAGTGCATGTAGTAAGTCGTCTGTCGGGCGCTGTAAATCCGTTAGGACGCCTTTGTGCAAAGTCTGCGCGTGTTATTGACTAAACAATAGCTATGATGGTTTTACATCAGCAGTTCCTTTGTGAAAATGCGGTTATTGTGGTATACCTATTAGTTCTTATGATTTGCTATTATGGCTAAGTTTCAAAGTAGGCATTACGCCTGAATAGAGTGGCGTCATAGGCGGAAGAAGCCGGAAGCATCGCACGTTGTAGCGACGAATGAGATGAGACCATTAAATGGGCGGTTTGATTGGGTAAGCAGAAATGAGACCATTAAAGGGTCGGTTTGATTGGGTAAGAAGAGATGAGACCATTAAAGGGCGGTTTGATTGGGTAAGCAGAGATGAGAAAGGTAGAAACATAGCTGAAGAATTCGAAGGAAATATTCTTGAATACGCACAAGTTAACTGTTGCATCAACGTAGACATGCGACCAGAAGATATGGGAGATGAATCAGTACAAGTACGACCACGAGAAATAGAAGAAGTACAACGAGGAGAAGTAATACAAGTTTGATCAAAAGAATCGGTATAAGTACGACCATAAGAAACAGAAGAAGAGGGAAAAGTACAATCAAGAGATGCAGTACAAGTACTATCAGGAGAGATAGAAGCAGTACGACCAGGAGAAGTGAGAGAAGTACGATCAAGAGACGCCGTACAAGTATGACCACATGATATAGAAGAAGTACAACCAGGAAAAATAATACAAGTTCGACCAAGATAATCGGTACAAGTACGACCATAAGAAATAGATGAAGTATGATTAGTAGAAGTGGGATAAGTACGATCAAGTAAATTAGCACAAATTCGACCACAAGAAGTAGAAGAAGTGCGACCAGCAGAAGTGGGTAAGCACGATCAAGAGACGCTGTACAAATACGACAAAAGAAATAGAAGAAGTACGATCAGGAGAAGTGGGAGAAGCACGATCAAGAGAATATGTACAAGTACGACCACAAGAGATCGAAGAAGTACGACCAGGAGAAGTTGGGAAAGTACGACCAAGACACGCAGTACAAGTACAACAACAAGAAATAGTAGAAGTTCGACCAGCAGAAGTGGCAGATGTACGATCAAGAGACGCCTTACAAGTACGACCACAAAAAAAATTAGAAGTATGACCAGGAGAAGTTGTAGAAGTGGTATCAAGAGACGCAGTACAAGTACGACCACGAGAAAATAAAAAAGTACGGCCAGGAGAAGTGGTAAAAGTGTATCAATAAATACAATACAAGTACAACCTCAAGAAATATAAGACGTACGACCAGGAGAATTGGGAGAAGTACGCTCAAAAGAATCGGTACAAGTACGACTATAAGAAATAGAAGAAGGACGATTAGTAGAAATTGGATAAGTACGATCAATAGAATTAGTACAAGTACGACCACAAGAAATAGAAGAAGTGCGAACAGCAGAAGTGAGAAAGTACGATGAAGAGACGCAGTATAGGTACGACCATAAGAAATAGATGAAGTGCGAACAGGAGAAGTTGGAGAAGAATAAACAGAAGTCCTCAGAATGAAATTTTATGATGTTTTCTCCTTCGACTTTTGAAAGATAAACAGCTCAAAACAAATTGTGTCTACACTGTGTTGTAGTGCTTGCTGCATGAAATGTTCACAGTAATGTGCAATGGGTGTGTGGGAAAACCGTATGTTGACTAAACATAGGTTTTCACTACAACTCTCGTAGTATTGACAGGAAGGAATTGTATTTATTGTTAATAAACCACAATAAAACTATTTCATTAATCGATTGTAACATGTACGAGAAATAGGCAGTGTTTTTGTTATGTTTCAAAGTGCATAAATTCAAGTCGTGGTCTTCCATGTCTCTCCAGGCATCAGTTGTTTGCACTAACTGTGCACTGTTTATCAATACATCGTTGTCCACCATTGCATCGCTAAGTATCAGCGGTTTGCGCTAACGGTGAAGTGTTTATGAAGATTTCTTGGTCTACCATCGCATCGCCAGGCATCAGTTACTTCCTGTGATTCACTGCTCACATTACACGACAACCAATTCTTGCACAAGCCGAAATTATATTGTGAATGCAATAACATCTCATCAATACCAATAAATAATATACAACTTGTATGTTTGTGTCATTATGTACAACTTTTTGGTCGCATTAAGTCCGGTTATTCAACCGCGGTATATCAAGTGTTATCTGTGTCTAGATACGTACCGTAGACTTCCACTTCGCACAAGGTCAACATCTCGTGTGTCCTGTCGTTCCCGTTGATCTGGATGAACAGGTATCGCCACCTGGTGATGTCGTCGCACGTCAGAATCTTCTTGGTAGCTGGGAACACGCCTTTGTAAACGAGGCACACTCCGTGCGGCGACTTCTCAGGACCAGCAGTTGTTGTGGGTAGAACGTGTGTCAAGCCGACCGTTAAATCATGCAGACGACCTGAAGCGGAAACAATAATCGTGTCATTCACCGAACTTGCGTTGAATTCCAACCGACTGCTCATGCTTTTGGGGCCGACCACACGAAAGCCAAAGCGTTCACTTTATACCGCACCCTTCTAACAATCGCTACTCATTACATTTTGCCCCGGCAGACCTGTTCACACAAGCATCGTTTCAATTTCTATTGAATTATCTGTTCATTCGTATGATTCCATCACTCGAATCCAATCACTGTTTATTTCCAGGCACTCATTTATTCAGCTGAGTTAACTGAAGCGAAAAGAGGATTCCAACCCGGATGTTCTCGATTGAGAGGTCGAAGTTTTAATCACTACACTACAAACGCCCCCCCCCAATTCAAAATACTGAATTAATAATCGAGTACACAATCCGTACGAATACATTTTGATAACGAAGAATTAACTTACTCAAAGAAGGATTAAAGGAATGTGACCAGTATGGCGGGAGACGAACACATGCAATGATGGTGAACACACTGCGACGACTCGTATTACGACGATTAGATTAAGTTATCAGAGAAACAACGCGTCATGTCAGTACTGGAATGTGTATCACAGGAACCTAAGGACTGGCATAAAATAACTTAACCAAAAATAACGCAATAAATGACATGACGACATCACACCACTATGTCGCGATGACATTAGAGTGATAACACGATGACATTTGAGCGAAGAGACGACGACACCTGAACGATGATGTAATAACATTTGAGCGATGAATTGCTGACATCCGAGCGATGATATAATGACATCTCATCGATTTCGTGATGACATCTGAGCAATAACGTGATGGCATATGAGTGATAACGTGATGGCATATGAGCGATAACATGATGGCATATGAGCGATAGCGATATGACATCTGAGCAATAACGTGATGAAAAATGAGCGATGACGTGATGACAAATGAGCAATGACAGGGGCAATGACGTGGAGACATCTGCGATATTATTTATGACACCAGAACGATGAAATATTGACATATAACCGATATCGTGTTGACATCTGATATTTCAGCCATGCCGTGTTGATATCTAAGCGATCAGATAATGACATTTTACCAATGTGGTGATGAATTCCGATCGATGACCTGATGACAGACGAGCGATGAGATAATCACATATAAGCGACACCATGGTGAATCTGAGTACAGAACAAAACATCGTTGTCATCGTGGCCTCAAGGAGCTTCACTTCGAAATGCTCATTTGCACGGCAAGTTTGCGTGTTGCTGGATGCAATCAATGGAGCCCACTTTAGATCAATACCCGACCAACACTGACCACTGAGCTGTGACCTGCGCCGCGCTATGTGCATTCATTGTGCGGTAACAACACCGACAACATCATGAGTTTTACACGATACAAGAGAACGTCACAGTGTCTCGCATTATCAAGTGATCCGATGGAAGCCACATTCGTTAGATATGTTGTAGGTGAAAATACAACTTACTACTGTACATTTCTTCTCTCCTGTTTGCAATAAGGATTTGGAAGACGCGTCGTTCGGTGCCCATGTCTACGGCCCACCACGGACTGCCCGGTTGTGGGCCCACTGTCGCCGTGCAGGAACGGGCATTAAACACCCCATTTGGGTTGCCGTCGACAGCTAGGCTCGCGAGTGCCCACCCGTCATAGTCCGAGCTCTGGCTGGCAGGGCGTTTCAACGCGATGTTCACTCTCGCTACAACACAACACGATCAATGTTCCTGTATCATATTTTAATTCCATAATAATTAAGTTGATTCAAGAAAAAGTCATGTTCACTATGTCATTATCTAGAGTTGTGCAACGTATTTTGGAGATTAGCAAATCAATACATTTGTGGAAACGTCATGGCATGAGAAACCAGAAAACAAATGTTTCCTTTTGCACATAATGCGGCCATTTTGGATTTTCAGTGTGTGTGCGCGCGTGTGTGTGTGCGTGAGTGCGTGAGTGCGTGCGTGCGTGAATGCGTGCATGCGTGAGTGAGTGCGTGCGTGCGTATGTGCGTGCGTGCGGGCTTGCGCATGCGTGCGTGGTCACACCGACACTGTCTCAATGCGAACATCGATCTGCAACAACTAAATTAATCATATTCATGGCAGCAACGTTGTCACTCACGTTGGACGAGCGTGACAACTCGTTTAGTCATTGCTGTTTCACGGTGAGTCTCCGATACTGTTGTAGCATACAGTGCTGCGAATACAGGTTCATCACTTGAACAAATCTCAGCGGATCGAGAATTGACGCATTTGTTTAATGTTGTGTCGGTTGTCAGTGAAGAACGATGATCGTGGACGTGATCAGACAGACTACGTCAGTATCAAGTACGCAATGTGCTCCACACGTTAGTTCGGCAATTTGCTCTCTCTCGCTAGACATCACAATGGATATCGCATTTCGCCCACAGACTTGTACACGAACCAACTTCATCTGAATAAAGTGATATTCTGTCTCCCATATTGATAGTCTACACCGTCTTCGTTTTGTGCTACATTATACGCTATTGCTGGCATTTGCCCTGTAGTAGTTCTTGGCGTGTGTTGAGCTGCCTAGGTATGGTTAGTTAAATCGCTATCTACTAACAAGTGGACTGTGAGAGTTCCACCCGAATGACAAGCTGCCCACACTTACTCACCTCGCGTCCCATTGACCAGAGTCATCAGTAGCAACGTCAGGATCGTCTTTCGTAGCATTGTTCTCTAAGCCCCCTAAATCACTACTGCTGCTGTTGGATGCGATTATCAGTGACAAATAGGCCTACAGCGACATGTGCCGATCTGCCTCAATGCACAGCGACAGTCTCTCACGCTTCCGTTGTCAGTATGCAGTGACGCGTCCATAACATATTCAAGACAACGCATGCAGCTTGTTTCCAGAACAAGCCACTGTTTTCGGCACTCACACTACATACTACAAAAGCAGTAATATTAATAATAATATAATAATCATAATAACAATAATGAGTACACCTGTATGACCCTGTATACCTGGATAACATCCATTTCGATACGTTTAAAATGCATATATTATGAAGGTAATGCGTTAAATATATGATAATAATTTAGTTAAAACACGACGCATATACATGTATATACACATGCTAAATATATGTAGATATAAGATGAATCAGTCAAATAAATTACTAAATTAGCTAAAACATGACATATATGTGCATAGTAGAATAGTTATAAATAAATTGTAAAAAAGAAGATTTGAATAAATATTAATAAATTATATGCATTATTCGCTACTTGTTGTAAGCCTTGCGGAAAGAGTGTGTCTTTAAAAGTATCTTTAAAATGTCTAAGGATGCGACTATGTATCTGGAGAAGAAGAATGTTCAACATCCGCGGGGCTGCGACTGAGAACGTCCCCGTATCGGCTGTTAGATGGCGGCACACGCAGTTCATTATTGCTGGCAGAACGTAGCACACGCGTCGGTTGGTGTCTGTGATGTAGGCAGGTGCGAGTCTGTGCTGAGCGTGGAATGTCAAGAACAGACTCTTGTACGCGATCCGCTGCTTCATCAGAAGCCAGTTAAGCTTTTTCAGCACAGGGGTGTTATGCTCTAGTCTGCTGCGGTGGGCCACCAATCGGGCTGCTGAGTTACGCACTCTGCAGTTGACCAATGAGAACGTCAGGGATGCCGAACGGGAGAGCGTTCGCATAGTCGAGTCTAGATATAACGAGATGATAAATGTTCGAACCGCTGCTTTCTTTGTCAGGAACGACTGAGTGGAAGCAATATTCCCTGGTTGTAGTATGCGGTACGACATATATACTGGACGTGACAGGCCATCGACATTTCGCGTCAAACTCAACGCCGATGATTTTTTAGCAACGGGACTGGGAATGTTGGGTTGTTGTTGCGCCCGTCTTTATCCCTGTCCGGGGTGAGGCTGACACTGACTTCCTCAATGGACCCGTTTCACTGCCCTCTCCTCCACCAGTCTCCACTCCCCGTATTCCTCGCTCTCGTTCTCCACCAAGTCTCTCTTCACGCAGTCCTAAAATCTCAGTCTCGGTCTTCCCCTTCCCCTTCAACCCTCTACTGCGACGGACAACAGTGGGCTTAGGGCACCCCCCCTCCCCACATCTCAGGCCGCCGATGTTCACCTTGAATTCCACCGATATTCCCAGTCCGCACACTACTCTACCTGTTGTCTCTTCATATGTGCCTTCAAACATCCTCACCTCCGCCTCTGGGACCCCCTCCACCTCAGCGTTGCTGATTGCAGTCGAAACGTCAAGGCAAGAAAAGGGTAAACTGACTGTGAAATAAGTAAAAATATTACTCAAACGTATAAGGCCAATATTGGATTGATGCAGCCACAGCGAACGTGCCACCTGCCGGAGTAGCTGTAACTTCCCAGAGTTGGAGCCAACCAAAATAACCGGAGAAGGTGGCGCCACTGTTTCCGTGTAATGACAATGATGATCAGGAGATATCAGATGTATTGATTATACGGTTGCTTCACACGTGAAGGTTGACATATCGCATTGCTACTCTTGACGTTGGTACTCTTCACGTTGTTACTCTTCACGTTGTTACTCTTGAAGTTGTTACTCTTAACGTTGCTACTCTTGACGTTGTTACTCTTGACGTTGCTACTCTTAACGTTGCTATTCTTGACGTTGTTACTCTTGAAGTTCTTACTCTTAACGTTGTTATTCTTAACGTTGCTACTCTTGACGTTGTTACTCTTAACGTTGCTACTCTTGACGTTGTCGTTGTGATATTTGTTCACATCGATGATCTGGATGTAACGTACGTGTTCTACTTTAACACCTGCGCCTATGCATGTTATTTGCACCCGTCATCTCAACGGTTCAAGCGATGGTCCACCAACATGTTTGTTCGAACTACACAGCAACAATTGAATACAGCGTGTCCTTTAGTTAGCCGTTCATCAAGAAGCCGGAATTCGACACACCTGTTCAGGTTACTAATTATCGACCTGTAGTATGCGTCGTTGATTAGTGTAAAGCCATTGAATAGGTGGTAACGCCCTATTTACGGCCTTGCTTACGAAATAATACCTCTGACAAAGGGTAAACAGAATATACGTCTACATCTGTAATGCGGACCAGGTCAGATATAACTTTATTGTTCATACGATGATTTAAGTTAAACAACACATTAGTAAACGAGTTAGCTTGTAGTAGCGGATGTAGTAGCGGATGTAGTAGCGGATGTAGTAGCGGATGTAGTAGCGGATGCTACGAACGTTTCATTTGACGTAACATTATTATTATTACTACCAAAAATGACCGTCCCAAGGACGGAATATACAAACCAGGAACCTAGTCTATGCTATGTACAATTGCTACGTGTTTTCTACTAAAATTAATATAAACCGCCCAGATGACGGCTTACGTACTGAAGTAGTCGCCGCGCGCGTGCGTGGTGTTTGCGATTGTTGGAAGTTAACGTTTTACGTAATATAAACCGCCCAGATGGCGCTACGTACTATCAAACGGTTTACGTACTAAAGTAGTCGTCGCGCGCTTGGTTTCTGCGATTGTTGGAAGTTAACGTTTTACGTAATATAAACCGCCCAGATGGCGCTACGTACTATCAAACGGTTTACGTACTAAAGTAGTCGTCGCGCGCTTGGTTTCTGCGATTGTTGGAAGTTAACGTTTTACGTAATATAAACCGCCCAGATGGCGCTACGTACTATCAAACGGTTTACGTACTAAAGTAGTCGTCGCGCGCTTGGTTTCTGCGATTGTTGGAAGTTAACGTTTTACGTAATATAAACCGCCCAGATGGCGCTACGTACTATCAAACGGTTTACGTACCGAAGTATTCGCCGCGCGCGTGCGTGGTTTCTGCGACTGTTGGAAGTTAACGTTATACGTATAAAGGCGTTACGTTTCATTCGTGGGTCTTAGATTAATCCCTGAAAGTTTGGCGCCCGATGTGCAAGCCGTCTAGGAGGAAAACATTAACATAACCACGTACAAACATACGCTAGCTCGATTATAGTTAGATTATTATTAAAAGGCGTGCAAAAAACGTAATAGCTTAGGCAGTTTAAAAACCATAGCATCTGTTTGATAAACCAATCTTCAAACATATTGTATATTACAAAACTCAATGACGTTATAAAGAAGAACCAAAATCCCAAAATCGCATTGTCTTCAAACGATGTCAGCCATTGTTGGTTCTATATACTACTGAGAAGGTGGGGGAATGGGGCAGCAGGACTGCATAAGATAAGACCATTGATATACATGCGACCTCAGGAGCTTTTGGGGGAGTCTGGAGACGAGCATGATCACAGCATGGCATAACAGTATGAGGATGTAAAGGAGGCAACGTATTCAATGAATTAATAACCAAAGAAGAAGTACTGAAAAGATGAGGCGATCAAGTCAACAATATTGAAAAGAAGGTGGAGATATGTGGGGCATGTCTTTAGAATGCCGCCAACAAGAGCACCAAAGCAGGAGTGGTACTGGAAACATGTCCTTAGAATGCCGCCAACAAGAACACCAAAGCAGGTGTGGTACTGGAAACATGTCCTTAGAATGCCGCCAATAACAGCACCAAAGCAGGTGTGGTACTGGAAACATGTCCTTAGGATGCCGCCAACAAGAACACCAAAGCAGGTATGGTACTGGAAACATGTCGTTACAATGCCGCCAACAAGAGCACCAAAGCAGGTGTGGTACTGAAAACATGTCCTTAGAATGCCGCCAACAAGAGCACCAAAGCAGGTGTGGTACTCGAAACATGTCCTTAGAATGCCACCAACAAGAACACCAAAGCAGGTGTG